>QYAJ01000056.1:0-166205 GCA_003988865.1 Phialocephala sp. D728
GCAGAGCAGAGCAGAGCAGAGCAGAGCAGAGCAGAGCAGAGCAGAGCAGAGCAGAGCAGAGCAGAGCAGAGCAGAGTAGAGTAGGGTGAGAGTAGCAATAAACGGAAGCGGAAAGCAGCCAAGCTGCCTTCAACCCCCAACCCGCCCCTTCACCCTACTACAGACTTGGTATCCTGCCCTCGCACCGTCTCCTCTTCCCCGAATCCCCGCTTGCGTTCTCGGATGTGGTGAAATATCTGGCGTCGTCGGATCGGATCGGATCGTTTCTTGTCTTGTCCTCTCCGACTCTCGTTCTGGGGTCTACGTTCCCGAATCGCGAAATTGGCGTGTAGATTGTGTGCATATGAGGAGAAGGAATAGGGTGGAGAGAGTGGGGGAGTGGAGGAAGGTGAAGGGGATAGGAATAGAGATGTGGTGGGGAAGGTGGAGGTTAGGGGTTAGGGCTTAGGGCTTAGGGGGGTTTTTTTTGGCTAGGTCTGAATTGGATGAGTTTTGAGGGTGGGCTTGGGTTTGGAATTGGAATTGGAATTGGAATTTCGATTTGGATCTGGATCTGGAGTGGCGTATTGGGGTCTGAAGGGTGTGGGTTGTGGTTTCGTTGGGGAAGGAGGGAGAGCTGATGGCTGGGATTCTGGAGGTGGTGGTGGAGGAGGAGGAGAGGGGCGGGTGGGTTCTTGGAGTTGTGGGGGTCTTGAGATTCTTTTGAGGAGCTTGGGAGGTCGATGCGGCTGGAGGGATGGGTGTGGATTGAAAGGTTACTGTAGGTTGAGAGACGGATGTCGGATGATCAGCGATCGTAGCTTGCGTGACGAACGCAGCTTGAGCCGACCCTGACGGATGAAAATGAGGTGAGAATTTGGTAGGAGGTATGGTCATCGGTCTAGTCAAGATGAAAAGGACGAAAGAGGTATGAGTGGACCGGGTGTATCTCTCGCTACAGGGTTGTGTGTCTTGTTTGGGTGGAGGATTTGATTGAGGTGCTGGACCAAGAGTGGGATGGCGCCGTAGCAGCAGAAGGGATTGTGAGCCATTCTCGTCGGTTGGGTGAGAGTTGAGATCTTGTTGTTGGGAGTGTCGGATGGTATGTCTTGGCTGGCCGCGAGTGTTGCTCGTTTTCTTTTCATGCTAGGGTTTGGAGCGTTCTGGTCCTGGAGTCTGGTCCTGATATTGGCGATTGGTGGTACTGAAACCTGACATTGATGCGAAGTAGATGTAGTTATATAGCAGGAAGACAAAGGAGTCAACGGGATTCGCTCGCTCGCTGGAGGTGTTGTAAATTAAAGAGGACACTCGGGTTTCTAAAGCAGTTATGCGGCTGAATGAGGGTTTTGGCACCTACATAAGAGTTGGAAGCGTAGACTAAAGCTGCGGAAGCAATAGGGACGCAGTGTCATACTTGTGTGCTGTGAATTTCTATTTAAAAGGCATGCGGTACGATTCTACAAAGACGCTAAGCGAGCTAACCCCCTTTTTTAAAGAGTAAACGAGACTACTCTTCTATTTAGATGGCACCACTTTTCAGATTGTACGAGACCACTTTATAACCGGACGAGGCCGCTTTCTAGACATTGAGCGAGATTTGTATTCCCCTTTTTTTAATAGATGAAGTCATCTTACTCATATTATAGCAAAGTTGCTGCAAAATTTTTCCAAGTCAGACATCCAGAGACATCGCATGATGTTCTTAGTTCTTTCTTAAGCAGGAGCAGGAGCATCAAGGCATGTCAATACTTTCGATTCCTTGTGTCAATAGAAGCAGGTCTTCACTAAAGCCGAAACTTCTAGACTGCGCGTCATCCACGCCACAAACAGCGCAATGCACAACGCAAGGAGCAGGCCAAATGGAAGACGCGTGGACAGAAGGGACAAACCGCTTCAAGCAACTTGCGAGCTGCAGGCCTGTGTTCGCCTTTATTACATGGATGAAAAAAGTTGATATCAAGACCGAGAGGCTTCTGCAAATCTTCGAGCTTTCATGTCTACATATCCTATGCATGCTGAGGAAAACTTTCGCAGGTCTAACAACTCGGATCACGTATCCAAGCCAAAGAAGGCATTGTCAAATTCCCCATGTTCCATCTCTCCTCCACCCAGATTAGTGCTATTATTATCACCAAAGAACATATCATCAAATATACTGTCATCAGCACCAGCCATGCCGAGCTCTGTAAGATCCAGATCCATGTTGTCCTCAGCGGTTGTATCTGCTATCGTAAAAGAATCGTCGTTCTGCTTGTTTGTGTTGTTTGCGTTGGTATTGGTGGTTTCGGCAGTTGTATGCAAGTCGGGCATGTGGAAGTCCTGAGATGTATTTCCGAAATCAAAATCATTGTTTTGAGTTTGTGATTGATCGTTGCCTTGAGTATTTGTGCTAGTATCTTGGAGGAAGTCCATGGGGTCAAAGTCCAGCCCGGAGTCGCCAGCATTTTGCTCGTTGCTGTCATCGGTAGCGTCAAACAATGAGTCGATAGAAGAGTTCTGAAGCTCTGCCGTTGCCGGCCCAGGTGCAGGTACTTCACCGTCGGTGACTATTCCTAGTCCTATAGGCTTCGAATCTGCACTATTTTGATTTTCAGAACTTGGTGGAGTGGGATTTTGTGCTTTTGTATCATTTGGAGCTTGAGAGGTTTCCTCTGTGAGTGTATCTTGCGAGGCTTGGACAGCTTGCTTCTCTGGGCTCTCCATTTGTCTGCTCTCTTCTTTGATTAAGGTTGTCGCGTCTTGATGAAAATCGGCAGGTATAGGTAATGTTCCGTTCATCTCGGATTGGATTTCTTCGATTGTCTGGGCTTCGGTTTCCTCGATGATAGGTTCGGGGTTTTCTAGGGCAAGTCGTTTTGCTCGTAGCTCTTCATAATCTCTAAGGATCACCGCCTTCGTCCGCAACTAAATCACTAGTGAGATTGAGACTCCCATCTCAGGAGGGGCATTCCTCACGATTTCACATTCGAGCTCATCGAGAGCTGTGTGGAAGTTCTCCGTCGTGCTAGGTATGATTGCTCGTAATCGTGTCGTGACGGCCAGAGAGGGACGTCCATCTTCTTTCTGTGCGCTGCGCAGAGCTTTACCAGTCTCTATGAGCTGCCAGCTATCAGTATCAGTGCAGCATCAGAGATAGCTCATGGTTGTTCCTCACAATTGCATTGATCATGCTTTGCAGAATATCTAAGGGATTCTTGGGTCGGGCTGTTTGCGACATTTTGAATTTGAGGCTTGGCGGGCGTATAGAGGATGTCTAAAAGTGAAGAGATATATCTGCCAGCTTACGAGAGCTATGATTCACAAAAGGGAGTTTGCAATCATTTGGTAGGAGAGGTGGGATGGAATGGCGCTCTCAAGCTTCACTTCAGCCTCTTGAGTGTCGTTAAATGTCCGTGCAACGATGGCCCCTGCCGTTACGCTAAGAACACGAGACAGGAGCAGAAGCCTAATTTTTTTAACCTAGACTCTCTGGATTCGAAAACGTCAGAGTTGAATCTCCAGTTCTGGCCGGAACTGGAGAAAAGAAGCGGTACTGAGTCAGAGGTTATCATGTGGATGTGGGCGTGAAGTTAGAAGCAGAATGTGGGATGGATATTGATGTTCAGTATTATTTCCTGGTGCAGATACCCTAGCAGTTGTGTTCCCAAGCTGCAGCTCTCCCGCAAATGGATCCCCCTTATCTAATCGAAATCGCCAGCAGTGGAATTTCTTCCAGCTGAGAAGCTGAATGCTGTTCTCATCTCGTTTGAGAACGTCCAGGTGTCCCCTGCCGTCTGAACAAGCCTCATCTGCCAACATCCGAATTCAATAAGCCTCATGAGATGCCAATCTCCGCAACATCTCTCCCCAGATCATTCATGCGAGTATCCCTGGAAGCGATGCGAAGGGTTCATCTTATCGTAACGTGCATGAAAAGTTAGGTACTGTACGGTAACGGACATGGCGCCTGTCTAGATTGGGCCTGGGTTGTTGCTAGATATACATACTAATGTATAGGGGAGTGACGAAGGCAGCTCTAGAGAGCACGAAAAGAGAGGCTACGTGATCTAGTTGCACATCATCGATCTCTGGGAGAGTGTAGAGCTAGCTCGAAGCTCTCAAGCTGCTCTTTGGACCTGCCTGAGGCCACCGACCTATCTATCCTGCGTGCTCTGGCAGAGCATACATGTACAGTGCATCGGAGAAATGAGCAGCCTCTCCAGCCTCTCTCTCTGCGCAGGTGGTTCTCTGCCTCGCGTGCATCACCTCACTCCATCTCTGAGCGCATCGGTCTGCATACTCCGTACACGCACCCACTTGCTGCTGGGCCCCATAATCGCAGTCGCAATCGCAATCACGTCTTCCAACACCATTCAGAATCGTGCCTCCTCGTCCCCTGCCCCCAGATCGTGATCGCGATCAGCATTAGCTATTGCTCTCTCTTCAATTTGCGCAGGGTCCTGGTGGTCCACCCTCTTCCATTGGCACACCAGTGCCCGCCGCACACCTGCACTAGAGCCGAACGGACCAGCAGCGTAGCCCTCCCAGAGAACTTCATCGTCGTTCGCTCACGACATCTTCTTCTTCCTCTCTTTCCCACCCTCCCAAGAAATAATATCCTGCGTTTCTTATCATCACCGGGCGTCTGGAATTTCGAGCGGTTTTTTCCCTCTCTTTTCCTCTCGTCCCTTTTCGTGGTTCCTTTCTTCCATTCAATCAGTCATCACCGTCCTCTCGTCCTCACGTCGTCGCCTTCTTCCTTTCCCAAGTCTTCTCGGTCTGTCGCACAGCTCCCTCCCTCTTCGTTGTCGTACCGCTCGTCTTCCTTCGAAGGTACATTGTCGCGTCCTCTCTCAAGCAGCGCCTGGGCTCTACTATAAGCGATTTCTCTCATCGTCGCCATTCACCTTTCCTCATCGAACCATTTCGCTGTCGTCTATCGGTTTTTTCGAGTTTGAGCTCGCGCTTCTTATCGTTCGAGTCACACAAGACTGCAAACATCAGAGCAGCATCACTGAGCTCTGCCTTCTTGTCTCTGTATCATCTCGATTTCTTCGATCTCCGTCGGCGTTCTGCAAGAGTTGCTTCGCAGCTCAAATTTTCGCAAATCGCACAGCCTTTCCGCGTTAATTCGGTCTATCTTTCTTGAATATTCGAATTTCCTACGATGTCTGATAACGGTCCTCCCCCTACGAGCGCTCAGCTCCCGCCGCCACCGCAGACCACTGCTGGTGCGCCGGGCTATGAAAATGGTCATAACGGTCAAACGAATCCTCATATGCCTCCCCCACCTCTCCCGCCGGTTATCATCCCACAAAACACCAATCCGATTCCGACTGCGATCACCTCGCCTATGGGAGAGAATGGAGGTATGATGTCGCCTGATAGTGCCGGTGGATTTGTGCGCCGTGCTGCGCCTGAGCCTAATAAGCGTGCTTTGTATGTTGGGGGCCTTGATCCAAGAGTCACAGAAGATGTGCTTCGTCAGATCTTTGAGACTACGGGTCATGTGCAAAATGTCAAAATCATTCCTGACAAGAATGTAGGTGCTGTCAGTATCAAATTTATCTTTGTCAAATCCTTGAGAATTCCAGCACCAAAAGGTTGCGTCAAATTCTCTATTAAAAGGAATTTCACAAAACCTCACCTTTGCTCTTTTTCAAAAAATTCACGTCACTAGATTTTTTTTGCGTCGCGTCATATTTTCAGCATACTAATCGCGGTCCAGTTTCAGTCGAAGGGATTCAACTACGGTTTTGTCGAATACGACGATCCAGGAGCAGCAGAACGAGCCATGCAAACTCTCAACGGTAGACGTGTCCACCAGGCGGTTCGTCATATTCTCCTTCATTCCCTTCTAATAAAAAATTTGCTGACAATTTAATGTTTAGGAAATCCGCGTCAACTGGGCGTATCAATCCAATACCTCCAACAAGGAGGATACGTCGAACCATTTCCATATCTTTGTGGGTGATCTGTCCAATGAAGTCAACGATGAAGTCCTTCTCCAAGCTTTCTCCGCTTTTGGTTCCGTCTCCGAGGCGCGCGTTATGTGGGATATGAAGACTGGCCGATCTCGGGGTTATGGCTTCGTCGCATTCCGTGAGCGCCAGGATGCTGAGAAAGCACTGAGCTCTATGGATGGAGAATGGCTGGGGTCTCGCGCAATTCGTTGCAACTGGGCCAATCAGAAGGGTCAACCATCGATCTCTCAGCAGCAAGCAATGTCTGCCATGGGCATGACTCCTACAACCCCATTCGGTCATCACCACTTCCCCACCCATGGCGTCCAAAGCTACGATATGATTGTCCAGCAGACTCCCCAGTGGCAAACCACGTGCTACGTTGGCAATCTTACACCCTACACCACTCAAAATGACCTTGTACCTCTCTTCCAGAACTTCGGTTACGTTGTTGAGACCCGCTTCCAAGCCGATCGTGGATTCGCATTTGTCAAGATGGATACCCATGAAAATGCAGCAATGGCTATCTGCCAACTGAGTGGCTACAATGTCAATGGTCGCCCTCTAAAGTGCAGCGTAGGCTTTCCCAAACTTGTTCACTTATTATAGATACTGATTTGGCTTTAGTGGGGTAAAGATAAAGCACCTACTCAAGCTGGCTTTGACGGATCTCAGCAAGGCTACAGCCCACAAAGTGGCCAGACTCCTGGAGGCTATCCAGGAACCCCTGCAGCTTATTTCCCTCAATACGGTGGTATGCCTCAACCACAAGGACCTCAATCAGCCGGACCGATGGCTAACCAGCAGTCTCCAGGCCAGTTTCCTGGTCAGCAAGGCGGATATGGTGGACCACCAGCCCAATCTCCAGCTCAATATGCAGGTCAACAAATGGGTTATGGGGGTTCTGCCAGTGCTGGAGGATATGGTCGCGGCGCACCAACACCTACTGCTCAATGGAGTGCACCAGCGGCCCAAAGCTTCGGCGGTGGATTTGCTGGTTACCAAGGCTGATCTCGCGATCTCCAGCGGTATTTGTAGCTCCCATTGACGTATTTCTTCATCCTACTTTTCGCGGTTTCGAGGGAATTGGGATATCAACTCTGGTAGCGGTCTTTCTTATTTTGCATCTGTTCTTCATGTCCTGGCCTTTTAACCTCGGCTAGGCCGTTCAGCATGCTTGCATAGGACTTTTTCATTTTAAGATGCGCTTACTTACAATTTCTGTGTTCATTACTGTTGGGAAGGTGAATCTTCGTCGACAAAAAGTTGTTTTTCTAGGTTATCGTCGACTTTGGATTATTTCGGCATTGATTCTGGCTTCTCATTCGCCTCTCGTCCTAATGAGTCCACGAATCTACTATCAGCGACTACCCAATTCATCCGTCTCTGCTTGGTCATTATTGTCATTCTCAAAGGTGGGCGGTAGTTACATAAGAATGATGTAGTCTGAGAGACTGTAATGACACTGCGAATTATGTGTAGACATGTAACTGTGTGACCTTGAATGATACTGTTTTGATTAATAACTGGTAACTTCTAGCTAGCCCAGTCCCATAGCAGTTGTGATTTGATATCACGTGCTGCATTAAATCAATTCCGCTAGCGTGTTTTCAAGTCGCGGTTTCCTCGACGCGAAAGGCGATGTACCTCAAGAAATCCAACGACAACACGAAAAGTATATTCAGTCCCACGCTTGATGGATTGACAGCAATTCTCAAGCACCTTTCAGTCCAAGTGTATGCCGCCTGGCTCGAGGTCATTTGTGGCGTTATCCTTTGCTTTGCAGGGACTACATGCGCATTTACGACTAGCACGACGACCCTTCGATCATTCAGCTCTCTATGTACACGATAGAAGAAACGAATACTCGTCGATTGCAGACGCGATGTTAGGACGAGCTGCGAAGTCCTTTGAGACGTCAAACCCGAAGAATGACCTTGCGAAACAACTCTTTCCCTCCAGCAGCCCAGCTCAGAATACGAAAATCGACGAGCAGTTCAAGAAGGCACGCCAATCCTCACAGACAATTGGCGGGTTTACAGGCTACACTAACACTGCTGACCCTCTCCGACCAAGATCACCTAACATCAGGCCGACTTTGAAACGAAATGTTGCCAGTTCTACTGCTACGATAGCTCCGACCTATAGCGCTCCATCTATATTCAGCAAGCAGGGCTCTTTTCAGAACACTTCTAATATGATAGATCTTACGGATGACGATACTGTAAATGCGAAGCGACTATCAGTCAATAACCCTCCTGTTGACTTCGACATAGACGATTTCGAAGATGACGCAGACATTGACCTCGACATGGACTATGAGCTACCTATGTCTATGGTCGCTCCCCCGAAGCCCTCAGAGCAGAAGACAACTGGCCCTTCGCCATCTCCATATTCGTTACCGCAGCTAAAGCGTCCTGCACATCTATCGTCTTCACACAACCCTACGAGCAGCACACAAACCTGGTCATCTTCCTCGCCATCACACCGATTGACCCCCCCTGGGGCATTGAAGAGGAGACAACAAGAAGAGATAGCAAAAGAGACTGTAGCACAGGTCTCAGCAGCGGACCCAAAACCTCCACCAGCTAAACGGAGGACTTTACCGTGGCTGCAGAAGAAAGCCGAAATGGATCAAATCGCTGCTATTCAAGAGGAGGAAGACGAGATAATGGAAGCATCGGCATCATCAACACCACCGCTTAAATGCTTCAAGTGTAAGAAGCATGGGCACACTGCATCCAACTGCCCAGCCTACACAGGAGCACAGAAGGGAAAAGGCTCGCACTGGGACTTCACACCACTTCCAGAAGATAAGAAAGACCAAAGAATGCCATGGAATAATACAGGTAGTGCTATCAAGGAGGAGAAGAGGAAATTTAAGGACAAGCAGAAAGCAGCAAGAAAGGTGGATGAAGAAATGCTTGGGGCAGCAGAAGGTTACTATAAATCGAAGGGTAAGGTGGCTGTGGCGCCGATCTCGCTGAGCCAGGAACAGCAAAGAGTTCTTGATCTCGTTGTCAACAAGCAGAAGAGTGTGTTCTTCACTGGATCTGCTGGTACTGGAAAATCGGTCTTGATGCGGGCTATTATCGCGGAGTTGCGGAAGAAATTTGTTCGTGAGCCTGATCGTGTTGCTGTCACTGCTTCTACAGGCTTAGCTGCTTGTAATATCGGTGGTGTAACCTTGCATAGCTTTGGAGGGATTGGACTTGGAAAGGAGGATGTCCCAGCTCTTGTTAAGAAGATCAAGAGAAATCAAAAAGCAAAGAACCGCTGGATGAGAACGAAAATCCTCATCGTCGATGAAATATCTATGGTGGATGGGGACCTGTTCGACAAGTTGGAAGGTATTGCGCGGGCAATGCGCAATAATGGTCGACCTTTTGGCGGTATTCAATTGGTTATTACGGGCGACTTCTTTCAGCTGCCACCAGTGCCTGACTATGATAACAAGAGCAGAGGAGTGAAGTTTGCTTTTGATGCTGGTACCTGGGTTACGGCAATTCATCACACTATTGGCCTGACTGAAGTTTTCCGTCAGAAGGATCCTGGTAATTATCCCTCTGCATGATACCAACCACATGCTAACCAAACCAGTTTTTGCAAATATGCTCAACGAAATGCGGCTCGGAAAGATCACCAACGAGACAATCGCCGCATTCAAAAAATTAAGCCGGAAGATTACGTATGAAGATGCTTTAGATGCTACCGAATTGTTGGTTCATTCTAATGCCTGTAATTACAAGTACTTATACTATTTACAGATTTCCAACGAGAAACGAAGTCGAAAATTCAAACGCTTTCAGGATGCGGGACCTGCAAGGGAAGAGTTACCGTTACGAAGCTAAGGATACAGGAACTATAACGGACGAGACTATGAGGGAAAAACTCCTCTCTAACATGATGGCACCGAAGGTCCTCGAGCTCAAGAAAGGAGCACAAGTCATGCTAATCAAGAACATGGATGATGGCCTGGTTAACGGTTCTCTGGGAAAGGTCATGGCCTTCATGAGCGAGAAAACGTTTGAAGTTTATGACAATCATCCAGATATCTTCGACGAGGACATTGATTCACAAGATCTATCTGCTGAGGCTCGTGAAGTCAAAAGTAATTTCAAAGCGACATATTCATCAAAGAAAGATTCTACCGTTGACGCAGGCCGCGAATATCCTCTTGTTCGATTTTCGCAGACCGACGGTACCAGCAGAGATCTTCTGGTTCAGCCAGAAGAATGGAAAGTGGAGCTACCTAGTGGAGAGGTGCAAGCTCAACGATCACAACTCCCGCTCATTCTCGCATGGGCACTATCAATTCACAAAGCTCAAGGCCAGACGCTTGAACGTGTCAAGATCGATCTGAAGAAGGTCTTCGAGAAGGGTCAAGCATACGTCGCGCTCAGTCGTGCTACGAGCCAAGCTGGGCTTGAAGTCCACAACTTTGACAAGGCTAAAGTTATGGCTCATCCAAGAGTTGGACAATTCTACAATAGCTTGTATAGTGTGAATAAGGCATTGGAGCATCCGAAGGTTGCAAAACCTCCGGTACCGAAGAAAGCTAAGACGTACGGGGAAGAGTTCCGAGAAGTGGATATGCCCCAGGTGAATGCTTACGACTTTAATGAGGAAGAAGAAGCCCTGGCTGCCTATGGTTGAGATGCCTGCCGCTGAAGTCATGAGTTAGGGTCAAGATTGTGTAAAGGAAATGTTACTTCGATTTTGGTGTAGTATATCATAGCATCTCTTAACTTTGCCAGAGCGTGCTTAAGAGCCGAGGTAGATGAAGGACATGGGGTCTGCGGATGGATGTCCAGTGGCCACGATATGCCTGAGAGGCCATACTATAAGCTCTTATTATAGATACCAGCTGCTGTTGAGGAGCGTGATGGGGATGGTGTCAAACAGGGACTATTCATGCTTCATCTTCAGCAAGAGTACGGACACAATGGGTACAGGAATGATAAAGTAACAGACAAATTTTGATTCTCAGGTCCTGGTGATCAATACGTTGTGAACACTACGTCAACCCTGACAGCACAATGCGGAGTGGTTCTTCCTAAGTCGAAAGCGACTCTCAATTAATTTCAATGAGATCTCTAGGAACACACTGCTAGTCGGGCAAGCTATCGAACAGCAAACACTCTCGGAGAATTATCACCCGGGAGTATGCATTTTTAGATCTAGTCAAGACACACTTCGGCCGTTGCTTGGCATGGCTACATCCCCCACATTCAACAAACAATTCCTGTTGTCTACACACACATTATGACTCTTAGACGGATTCAACACTGTCATTAACACTAGCATAGCATTTCAAGCTTTATCTCAATTTACAAGGTTTAATAATGAGGTTTGGGTTAAAGTTTCACCAATATTTTAACTTCCAGTATCGATAAGCCAAGCGGGATAATAGCGAGCGGGCCGCAGTCAGCATCATCCCGGAAATATACTTTTGTCTCACCCACGCGACTTCCCAGGAACAAAACCAACGTCGAGAACGTCGCCTCACTGATTTACCTGTTTCAGTGGCAAAGTCGCTGCTCTCTTCGCTACACAGCGAATACCTTCCCATATCATCAGCCCGTCCTCAAGTATTCACGAACTAGTCCTCCCGTCCCATTGTATGACCGAAACCATTCCGGGATCCTAAGAGGGCGGAACACAAGACACGGAACCAGACATGTCGAACACGTTTATCGGGCTCACCATGCTGGTGACGCTCAGTTCTCCACCTGGCGCTCAATTGAGAGGAGTTGTCAGTGGCATTGAACCAGGCAAAAGCTTGACTTTGCGCAATGGTAAGCATTTCCCCAGCTCTGTTTTTCTCTTTTGAGAGCTGTGATTGCTAACGCCCTATTCTCTGCAGTAACTTGCCCTGCAAACGGAAAATACGTTCCAGAGTACACGATCAATGCTGTCGAGATTGTAGAATTGGTCGAAGCTAGCAATGAGAATGCTCCTCCTACCATGAAAGCGCCTAAAGCTATCCCCGTGATGCCTGTAGAGAAGAAGGCTTTCGAAGACCCTGCGATCCTGAGTGTGGGAAAGCGACCGACTCCCAACAACAATATTCGGCCAACTATACCTACACAGTGGACCTCTGCTTCTATGGAGAGGACGGACTCGGCGCGAACTGCTACGGGCAAGGAGAAGGAAGCGATGAGGGACATTACCCCGGCTGCAACTTTGATGGAGCCCATGCAGAAGGTTCATATCAAGGAAGAAGTCGATGATGTGGTAGATGGATTGATTCTAGAGGAGCTTGAAGCTCCACCACCACAGGTCTCACCCGAATTGCAACCTGTCAAAGCTGCAAAGAAGTCCCGCAGGCGAAAGAGTCGCAAGAACGAAGAAGGCAACCAAGATCCAGCATCAACACCAGCGAAGGAGACTACGAGGTCAAAGGGATGGAGACAAACTCCATTGCTGGAGCCAAATCCTTCATTTCAACCCTTCACAACCTTAAAAAAGCGCCATAAGGGGAAGCAGCAAAGTGGATGGGCGACTGAAGAGGCCACAGATGTTCAAGAGATGGGAGACTTCGACTTCGAGAACAATCTAGCGAAGTTCGACAAGCGGACCGTCTTCGACCAAATACAAGCAGAGGATAGTGTTGCAGACGAGGACCGCCTGGTTGCGCATAACAGATTACCAAAGGTTAAGTCGGGTACAGCTGGGGGAAAGAATCTGCACTATACTGAAAATGTTCTCGACATGCCGAATGGAAATGCAAAGGCAAAGAACGACGATTGGAAAAGCGAAGCTGACGATAGTGAGCATGGGGACAGGGCGAGTCAAAGAGGCTCTGGAAGTGGCCGACATTCCCGTCGAGCTGAGAGCAAGCTGTCTACAAACCGACGACCCGTCTCTCGCAAGGGCAGTGCTAGTATACAGCCGTTGCAACCAGCTCGAACACTTTCTGTAAGGCAGAAGAAGAAGAAGCTCTTTCCTGACTCTGCTAACAACCTCAAGATGCCGACCAATGCTAAGGCTTCATTCTACCTGGTGCCATCAGATCGACGCTGTGAACCAATCTCAGCTCTTCAGATGCTCAACTTGGAAAACATTGCCGACAATGAGCTTGGCTTGTCAGAAGATATGATGACTGAGAACGCTGCTCGAGGCATTGCTGAAGTTGCTCTGTCTGCTTTACATACTCGTACTGATGGCTTGAATGTTGGCAACAACGTAATCATTCCCACAGTTGTCGTTTTTGCAGGCAACAACAAGAGTGGTCTTCGAGCAGTCGCAGCAGCCAGGCATCTTCGCAATCATGGTGCCAGTGTTGTGGTCTGTGTCCTCGGACTTGAACGAGAATCAGAACTCTTAGTTGGTCTCAGACGTCAAATCAAAGTCTTTCGCAGCTTCGGAGGTAAGGCTGTCACAAAAACAGAGCTTCTCGAATTCATCAAGAATCTTGCAACACCTACAGAGCTCATCATCGATGGACTTCTCGGCCTTACTATCTCGTTTGAGGAGCTCAGAACGGGAGATCAAGCGACAGCCTACGAACTCATTGCATGGGCAAACCGAAGTAAGGCAGAAGTGCTTGCCATTGATGTTCCTACAGGCATTGATCCAACGACTGGAAAGGTTAGCATTATTGACGGAAGACAACTCTACATCCATGCCAATTACGTCGTAGCTATGGCAGCGCCAAAGAAAGGCTTGCTTGAAGCAATGGCACTTGGTGAGGGAATTGGAGACGAGGACGCTATTGGCAAGGGCAGGGAATGGCAACTGTACGTTGCCGACCTCGGTCTGGGTGCTTCCGTCTGGAAGAAAGCTGGCACGAGAGTTAGGAGAGGAGTGGAGTTTGAGGGAAGCTGGGTCCTGGGCATGAGGTTTGAAAGTGCGGAGTAATCGAGGGCATCGAAATTATGGACGGCTGGCTGCATTTGGTTTACTGAGAATTAGCATGGCGTTAGTGGCTGGCTGGCTACTCCTCATGACGGTGGGAAGCTGGATGGAAAAGCAGCTTTAAATAGGTATGGTTTGACAGGCGTTCTTTGATGGCTCGATGAACGATGGCTTACTGCTAGATGCTAGAGATGCATATCCTTATGAACATGAAATGCTTTATAAGTTGCCACTGCTTTGTTCATCTGAAGTCACGAGTGTGGCGATTAATTCATTGGCTTGGTCCATGGCTGGACTCGGTTAGTCAGGTACAGTCCACATGTGCTCGGCCGACACAAGCAATATCATGTCCTTGGACGGACAAGTAAAACTTTAAGATTAAAGTCCACGTGCATGAGCAATTTGCTCCTTACTATTCTTAGCCTATTCAGCCAAACAAACACCTCAACACCATCCCCTCAAACGCCTCCCTCCTCCTCTCCCACGCACCCACAATCCAGTCCCTCCCCACCTTTACCACATCCTCAACCTGCTCCTTCGTCCCCCATCCCTGAACCCTACTCCCCCAACACACCAAATGAACGCCTGCATGCAAAATCGTCATCCATTTCATCTCCTCCTCCATCTCTCCATATCCTTCGATGAAAGATTTTATTAACCAGAGTCCGGCGGAGTGGTTCTTGAAGTGAAATAGTTCGTAGAGCTCGGCGGTCATTTGGCCGAGGTCAAAGGAGGGGAGGGAGAGCTGGGAGAGCTCCCAGTCGAGGATGAAGATGGGGAGTGGGGTGGATGAGGGGTCTGGGATTGGACCAGACGGGAGGAGAACGCTGGTTTTGTCAGTCTTCTCAATGCCAACTCTGAGAATGCATGAAACAAAAAAAAAAAAATGAAGAACCAGAGGGAAAGAAAGGTAGACGAACTTCCCACTCCAAAAATCGCCGTGAATCAAATCCCCATCTCTCGCCTCTAACTCCGTCTTCACCTTCTTCGCAACATCCTCCAACAATCCCCTCTTCTCCCCCAGAATCTCGGGGAAAACACCTACCGTGGCAAGTAGAATGTCGTAATTAATCGAGTATTTGAGATCCCTCATAGCTGTATTGCCTCTCATGACTTCTCTCAACGCATTCCGCTCGGGACTATTCGCCCACCTATGAAAGCTCTTACACCACTCTCCCAACGCCCTACCTAGTCTCTGACACTGAGGCTCCGTCAGAGTCTCATAATGAGTCAAGACATAAGATTTCAGGTCAAGAGAAGAAGGAAGATCGCTATAGATCTGGGTGTTGGTTTCTTCGTTGAAAAGGTACAGATGGGGAGTTTGGACCGAGATGCCGGAGTGGAGAAGAGGAGGGAAGGAGGAGAGGGCTGTGAGGATTGAGTGTTCGTATTCCTATGCCTGGGCTATCAGAATAGATCACGTGTCTGGTCTAGAGTCGTACATTGAGAAAAGAAGATGTAGTTAGAGAAAAGGAACAGGAGGAGGGGTAGAGAAGGACATACACATCTACTATCCGTCAACTTAAATCCCGGATTCGAAGCTACGTAAGCTTCCGTATGCTTGATCACCACTGTCTTTGTCCCATCTGGTAATGGTACAGCGAGAGTACCGCGATACACGAAGTTTGCGGTGCCGCCAGACAGCTTGGTGAGAGTAGAGCAAGCGTAGGGACTGTCTTTGAGGCTCTCTTCAACTTTCTTGGAGATCTCGTCTGGTGTTTCGGGAGCCATTGTTGTAAATTGAGAGGAGTTTAGTTTGGAATGAGAGTAACAAAGGACGAGATGAAGACTGAAAATTCGACGGATGACTTGACTTTTGAAAACGAAATTGAAATTGTAGGGATTGAGGTAAATATACAGTACTTGCACTTTAAGGAAGTCGTATGTGAACTAATGCGGGACTTCCATCCCGAGCCAAGGATTGGTGCATGAAGTGAGTCACGCCGCTTTGAGGGACTTCTCTGAGGCACTCGCTCTGGCGCTTCAACTCCCAACTTATCTGATGAAGCTGAAATAGGGATACGCGCATCTGAATTTCATGTTGCATTAGGTACCTTTCGTACATTCTTCGAAGAAGCACATCCGAAAAGGCTCGCGCTATTCGAGGTGCTTCCAATCTTTTGAAGACACTTCATGTAGACCAGTTTTAAAATTCAAGTAAAATACGGATGTTCTAGATATAATGTTGACTTCGTAAGATACAAGAAGGATGCAAGAAGACTCAAAGCACAATCTCGGCCAAACGCTCCATCAACACGTGACACAACGCTAATCACGCTCGGCTAGTCTGCTCTCATGCAACATCCAAACCTCGAAAGATATCGTACCATCACCAAAACTCTCAATTGAGCAACCATGTTCCTCTCACGACCCGCCCTCGCTGCCGCCCGTCGTGCGGCAGTATCCCCCATGATCAAGCGCAGCTTCACGAGCTCTTTCGTGCGCCGTACGACCTCCCTCACCCTCAATTCCCGCGCCTACTTCATCAGCTAACGGAACCTCAGGAGAAGCCGCCCCAACACCTGCCAGCGGTTCAAACGATGGCAAGATCAAGAAGTTCGAAGGTACGGATACAACTGAAGCTCGCTGGGAGCTCTGGCCGCAATTAGGAGGGATTGGATGCTGATGAGCACACAGAGATCAAGACGGAGCAAGACCTCATCGGTCCCGGAGCAGCAGTCGGCACCGTGCCCACGGATCTCGAGCAAGCGACTGGTTTGGAGCGATTAGAGATTCTGGGAAAGATGCAAGGCATTGATATCTTCGACATGAAGCCATTGGATGCCTCTCGCAAAGGTACAGTCCCATTAATGAAAATCACGCCATTTTCGAACAGGAGAGCAAGGACGTGAAAGAGAGGGACAATGGCTGATGGAAGTATGCAGGCACGCTCGACGACCCAATTGTCGTCAAGAGCTTCGGCGATGAGCAATATGCTGGCTGTACCGGCTACCCCGCCGACTCTCACAACACCATCTGGCTCACAGTACGTCTTCCAATTGCATTCGAAGTGGAGGTGCTTGGTATTGATACTTGACTAGATGTCCCGCGACCGCCCTGTCGAGAGATGCCCGGAATGTGGTAACGTCCTGAAGATGGAATATTGTGGCCCTACCGAGGACCCCCATGCTCACGATCACCACGGCCACGACGCACATGGAGATGGTGTGCACAACTATGAGGGAGAGCCAAAGACCTTTGCCGATTTCGTCCGTCCAGAGTACAGATAGGAGGGTTATGCATACCTGGGGAAGCTATGAGGATGGTAGACGGGGTGATGGGTGTAGAATAGTAGTCAATCAAGAGTTTTCCGTGTCCATTCTACGGAGAGATATCCTTACCAGACGATATACAGCCACCAAGATGAGACTGAGAACATGCGGGATTGATTTGCATCAGATTATCTAGGAGTCAGCACGGACTTTGTTCGCCTTTCTTTTTTTTTTAAACATCAAACCACGAGCCTCTATAAATTATCCCTTGCAAAGCATGAAAAGCATCGCTAACCGCCATCATGCACCATTTTATGCCCCTCGTAAACCTCGTGACGTAGAATTTCATTATTAACAGGGAATTTGTGCAAAGCAGAGAAGAGCGTAAAATGATCAATCCGTCAACCAGGCAAAGTTATTTCTCAAACTCGACTAGCGTCGAGCGAGCTCGTGAAATCGTGTATCAACCAATGAAAGCGTTGTCATTTACAAAGGGTAGGAGTCACCCGTGCTTAGACGGAAGACCCCAAATGGTGTCAGGGGTGTTGTTTGGGCTGTTCTGTGGTATTACTCTGATCTTGTTGGCTTTCCTCCCGTCCTACATTACCCTCAGATAGTTTGGCTTCGCTCGAAGTATTATGGGTGGATCTTGCATCATTATCATCGCCAAAAGTCGACCCGTCAAGAGAAGAACCGGCGTCCCTGTCCCTAAAACTTTCAGCTGCGTGGACGAGAGCTTTAGAAGCAAGACTAGGAGTAACCAACGTCGTGCTACTACGATTGTCTGCCTCATTTTCGCTGACATCCTCACTCGGACTACCTTCGTTACCCGAACTGCCAGGTCGATCCATGGCTGCTTCTTGGAGAGCCTTAGCTTTGGCGACCGCTTGGAAGGCTTGTTCGGCTGCACGTTCGGCCCTAATCTGTTTTCTCCACATGTTGTAGTAGCGGCCTTTCATAAGAAGAAGGTCTTGATGAGTTCCAGATTCAGCTACTTTACCAGCGTGAAGAACAAGGATCTGGTCTGCACCAGTAATGGTAGACAAACGGTGACTGCGTCGTGTTAGCCAGTTCAAATTATAAGACTGGAATTGAGCTCTTACGCAATCACTAGCATAGTCCTGCCCTCCGAGAGCGTACGCAGTGCCTCTTGGATATTTTGTTCGGTATCTGAATCCAGCGCAGCCGTTGCTTCATCCAACATGATGATGCGGGGATTCTTGATAATAGTTCGTGCAATTGCAACACGTTGCTTCTCACCACCACTAAGACGAAGACCACGTTCACCAACCTTTGTCTGGTAACCGTCAGGAAATGCCAGAATCTTATCATGAATGGAGGCAGCTCTGCAGGCAGCGTATACATCCTCGTCAGTAGCATCTTGATTTGCATACTTGAGGTTGTACATGAGGGTTTCGTTAAAGAGGATAGTATCCTGAGGGACAACACCTATGTGACGCCGAAGAGAGTCAATGGTAATGTCTTTGACATCGTTACCGTCGACTTGGATGCTTCCGTCCTGTGTGTTGTAGAACCTAAAGAGAAGTCTGAATACGGTAGACTTTCCTCCGCCAGACTCGCCTACGAATGCAGTAGTAGTACCTGGACGGCAGTTGAAGCTTAGTCCTTCGAGTGCTGGCTTGCGCTTATCGTAAGAAAATTTGACATTCTGGAATCGAATCTGACCCTCACAAGCATGCATTGTCCGGGCGCATGGCTCATCAATAACGGTGGGTTGCTCCTTGAAAAGCTCGAGAAGGCGTTCTCCACTAATCATGGCGCTCTGCACACTTCGGTAAAAAGACCCGAAGAAATTAAGAGGCTGTTGTAATTGGGCCATATAAGTTAAGAGGACGGAAAAGTCTCCAACTGTACGGACGCCTGTCGTGACTTGATACGCTGAGAAGAGTGAAGTTGCCAATAGACCCGTCATGAAAACCATATTTTGGGAAATGTTGAGAATATTCAAGGAAATGGTGACTTTGTACTCCATCTTCTGGAATGCAATAACGGCTTTGCGGTATCGCTCGAATTCGTAGTCTTCAGCGTTGAAGTATTTGACGGTCTCGTATGATGTGAGCGAGTCATTCTTGACTGCATCTTCCTCTCGGCTCAGATTTGTCATTTGTCTTCGTTGCTCTGAACGCCATCGAGCCATGCGGATGGTGAGATACAAGTAAGAGAAGGTAATGATAGCAACCACGAGCGCATAGTATGCATCAAATGCGATGCCAAAATAGATGATTGCGACGCCAAGGTCAAAGATCATTGGAAGCACTTGGAAGGTGACTTGTTCGAGGAAATTGTTGATTGCATTGCCCTTGCTAAGAGCAGATAGGACCTCTCCGGTCCGTTTGCCCAGATGAAAGTCCAGACTCAGGCCGTGGACATGCTCAAATGATGCCGTGGTCAATGCTTGGTAGGAATATTGCGAAATCGGGATCCAGAGTACAGATCTGACCGCTCCAAGGATACCAGAGGTTCCCTGAAGGAATTTGAAGCCAATGAGCAGTGATATCGAGAGCCAGGGCATCTTGTGACTGTCTTTGAGTTCATCTGTAACCCGACCGACCTGAAGAGGCACGGCAATATTGACGAGCCTTTGAAGAAGCACCAGCACGAAGCAAATCAGGACTACAAATTGTAGTCTAACGGATTTACTAGGCCACAAGTATGGAAAGAAGAGTGAGTATCCTTTCAAATACTCCCACCACGTCCTGTTTGGCGCAGTAGTAGGCTTGTAGAATGCAGGATTTTCATCCAGACTTCTACGTGCACCACTTGCGTGACCGTTGGCGGTTTCACCATTTGGGGTAACGTTGCCAGTACCTCCAATAGGGCTTCCGTTCTGGACGGAGCTGTGAACGGTTTCATATTCGCCAAGAGTATGGATGGTTCCATTCCCATTGATATGAGCATGTCCATTCGCTCGACCATTGATTAGGAGCGGTGCATTTTCGTTGATCTCGCGGTTGCTCCCACTCCTGCTCTTGTAATGACGTTCCAGTGAAAACAAGATGTAGAAGGCGACGAGGAGCAAGATGATGATCACACGACATATGTCGATTACAATCTCAACAATCTCCCAGTTATTTGGCGTTCTGTAGATATCGTCATTGTCCGCTAAGGAATTGATTTCCTTGTGTGGATTGGTATATAAGGAAATCGTGCCTCCTAAGAGGAAGAGCTCTCCAATTGCAGCAATACACCATGTGATTTGATGAGCAATGTTTGGGGATGGTGTCGTGTCCACCAGTGAGATTAGGAAGATGCTGTAGAAGAAGGCCGAAGCACACACGTACAGCTAATTTTAGACATGTCAGCGCACATCCTATGTGGAAGTTATGCTCAATTGCCACTTACGCCAGTGGCTTCACCGCACCACCAGTCATTGTCGGTTTCGGTGAGAGCATGAATGATGATATTAGCACCATTCCCCACGAAGGTCGCAAGAACTCCAACAGACAGGTAGAGAAACAGAAGTTTCCGGCCAGGACTGAAGTCTTTGAGTTTCTTCCTCTTCTCGCGTTCTTCCTTGCTCTTTCGAGCTGAAGACCGTGGCAAAGGTTTTCCTCCCGGTCCAGTGAGAACTGGGTCTTTCGAATCGGACGACGGCTCTGCGGTGAGTATGCTGTTCGCAACAAATGCAACTAAGAATACCACAAACAAGACCCAGGCATAGTTGAAGTGCACCAGATCCAAGAGAATAGATATAGCTTCCGTCCCATCGTAGTCAAAGTTCGAGCTCAGCTCGAGTATCCCTCCTGCCATTACAATTTATTGATTAAAGGCCCAATATCCTCCGTCCCTCATCAGTATTCCGTAGCGAGAGGAGGTCGTGGACAGCTCATGGCCCATTCGATTGAAACGAGCTTGAGATTGAGTACGTTCAGGTTTAACGCGAAGCTTTGAGGCCTCGGTACGGGGATTGCCACCTGCGAGATCACAAGATGCCGTCAGCCGTGGTGGCTTATAGAAATGTCTCTGATCTCAAGCACACCATGTGATATGTGAACGACGGCAAGAAAACGAGGGTTCAGACGTACTGGTACAGGGCTGGTGAGAAATGGGTGGGAAAGTATCTCGCGCGCGAGTGTGGAGAGGGTTCGTCGTGTGCAGAAAGAGTGAAGGACGGCAGGATGATCGACGGCGACCCCTCGATCTAATCAAGACAAGAGCACCGAGAGATGCAAAGGACCGAACGATCGGAGAGAGAAGGACCAGGAGTGAAGTGCGAAATCCTAATTCCGGGTATTTACTGGCCTCGCCCACCTCCGTCTCGACGTGCAGATGTGCGGATGAGGATGAGGATAGAACCTCCAAAGAATTTGCGGGTTTGAGGTTGAGAGCACAATGCTGCACATGTGAGTGGTGGACCCGAGATGCACCCTGGGAGATGTGGCAGATGGGCAGACCGCCTTTGCTGCGCTGTGGAGAGGAGGAGTGGAGGAATGGTGGAGTGGGCGAAAACTCAGATGCGGTACCGCGGCAGGGTTTACTACGCTCAGGGTTCTGGGTCTAGGTCTGGTACCGCTCCGGAGTCCCAGCTTCAAGCGCAGCGCACCAGACTTCGTACCGCAACAACACCGCACCGCACCGCACACCTCACCTCACCTCACCTCACCTCACCTCACCTTGCCTTACCTTACCTCACCTCACCTCACCTCACCTCACCTCGTCTCTCACCTCGCCTCTCGCCTCTCACCTCGCCTCGCGCCTCGCACCTCGCACCGCGCACCGCACGCTCTCTTCAGCTCACCAGTCACCCGCGCGCCGCTTGTCACTCATGTCACCAGCAATCACGCCCGCGGTACATCTGCGACGGTCCTGTCCTGGCAACCGAGCGCCTGGATAGGCTGTGGCGTCCTGGAGTCCGGGTTAGTGTGCTGCTGCTGGCGCTCCTCGGGCCAGTGGCAGTCGCGGATGCTATTTGAGAAAGGCATCGATCGCGGTAGACTCTAGCCTCTCGAGCTCAGGACATGCTGTTCCCTCCCACGATGGGCCAGCAGTCGTACAGCACCGCCGCGAGCACCCCTCGCACCCCGGCGCCGTCTCCACTCCAATGCTCGAAGGGCCTCCCAGGGCCTCCCAGGGCCTCCCCCCACCCCCCTCCCCCTGGAGCCCCGCGCTGCCACCGCAATATCAACATCATATCGACCCCTCCATCGCAGACGATCACAGACGCTCAGCGTAGATTGCATCGTGCCACAAGGTCGCCTCGGGGGGGGAGGGGGGCGGGACAGCGCCAACGCGGCCTTAACAGAACTGCTATGGAGCCCGCCTGCCAGCCAGCCTTGTCCGACAGCCGCCACGCCCCCGGTCTGCCCATCCGAAGCGACGGGGGTCTCAGTTCGGCCGCACGACCATCCCGGATGCCATTCGCTCGGGACACTGGCACCTCCCTGCGCTGCTTCCCTGCGCTGCTCAGCTCCCCTGGTCGCGCTCTGCGTGTCAGACTACGAATGACACGTGGTTTGCGGGACCAGAGTCTAGAGGGCAAGGGGCCAAGGCCTAGAACTAGTCTGCTCAGATGCCATCGTACCGTACAGTACGACGGGCACAATACCGTGGGTCTGCGCATCATGGGTCGAGCCTGGGACTTGGGGAGGGCTGGAGGGCTAGAGGGCTAGATAAACCGGTCGCAGCTGCCCCGGATACTTCCCCGGCTTACGCTCGACCCCCCTCGTCTCCATTGAGCATAGAGCAAGAGCGCGCGAGAGAGAGTTCTTGCCGTACAGAGGTAGTCGTAGTACTATCCGTATGCGTCATGCAAAGATGTCCAACGAACGCACACTGCACCACTGCGCTCTGCGCTCTGCGCTTCCACCAGCAGCGGCCGCACGAGACGTGAACGCTCCCACCCTAACAGCGTTGCAGGAAAAAAAAGCCATCTCACATTGGAGCATCGAACGAATCCAATACTGCCGTTCCGACCTCGCAATGCATATATGCATATAGGAACCTGTGTGACGACGTAACTTCTCGGCTGTCCATTGTCATTGGCATATTGGTTCCGATATCAGATGGGAAGGATTCGCATTCAGCGGTGAGAGACAACACCCATCTCCCGTCGTCCCGTCCCTTCCCTTTCGCTTCGTCGGCTGGTTCCCTTACCATAGCGAGTAAACCTCCTGATAGTCGATCGCAGAGTACCGAGGACGAGGAGTAGTGGGGGATGCTTTAATCGAATGGCAAGCTCTTCATAACAACGCCAGTATCTTTCAAGTTAATCCAAGGACCAAGCTCCCACTTTCAATCACAGCCTCAAGCCATTGGGGCTCTGGCTTTGGGGGCGCATTCGATCAATCGTTAGAGGTGGAGCTTGATCCACACTCAAGGAAGAGCTGCGATCGATTTCTGTCCCGGAAAACTCTTCTCTGAGCGCCAAATGCAACCCTGCTTGTTTGGGCTTTCTATCAGATCATTTCTAGGCCCAACGTCGTACAACAGATGGTGTAATCCTGGAAGAAAGGAGGGTTTGCCAGCAACTCTTGCGGCAGAAAGGGATACGAAAAGACTATTTGGAAGCAGTGCTTGCCAAATCCCAGGAGAGGTCAAGGGAGGCCCGAAGGCGTGGCGGGAAGAAGCAACAACAGCTCCCGTGCAACACCTTGCCAGCATCCGATATAGCCAGGTCGGACTGTGCAAGCCAAGGAAGGTAACTCCACCGAGGCCCGTTCGGGGGAACTCATTGAGCCTGTTATAGCATGGAATCGAATATGTCAGCGCATCGCGATATCTAGGGGCCAATGTCTGTTTGGCACGTACAGATATGACCGAGGATCAATGCATTTGACGCAGAACCTCGCCGATGGCATGCAAGCAAGTCGAATGCGAAATATTGACCTGACGGAGAGTGGTGTTTAGAGACGAAAAGTGATGACGCATACAACGTCTCCAAGCTGGAGCTCTCAAAACATGTTTTGCGTGTTCCAGATTCATTGAGTGCTGGATGACCAAGACTGTCTCAAGTGATTGGAAGTGTTCGAGTCTCCACAAAGATTTTGTGCTCATATGAACTACAGTCATGCAGATTTGGCAGATTTGGCAGACTTGAGTGGATGTTTGCAACTGTGCATCTGTTCTGAGCGAGCTGCAATGTGAATTGGTCGAGTTCCATCTTTCTGCATCGAACTATTGAAAGCTTGGACTTTCGACAGAGATAGCGATTGTCGTGGCAGCAGTATTCCAAAGCTGAAGAGGGCGTCTTTGTGTTCTAGATGATGGTGGGTAGGACACATCAACCTTAGGCGTGGAGTCACGCCCCTGTGCGCAATTTTGGTGGATGAGGCTGTGTGAGGTGAAGTCCGACAAGAGCGGATGGAAAAGTTGCAAAAAAAGCCAGCCAACATCATTTTTAACAAATTGTCGCAATCAAAAATGCTGTTATAGATTATACTTAAAAATTTGTAAGGCAAAACTAGACCAACTTAGTCAACTTCAAATGCTGCTGCAGGTTGCGCAAAAAAAAAAGAGTAGTGTCAAGAGTTTGCTACTCGCGAACCTTGTCCGCGAGGGTTCTCAAAGTTTCAGAAGAGCTTGAACTGAACAGCCTTCAGCATTTCATCTTCGTCTGCGCATCTAGTATATAAGCCTCGTCCTCTCACTCTTCCCGGCTTTCATAAGGAAATAGACGATGAAAAAATCAATTTCCCAAGCTCGTTTCATTCGCCCCTATCTCAACAATTTCCCCTCACCAGAACACGTCAGTCACGTCAGCAAGACTTGCGGTCAAGGGAAAGTTCCATCCACGAAGCGCGTTTCTCTACAATCGGCGATCTTAGTCACACAGAGCGGGCGAGGCGGGCGAGGCAACTAGAGTCTGCATTTTCGTCGCGGTTTGCATTTTCCAATTTCGTAGATTGCTGCAGAATGTGCGA
Source organism: Phialocephala sp. D728 (assembly GCA_003988865.1). Lineage (NCBI taxonomy): Eukaryota > Fungi > Ascomycota > Leotiomycetes > Helotiales > Mollisiaceae > Phialocephala > Phialocephala sp. D728. Next base: position 24,877 of record QYAJ01000056.1, read on the forward strand.
TCGAGACATCGAATATATGGAGCTTTGTATAACCTCAAATGGGCGGGGATGGTGTTTTGGTGGGATAACGGGGGGATAATGGCCCTCTTATGGTGGCATCACGTTTGACGGGAAATAGGGGCTCACCCTGTCACATATCAGAAAGTTAATGAAGAAGTGCATATCTTCAACCTCGCCCATCCGTCCTGCATGAAGCTATCCCCATATTGGACCCGAAAACAATCGTAAGACAATCAGCTCACCACCTATCAGCAGAGCAAGGTTTTTGCAGATCTTCCCTCTCCCACTTCACAACGCGGGAGTGTGGTTGAGGTTGGTGATAGCCGTTTCATATTATTATAGTTCTCTCAGGTGAATCAATACAAGAAGTGGAACGACTGTTTGGCTCCCCCCCAAATACCCTCATGCTACACAAGGCAGATCCTACACCGGATAGCCAGGACAATGTAACGACCGTCATAAGTCATAGAGCCAGCCTTCACACGATCTCGAGAGGACCCCATATGAAGACGCTACTATACCCGTCATTACAACCTCAAAAAGGGGCACCACCATACCCCACCCCCCCCTCAAGAGTCCGTTCCCGGGAGCCCCCACGCCGCCCAACGGACCATGCTCCGAGTATGCTAGATCAAGCTTTCCTCCTGTTTTCTTTCCGATTCGCCGTCCCATTCGCTCGGGTCTCCATTCCCGTCGCTTTCCCATTCCCATGATGACTATGACCATTGCCGTTCCCGTTCCCGTTCCCGTTCACTGGTGTCCCGTTCAGCAGAACTGTTGGGTTGGCAGCCTTTTCGGCATTTTCCTTAGCCAAAGCATCCAGTCTCCGTTCTTCCTCAAACTCATGCTCGTCGTTATCGCTTCGATCATCCTCTGCGATGTTAAGGAAGGCAAATCGGTATGCGATTCGCAAGATTGCCCACAGCCAGAACAGGTTCAGACTCTGCAGACTGGCTAGCAGCACGGTGGAGATGATATGTGAAAGTTCGCATTTATATTGCTCTGTCTCCCAATTGAGCTCGTAGGGTCCGACCGTTTTGAACTCGTTGAACTCGGACCAGAGGATTCGGAGGTTTAGGTAGTGGCGGAGGTAAATCCAGGCGCAGATGAAGACGGCGAAGTAAGGACCCACGAGTGGGTGGTCGAGGTAGTTGAGGGTTTTAGAGGTCTAGCAACATTAGCTCGTGGAAATCAACATGTCAGCTAATTCGGACTCACGGCCAGGAAGAAATCACTAATGTCGTGAGTTATGAAGACTCCCAATCCCATGTATGTGAAGTGGAAGCGGTAGCTCAGTCCTATTAGAGCCAGCGACACAATGTGATGCCCAACCAGTTCCTTATAATCCTTTCTCGGCTTCTCCATTCCCAGTACCAGGACAATTGCCTGTTGTGCCCAATATGCTGCTTGGAAGAGATAGTAGAATTTGAAGTCCGACTCGTGTGTTTTATGCGGGAAGTTTTCGTACATCCCCCTAGTGTTGAAGTACCAGACTGGTGTTCGGCTCATAACATACAAGCCCCAAGGACCAGTAAATCCAAAATAGATGGCAGTGTACATCTGCTCCATGAAGCGGGATTGCTTCGCTCGACTCTTCAATCCGCTGCGCTTTGCCATGGGCCGCAGATACTTCTGCATGATAAATTCGCGTGTGAAAGACAGAACTATGATGTAAAAGGCCACAAATGCCAAATCCCAGAGTCCCTTGCCATACTGAGGGGGTGTTCCTTCCACACTTCCTGGCTCGGCCGGTATTTTATAGGAGAGGTAGATGAAGTGGTGTATCACATTCGACTCGGTGGGATTGATCGCATAGAGCGCGAGGAAGATGCCGACGAGGACGAGAGGAGTGACCCAGGTATGCTTCAGCGCGTACCTCTTCCATTGCTGGAAGAGAGTCTTGGCTTTTCGTCGCTTCGAGAAGGGTTTCTTGCGGTCTCTTTCGTTCTGCGCCTGTTGGGTGTCAGCTGGGGCAAGCTGTGACGATAGGGGGGGCTGCGTACTCTGATCGTGCCGGGTGAAGGCGGTCTCACGTCCAATGTTGCTAAAGCTGGCGCACTTGTATCTCCAGCTGTGATCTCTCCCCCGAGTCCACTGGACCGTCTGCGGATTCGTGGTTTGTCGACATTGCCGTGGCCCCCTAAGGGTGCCAATTTGTCGGTGGTTGACAGGAGCGGAAAGGCCTCCGTAGCGGTCATGCTGGACAATCGATTGCTCAACGTCGCAATGAGAGAGCTATAGAGAACGGCGGGGCATTAAATCGGTAGGTCAGAGGAAGAGAATGAAGCTTTATCGAGGAAGTGGTGTCGAGGTTGTCTTAATACCGAGTACTGTATCAAACCTTAATTTCACGATGGAGATCCGAGACCCCCGTCCGTCATTCGGCCGTCACTTTCCCCTATGTCCTTTTTCTCTCTCCAAGTGTTTTGTTTGGCTCGTTAACCAAACCCGGTCACGAAAACGTAAGCACCAATTGCTGACACTGCACCAAGAGCCTATTTTGAACACTGATTGAACGTCAAAATAAATGCAGCACATGAGCAGGCGACTCTTGCCCCAGCTGAGAGCGCACGCACGTGACGCGAGTTCATTACCCGCGTGCGACGACCACCTTAGTAAATGCTCATTGTGTTGAAGGGCTTTCAAGGCTGAAGGACGAAGCTCATTTACTTGTAATTGTCTTTCAGGAGGAGAATGTTGCCGACTGTACTCGCGATGGCTGTCACTTTCACGCTACTACGTGGCTTTGCTCAGCCTTGTCTGCAAACCGCTTTCCCCTCACTCCTTTTCTGGCCTGATCACATCAATTGCTTCGTTGTTGAAACCTAGGCTCGTTCTGATTTGTTATTATTTGGGCCGCACTCGCTCAAGATATATAAGATTGTCGGACGTCCTCGAGGCTTTTGTCTAGACGTGCTAGGCTTACTGTCATGTCTACGCCACAAGGCTCTCTATACTCTTCCCTGGACAAGTCGTCACAAGAAATTCGTTTAGTAACCCTTCTTCCTCCATCCATCGACGGTATTGTACGGTGTCGACTCATCAAGACTGATCTGCCATCAGCCGTATCCTCGTCTTACGATGCACTTTCTTATAGGTGGGGGAATTCCTTACCGAAGAGGTGCATAATCCTCGATGGACGCCGCATGTTGGTTCGATGGATCTTGGAAGAGGCATTGAAGAAATCAGAATAGGCTCAGGAAGAGTGCCTACTATGGGTTGACGCCATCTGCATCAACCAAGACGATATCTCAGAGCGAAATCATCAAGCCGCTATGATGGGACAAATATACAGCCGGGTAGCAAGGGTTCATGTCTGGTTAGGCGAGGAGACTTGCTTGAGTAAAGTAGCTTTCAACTTTCTCAAACTGCTCGATAAAGATACGCAAGTAGCTGGTGATCTTTTCGGAGGTCGACGAGTTCAGAACAGCGTCACAGAAGGGGTGAGGGCAATCCGAAGCCTCTGCGATATGATGTATTGGACACGCGTGTGGATTGTTCAAGAAATCGTCCTAGCAAAGAGAATCACAATCCACTGTGGGGAGGATTCAATTGACTGGAGAATCTTCTCGGACCTCCGTCATAGGCTTGCAAATATGCCTCAGCATCGCCCGGGTCTGTACCAGGGAAGCTTAGAATGACTGGACTTCTCTTCTACAATTGCGGCCAAGATTGGCATTCTTCGAGTCAGGAGAAACACTGACCCCGGTGGGTGTGAATTGATCGCGTTGCTCGAAGCGTGCGAGCATTCGTCCTCTCATGATCCACGGGACAGAATATATGGTATTCTTGGTTTGGCGAGTGATGTCTCTGAGCAGGATTTCGTGATCGACTATGCGATCACTCTGAGGAGATTACATGAGGATCTTATCAAGTTCTATCGCCGTCGATATCCTAAGGACGAAATAAAACTTGTGCGCTTCAGTCAATTTGTTCAACGGATACTCGGAGGCCAATGTGATTCCGACTCGGAGCAGCAAAAGTTGTCCTCGGCCACTGTGAATGTAGGTGTCAGCTAGTTCCTTCCGCAAAGCCGTGTACCTAGTACTTCATTGCTCATTCTTTCCAAGCCTCAAATTGCAATTTGAAAAGTCCGTCAAGTCTTGGCTGACTACAAAGCTGGTTATGTAGTATATCTTCCTCGCACAACGGGACCGGCCTCTGACACCCAGCTCTTCCTGCTTCCAAACCTGGAATTGGAATCTGAAAAGTTCATCAAACTTAAGGAGATTGAAGAGCTGGTTACGTTATACATCTTTCTTGCACAATGGAGACTGTTCCGAGAAAGTCGGAGCAGATAGATACGCTTATATAATTTTTCAATTAACCTTGTTTCCTAAATTACGATTCGACGATCACCTGCTGACCTTCCCAGGTCATCGCATGTTCAAGAGGCAAGATAGTCAAGACGGGTTCTGTTTCTGTTGATTTTACCCCAAATAAATATGGGAGACCAATTTCGACTTTGGCTTCTCCCACGGATCCCTGGATACTCAAATGCAATGCCCAGTGTCCACCTTTTCAAGAGTATAAGATTTCGCCGTACGAGTTACTCAGCAAAACACTTGCTTGCATTAAGATCCTCGCTGCAGGTGTTCGTATGAGGACGTGGCAGCAGCTCCTAAAACGAACAGCCCCTATCGATCAGAACGGCGCCGCTCATGGCCTCGAAGAGGGCAGTAGAAGCGCATTTATATGTACAGGTGGCAGACGACTTGAATCCTACGCCAACCTTGGTATCGATGAATAGGACGATTTAGAAGATGAAGAAGAAAATCGCGCGTTAAGGGAAGTACTCTGGAAGCACCAGGGTTTGAATAGCATGGGAATAGCGGCTTCAAATGTACAGGTTGGCGATGAGGTCTATCAATTTGTAGGATGCGATGCTGCCATCATCGTCCGCGAGGAGAACTCCGTTCGCCGCCTAATCAGCGCTGCAATTGTCAGTCCTCCAATGAAGAAGAGTTACAGAGAGCAGTTGGAAGGGGAGGACATACCGTTGATAGAATCGCTGTGGCCACATACCGAGTTCCGATCAGAAGTGGGACGTTTCGTCATCCGTACTTCTCCTGTGCAGGAGCGCTTTGCCAGGCACTCCCAATGTGTTTTCCCGTTCAGGACGGGCTCTGATTTACTGGATCACCCTTCGGCGACGAAGTTTCAATTGGATATCAAGGCATTACAGCTTATATCCAGATGGTAGTCGACCTACGTTTATGACTCAACATCCCAACTCCTTGGCAGTCTCCAGTCTTTGAATACATTCCAGCATAATAGAGAGCTGTCTGGCGACACCATCTCATGATACCCATGCTCTAGTAAAGCATGAAATAAGGAAGGATGAGATCGACTTGCATCTGTTTCGAATCTCGAATAGATCTTCAGGATGATACGGAAGATCATGGGCTATTGATAGGTTCTGTCGGGATCTCGGAGAGCAAGAAGGTTCAGACGCGATATATCCACCACCTTCAATTCCTTAGCAAACTCGCCGCTGCAGTCTTCAAGGAACTCTACGAAATCAATTATGTAGTTAGCACCATCGTCGCACCTCCAACGTCTGTACTTTTGTAGGGCGTTCGTGTGAAATAGTTATTACCTCTCATTCCGTTCTCGCTGCGAGGGAGATATCTAGCAGCATTGCAGAGGCGATATTCCTTTTCTAGCTTCGCTATCCAAGCCTCTTCTTTCTCGGCGAGATCGCTCAAGTATGTGGATACAGAAGCGCCCTCTTGCCGCCCGTCTCGCTCTTCGCATAACAATGCCAAATTTTTCTTCACATCGTTTTCGTTCATTGTTTGACTGCTTACCAGGCAATGCCAAGTTCTGTCGCACATCGCTTTGACTCAATTTCTAGCATGTTGTACCAGGCAGGCAATGAGTACTGCTGTTTGATCAAAACCCTACCCGTATTAATGATTCGTTGGAAGAGCAACAACTACCTGATTCCCACCATTCCGGTATAAGGACGCATCCCACAACGAAGAGTATAAACATAAAAGCATCGAGGAAAGATCCTGCTTATTTTGAAGAATTAAACTTGCAGCTTTTTGCTTCAGTTCGGAGGCTTCTACTGCCCAGAGCTTAAACCACAAAGCGAGTACGTCTTTGAACCGACTTAGCTTGTTTTGATGAAAGAAAGAATTGTGCGCAGGCTTCCCCCAAATAATAAACTAGTCTTCTAGTGTCTGAGTTGAGGTTTAGTTAGCAAAAAGATCTCTGGCCTCGGCAACATCAAGATCCGTTGTGATGCGAATGCGAAACTTCAGATCCCCACTTCGACGGATGCCCTCTTTCAAACCTGTAGTGTGCAATGCATTTCAGTGGCTCCCGATGCAACTGCAGATATTATAGAGAAAACAGTAGGTCCTTACATAAAATCGGTTCTCAGTAAATACAGAACCAAAACAAGGCAGAGTGCATGGGCCGATTCACCGGGAGGCTCCGCTCAATCACACGTTCCCTAAAATGTCTGTCTTTCTGCCCGAAAATGAACTCGACATTGCTGTCAACACTAAGAAGGACAGAGGAACACAACACAGGAAGGTATCCTATGTTAATCACAGCATTCTTATTTTTCCAGTCCATCGAGTGAGCAGCCGAGGGGCACATTGATTGTCAAGAGGCTTTGCATCTCCATTTCAAAGTACTCGAATACGTAGGAGTCGAGCTTAGTGAGGATGGGTCTCATGAATTGGTGAAAGCTCTTAGCGCTAGCATCGGTTTGGCATATCACCAACTCGATGTCCTGGGAGCAACCCTAAACGATCTTGCCTGACCGAGCATTGCTCTGGAAGATATTTCACGACATCGTTTCAGCAAGAATAGGCATAATCAAAGTAAGTCGAAATTTGACACGTAAGAAAAGAGGCGTGAACATCCGAGGAAGGAGACCCTCCATACGTTAAATATCTGAGCCATGGCTCTGATCCTCTTGCCCAAATTCGAACCCTATCATGGTGCTGGACTTCGAAGTGTTAATATCTAGGAGAGATTTACGTAGGCGGGCGTTCTAGGTTGGGCTAAAACTCGCGAGCGCCTTGACGCGAGAGATTGGGGAAGAAAGTGTTGAACGAGGATGCTAAGAATGACCTGGAACATTGATTTTACCTCGGATTGCTAGACATAGAAAGCTCTTGCGGAGCGGCTGTGTACGAAGGCCCGCAGAATGAAAAACACAATCCGAGGAGATTTGAACGGTCAAAGTGACCGATAATTTAGAGTCAATCAGCCTGAGGTGGAGCAAGAATAGGGGCTTGCTTGTGCAGGTAAAGCTTCCACAATGGGGGGGAGGGGGAAGCCAGCTTGACCTGATGGGACATGAAAGAATACAACTTCAATGCCGGTTGACACAGCTACAGATATTGGTGAGAAGGAATAGAGGACGATGAGAGGAAAATGATGTCTGCCTTCCTGGAAACGTACTAATCACGTGACTGTTGCTGAAACAAATCCTTGCGGTTTTGGGTTGAAGCTTAAATCAATCTCCTTTGCCCTTACACTACTTTTCTATTCTCATCTCAAACTCTTTTGCTTACTAACTTGACCAGCGTCAAGCATGAGAAAAGCAACTCATCTCTCAAGAAATTGCTACGCGGTAGAAGCCGTTGGGGAGTTTCAATTGTTCAAAGAACTACGATGTTATCCTTTTCATGCTTCTTTCCCTGATGATGCTCACGAAATGGGAGGTTGCTCCTTCTCTCAGTGTGGAAGTAGAGACAATATTATTTCTCTCAACTGCCGGCGGAGGAACCCTTGAGATCCGAGATAAGATTCGATGCATCATGCACGACATTGAACGGCGTGTCGGACGCAAGATTTAGTGTCACGGTGTCAACTCGGTGCTACCGTGACATCAGGGCCCGCACTCCCACGGCAGAAAGGGTTTTCGAAAAGGCAAAAGAGCCTGCTCACGATATATTTCCTTTCACACGCAGAAAACTCCTCCGAAGTTCTTTACACATTTTGTGGAACGAAGGGTTCTGAAATAGTTTTCTGCTTTTCTGATTCGATGTCTGTAAAATCATGGCCATTCGGATTTGGAAAGCTTCTTGTCCAGCAAGGCGTCATGCCCTAGAGCGAGGCGGCTGCAGCTAGCGGACTGTGCCAAGAAGTGCCGTCATCCCAGATTTCAGACCAATACCTTTAGTTGCACCCCTCAGAACGTTATTTTCTCAGTTTCTGCCCTGCGAATTGTTGTCCCATCATCTATTTTTTGTGTGGACGCGCGATCAACATTCTTCGGTTTACTGGATTTTATGTCTCCAGGAAGAAGCATCTTTGGTTCAAGATGGTTGCTCAAGAACTGGATCAAGGAGCTGCTGAACACACTGAGGCAGCAAACAATCAGTGTAAGCTCTATCAAGAACTGACCCTTTCAACTGCTGATAATTTATATAATTGAGCTGGGCAATGTCCTTTCTGAGGATCAACAGGAGCTACCACGAAACATGGATGGTACTTTGCTCTACGATTGGGATGGTGAACAGGACACAAGAAATCCGTACTTTTTCAAGACATCTGCAGGGACACTACTCACATTATGAAGCTCCAATTAGTAGCCTCTGGTGAAATGGCTGACCACAATATCTGTTCTCATCGTGTAAGTCGCTAGATATTAAACAAACAGTATTTCAAGCTGATTCTGATTTATAGCTCCATCCTATTTGGCCCGCCTGCTGGAGCATATGGCGCTGGAAACAACGTAATGTCTCGAGTCTTCCACGTTAGCAACGACGGCTTTCCGTATCTCTGCTTCGCAACAACATCGTGGACATCGGAGCCGCACTCTTCCCTTTTCTTTGTCTCGCATCTTTAATTTTGCTGCGTAGCGGCTCTAGGCTCACGTTTCATACTCTCCAGCTATTCCTTCTCAAAAATCGCTTGTACTCATACGTCTTGGTGATTTATTGGGTTCTTCTGGTCTCTATAGGCGCTCTTCTCCCCGTTTTCTGGCTCCTTTTAGTCGAGACTAGAGGCGATACCATCCTTGCCCGAGACGCAAAACGCTGGCACAAAGAACATCCAGATGCAGAACTTCGATATGTAGAATCAGAAATCGATCAGCCGTCCATGGTAGAGCGCTTGAAAATATCCTTCAAGCGCCCGGCCAAGATGCTGCTCACCGAGTAGGTCGTGTTCTCCCAAACGCTCTGGGTATCTTTTGCCTGGGGTCTACTCTTCCTCTTCCAATCCTCGGTCACGCAAACTCTCTCTAGCAATTATAAATTCACTAGTTTTGAGACGGATTTAGTTCAGCTGGCACTTTCGGTAGGTGCTGTGGTGACAACGATCATTAATCCCATTCAAGACCATCAATATTTGTGTCTGCGAAGAGGTCGGAAGATGGAAACTCCATTCCGGAAGCAAGACTCTATTCCATCGTTCCGGGTAGTCTTCTGTTCACAGCTGGCTTGTTCTAGTACGGCTGGGTTAACTACCCACATGTGCTCTGGGTAGTTCCTATGTTTGGAGTTGTTTTCGTTGGTCTTGGGATCTACAGTATTTATCTTGCAGTTGTCAACTATCTGACCGATTCTTGTGAAAAATACGCCGCATCTGCACTTTCTGCCGCTTGACTTGGACGGAATACCTTTGGAGCTTTCTTGCCCCTGGCCTCGTCCGCTTTATATACGGATTTGGGCTTTCAATGGGCGAGCAGTTTGTTAGCATTTGTTGCTCTGGTGTTGACACTTGCGCCCGTTATTTTGATTGTGCAAGGAGAAGAAATTAAGAGACATAGCCCGCTCATGAGGGAGGGGACGTTTAACAAGCAGAAAGAGAAGGATGGGGATGAGGATCGATATGTGTCAGTTGGCAATACCTATCGGGCCTGATTGGGGGCTTATATGATTATGAATTGACCTTGGGAATTACACAATCGCATCAAATGGGACGATTGTCGGAAATGAAATCACACAATGTAGCTGGTTCTGTTATCGGTGTCTGGCACCAACATTGCCGTCGCCAATTACTCTCAGACACCAATTTTAGTTGAGAGCTTCATTACAATGTTACTGGAGGAGTTGCCGAGTCGAGCGAATGAAAAACTCCACAACTCGACGATCACCCGGACCGCTTATAGAAGGCTTCTCGGATATCATCAACTTATAGACTTCAAATCTTGCAAATAAGGGAGTCACCTCTTATTGCTTAGCATCATCGGAACACTACATGGTTGGAGAGACAGACTTTCTATTCGCTCATGGGTTAGAGATGGCTACGCTTTATAATGTCAGGAAGCCTGACTTGAGCTTGCGCTTGGCTCAGATTACTAAAAGTTACTGACTAGCATTCCTTGCTCTAGAAGGAGTATGATCGGCCTACCAGGAAATGTGAAAGATCTGATAGCTAGATGCTCGGCGGATATGGACAATTTTTTCCAACTCGGAGCTAATGCAAGAAATGCCACTACCCCATATCTGGAAGAGATTTACGACTGTAATGAAGGGTGGTTAGGAGCTCTCATCATTTCAAGTGTGCTCTTATTTCTTGCTGGGGTGGCTGGAACCGTTATGAAATATATGACAATAGTGTCGCGATGTGCTTGGCTATGCGAGCACAATTGTCGCGCACAACCTCTACACATCTGAAGCGGATCGCAGAAGCAACTCTGCAATGGACGAATTAAGGCAATGCACGGCTTAAGGATTGCTTTGGGAGATGTCGGATAACAAGATCAGGTTAGTCACATTGCAGTGGCGGACTTTGAGCGGAAGAGGCGACTTCTCAAGAACGTTGAAAATCGATCGGATATATTCATGACACTAAGTCCAAGTTGTCCTGTCCAACTCAAACATCAAATTTACCAAACAATGGCAAATTAAGATTGAGGCAAGGTTTTATTCGATCATTTACACACAACAAGGTCTTGCGCCCGAATTTCAATTGTCGACACTTTTCGCCGAGAATGAAGCCGAAGAGCAGTTACAAGTGCCTTCAACCTACCATGCCTTGGTCGCCTAAGTACGTACAACAGTGGACGGCGATAATTCGACCAAGTCTGAAAATTGGTATCGATTGGACAAGAGCACTCCAGCGACGATATACTTCCATACAAGCTTGTTTCCAGCATAAATGCGTTCAAATAAAGCTTTTCCCGCCATGAAACGTGCCCCCCCTCCGCGTCTCCACCCTGTCATCAGCCTCTAGTTCCCTGTCTTGTTTCCCGGCCACGCGCACAACGCCCGCCAACGCCCCCCTTTCCGGCGCTTGCACGATAAGATTTGCTTCTGCCGAGTACCCCTCCCCCCTTGCCCCTTTGCCTTGCGACAATCATCAGATGGGTACGGAACGTTTGCGTCACGGGTGGAGATTTTCATCGATCATCCAACCTTTACTAATGATCCCCATTTCCAAAAATAACAAGATTCGCAGAGGCGAAGATGGGGATTCAGAAGGGGAAAGAGGAGCGCAAAGCATAGTTTGGGAGGTTTATTTCGAGTTCGACGATCAGCAACCGTGAAACAAGAAACAATCGCACGTATACCTACCTACTTGCACCCCACCATCTTCTTTTCCCGAGAGAGATGTCAGCCAAACTCACTGACTAACCTGTCAGATGCACAAGGAAACAGTCTTCCCAGTAACCGACCGTTGAGCTCTGAAACACAGCACACCTCTATCCATCCACTCCAGTTCTGACTTTCCATCCTCGGCTCCACGCCTCAACAACCTTCTCGAACATCTCTCATCTTCTGCCGAAGGACACCCCTCCCAAGTAAAAAGAGTCCCTCCGCGCGGAAGAATCCCAAATCGGCAATAGGCCCCTCACCACTCATCAAGGGAAATCTCAAAGAAATCGGAGAAAACGAAACGCAGACCCAATGGAAAGGGGGGCCGCATGAACGCATATCAGTTATAAAACTCGCTCTTATGCGTCCAGGGTTCATCAGCCCCCCGGCACAGGCACGCACCCACAACCCACGCACACCTGCCCGCCTCGTACGCACGCACTCTGCATCCCTGTCTTGCGATTTTTGGGAGGCCCCTGTTGGCCCCAATCTAGCGCACGCCTGTCCCTTCTTCCATTCTCCGGTTTCAGGTGGGCGTGGAGCCAGGGCTGGAGAATGCTAGAAGGGTGAGGAAGGCAAGGAAAGACAAGGGACAAGGAAGGGAAGGAAAGAAGGCTAGCCCAAAAGAGAGAGCGTGCTGGGGCTCTGGGGACCCGGATTCGGAGACGAGAAAGACGAGGCTGTCTGGCGGACCTGTCATTGATGAACACGTCATGGCAGCGGTCAAGGGAGGGAGGTTAGGATTGAGGGATGTGAGTGATGGGCTTCGTGGGTTGGTGGTTGCTGACAATTGTCTTTGGAGTCGAACAAGTGCCGGTCAATGGGGTGTGTGTTGTGTTGGGTGTCTGGTTCATGTTCATGGATTGGAGAGTGAGAGCATGCAGAATGCAAATGTGAGGATCCTGAGGGAGGCGGCGAAAGAAAACTGCTGCAGCTGGTCCAGTCTGAGGAGAGAAGAGAGCTCGTAAAGGAGATTTTGAGAACCAGTCGATTATCCTCTGCCGGCATCTAAATCATGCAGCAGGTCCTCAACCTGCGGTGGCCTGCTGTAAGCCAGCAAGCGCGTTGCGCTGTGACAAGTTGGTGAGTGACTCGTAAGTGCTAAGAAGCAGCTTTGCTTTGTAATTGTAGGTAAATGAGTGTGAAGGTTGAAGAAGCTCCGTGGCATTTCTCCGCGCCGTGTGAGAAGCGCGGCAACGGGTGGCACATGAGGGTACTTCATGCTCAACTCACACACACAACACACACTACACGCGCAACGATTTTCCGGCTCCGAAAAAGAAGAACGTCTCAAAATCATGATATGGATGGGAGACGAAAGACCGGAGGCCAGTTATCCCATGGCTTGTTGCTTTGTCTCTGACACTAGGACTAGAATACTAAATTGCGTCCCCCAAACCAACCCAAACCCCATATTTGCTGAGCCGTCCAGTTTCCGTCTATGAATTTTTCCTGTTCTCGTGTGCACCGTCCAGTCCCAAGTTCCAGTTCGGGTTCATCGTCCTGCTCTTGCGACGCTCATAGCCTCACCAAAGAAAACTATATCCCAAATCTGTTATCACCGTATCATGCCTCGTGAGAACCAAAGAATGCCACGCCACGCCATGTCACGCCATGCCTGCCTGTCCAGACCAGACACAGAGGCAACCCTCCCCTATAATAAAACAGAAATGTACTTGAAAAGAAGATCGGTCCGAAGATGACGACGCCTCGCAAAGCTGGGTATAGTCTTTTCGCGGCAAGAAAAAAAATATGAATCTGTAACAAAAAGAAAACATGAAGTGAAGCCAAGGAACAATGTGCAGAAAGAAGTCTTGAGTTGAGAATGCACTGATCCCATGCGCCCCAGCCCGTGCATCCCAAATCGGCCCTCCTGCTTGGAATATTTCGAATGCGATATGATATGATGGTCCATGATATTAATCCAGATCTTCACCAGCTCTACCGCCCCCATTGCGCCGTCATATGCTTGGATTATACCAGATTCCCGTCTTTCAAACCGTGCTAGTCATCGGCAAACCCCCTACTTTCCAACCAGCGGAGCAAGAAGTCGTTATTTCCCAAACATTTATGGAATCGTTCTATAATGAAACGAATGTACTTGAAGGTATGCGCGCTCCAGTCGCGTGAATGAATGTGCATCGTAAAATAACCAAAGAGAGATGTAGACCGCCAAGTCTCAAGGGCGTATTTGTACAAGATTGATGGCCGAGTGGTCCTCGTCCGGGTTGTCCGTGGTGGATGGGAGGTGTTTAGAAGTCGTGGATTGCGGGTTGGAAGAACGTCTGTGCAAGACCAAGACGGTCGAGGATATCTAAAGTATCCTCATGATGCTTTGAGCTAATATTCGGTGTCTCCAAGATCAGAAGCGGGAGCTTCTGCTGGAGACGCTGAATGCTATAACTCTCTGGCTTTTTCCTTGCATGCAGCCGATGTGAAGCCCGTGCCTACTTTCTGTGCCACGATGCGCCACTTCTCCTGCTCGTAGTCGTGGAGAGCGGTCCGGAGTTTTTGAATCTAGAGCTTGTTAGATAGTTTTTGAACAGAAGCAAGAGTTAGAGCTTACAGTCTCCTCTGTCCACTGCGTAGTCTTAGCCTTCAACTTGGTGCAGTACCGTACCTGCAGTGTGCCGGAAGAACGTCCAGGAAAGAACTCCGCGATTTGCTTCCACGTCAACGACTTGTTCTCTTTCAGATCCACAAGTAGTGCATCATCCTCTGGTGTGAATTTCAACTTTGGTCCGCGAGGTCTTGGAGCTGGCGCGGGCATGCCCTCTAAACCAACTACACTCGGCGCACCTCCACTTGGTCCAACCATAGAATCGCCTTCACTCATCCGAGGCTGCTTGGCTCTGTGCTGAGGTAGTTGATGAGAGTGATAAGTCTGGTGTGAGACTGGCTGTGGGCCGTATCCAACATTAACCATCGACGGTCCTGGCATTTGCGAAGACATTCCTTGCATCTCTCCCAGTTGCGGCCCCCCCATACCCTCCGGAGGGTATCCCTCAAGCTCCAGATCATCGGGCCGCGGTCTCTTGCCAGTAATCCGCTGAGGTTGAGGTTGAGGGGCGCCATACATCATCTGTTGACCGAAGTGAGGGGACTGAGCCATGCCGTGCTCGTACACTTGGTGCTGGGCGTGGTGAACCGGCTGTTGCTGCTGCTGTGCATGCGCGGCAATATGCTGTTCGTGAAGCTGGACATTGGGGACGAAGACACGCTGATGTTCGCTCTCTGGATGTGTAGCATAATCGGGATTTGCAGCATAATATGGATTGCTGTGAGCATCGTGGCCCTGTTGGCCCTGCTGGCCCTGTTCCTGACCAGACCTGAACCCGGACATCGGCTTTGCCAATGAGCATTGCCAATGAGCAACTCCTCTGTCGAGGGTTGCCGCGGCCGGGGGACGTGCTATAATCAGATTGTCGCTTTGTTTTCTAGAAGTCGTTTGTTTTAGGTGCAGAGGTGCAGTTGAAACGTAAAATGTCGGATAGAATCTGATCTTAACAGTGCTGATATAGCTTCATCGATTATCCGAGCAAAGCATTTGATGGGCAAAGGCGATGAAACTCGAAACTAAGGGATCAACTTTCGTGCAGTGAGGGACACTGTAAGTCTGTGACGAAATAGAGGCGTCGCTAAGTGGTATAATAAGGAATGTGAAGGTCTACAAAGTTCAGGAAGTGTTAGGGGATGGGAGGATATGCTTGGATTTAAAAGTATCGTCTGAACTCTTCAGCATGAATTCTGTCATGCCAGGAAATTACAGCCAAAGGCTTAAAGCAAGCCAGTGATTCGCCATTCCGAGACGGCAAGTGATCCAGCAGCAGGGCCGACGAAAGCTGTGGGCAGACGAGCATCATGCAAAATGATGAACTACCCGGATCGGCTGTGCCACCACGTCCCAATTCAGCTGGACGGTTCCGCGCCAGGACCCCCAGAGCGCCTGTGAGCCTGCGGTCAGGTCCTGGATGGGACGACCAGGAACGTGGAAGTCTTCTGGAAGCCTGGGAAGAAGGGAGGGGGGGCAAGCCCGGGAGGGGGGAGGGCCTTTCTAAAACAAGGACGGCGTCTGACCCCTCCACTGCCTCCACTCCACTCTCGTGCCGAAGACTGACCAGGCACGCACGGCCTTGTCATGCAACTGCAGCTCCACGCCTGGAAGCGGATTGAAAAAGGAAAACTGATAGGACACGGTTTGCTCGGCGGAAATGGCGAGAATGATATTCTCATGCGTCCTCGACAAAAGCATTATCGATACTTCGTAGGGTTACGCTGAGCAAAAGCCCACCTGCCCAGTGCCCAGGTCCCCTGACATGGCAGCCAGCATGGCAGCATGGCTTGGGACTCCCCAGAAGCCGGCCTGCGGATGGAGCCCAAAAGACGAATGAACTCTCATTGTGGTGTCTTGGATGGGTCGAGGGTGGAGGAAGAGCAAGGCGCGCGAGAAGTCGAGGTCGAGGTCGAGGTCGCAGTTGCAGTCGCAGTTGCAGTCGCAGTCGCAGTCGCAGTTGCAGTCGACCACCCGTAACACAATAATAACAAACAATAGAATGGGCGCGCGCATGCTTCCCACACTCACAAGCACACGCAGCAGTCGCGAGCAAGCCTGGCAGGCGCGAATCGATAGCCCCATGGCCCAATTGCCCATCGTGCCCATCCATCGTGGAGCGATCTTCATGGGTATCAAGCAGCTCTCCGGAACCTCGTCCCCTTGTCGGATTGGCATTGGGATTGGCATCATCATGCGCTGCGCGCCAGCTATCCTCTATCCTCTCTTCGCACGCGTGAGCGAGCGCGTCCGTCCGGGGTGGAGGATTGTCCGTCGTGTGGTCCCCAGAGCCAGGGTTGCTGGGGCATGGAAAAGGAAAGGATGACGACAAGGCAAGAGTAGCTCATCACTGCAACCTGGTCGGAATTCAATAGTTCTCCGCGCTGGGAATTGACAATTTGTTCTGATCAAGTCTTCCGCACCGCGGGGGGAAAAGGTGTTCGTTTGTAGTTTATGTTTAGATTAATCTAATTACTCGATGATGGAGAGGGACCCACCCACCCAAGCTTACCTCCTCAACCGAGAGACAGAGCAAGATTGCGGTGCCACCAGCGGCGGCCTTGCACCGTACCTGCATAAGGGTCGATGCACTCACGTCGATGTGCACAGTGCACAGTGCACACTGCACATTGCACACTGCACACTGCACAACAACGTGCAGGACGAAAGCCGCACCGACGAGATCGCATGAGATCTCGCTTTCCTTCTTTCCGATGGAGGTTGGGCCTGCCCAGCCCGATGAAATGCGCCAGGGCGATCAAACTTTGGCAATACACCATCATTCCATCGTGAGGCTCACCTTGGCAACGATCTGGATCGCTGGTAACGCTTGAATTTATGCTTAAGTAGTAAAAAGTACAATATGGCTACATTCCCGGCCCATCAAACGCCCTCTACCAAGATTCAAAGCTTCGGCACGCTCCGAGCTATGCAATGATCCTCCACCACTGCATGCTCCCCTTCATTTTCCTTGCCATCCGGCGATCCACGGAATCCGCTGACGAACCTGCCAAAAAAAAAAGAGCCCACAACTATGCGAAGTTGTCGTCGTGGTCGACGAAGATGTCCTCCAGCTCCATGAAACTTTGAAAGTGGAGAGGCCGGTGCTCTGCACTGTAAAATGGCAAAGGTGTATCGACCTTGACGCGCACGGGTTTCTTCTCGATTCCTCCGAATGAACTGCCTCTGAAGGAGTAATTCCACGTAGAATCTTCCGGAACTAAGAAATATCCTCGGATCTTATCGCTCAGAAGAAGCTGGCATTTGGTGCCCATGTCGGTACTGAATCCTTGGGGATGATCGGAGCCCATGTCTTTGTTCTCTGCTCCCCATTTGTAGCCCTGTGGGGTAAGTGCCCAAGATGCAAGTGACACGCTGCCCGGGGTGAATGACACAGTCATGCTGATCGTCTTCCGGTCCCAGGATTTGTGAGCATTCATCAGACGAGCATGCTGGGTAACATCCATAGCTGTCATGTATGGCGGCTCGTTACCAGAAACCGTGTGTATGATCCCCAGGGGCTCCATATGCTCTAGATACTCATGTTGTGGTAGCTGCTGGGGTAGCTGGATGTCGCGTGTGCTACCAATCTGCGGGACCATCACTATGCATTGAATCTCCTTCACTTGATCGTTGTCCGGAGGAGAGGATCCATACAAATACCCAGCAACCTGTACACGCAGATCGGCGATCGTAATGAAGCGTTTTAGAATATTCTTTGGCATGATATAAGTGAAGTGATCATCTTCCTTGATATCGTCAGACGAGATGTAGATGTTGTTGGCTCTGGTTCGGAGGTTGGATGTCGCAATGGCTCGGGTTCTCCATTCGGTCTTCGACGCAAAGGTCTGCTGCTCGAATTGGGAGGTGGTTGTGACAATGATGTCCTCTCCATGAACATTCTGTGTCTTGGTGGTTACGGCAGTGAGTTGCTGCTGCTCTTGTTGCTGCTTCTCGATTTCTGCAGCCTGTTGGCGTTGCATTGACGGGGCACTAATTTCCATTCCCAGAATGATGTCTCGCACTTCACTACTTGTCAGACTTGACGTATTGACATTGTTCTTCTTGCCGTAGTCATTCAAAATCAGATCTCGTAGCTGCGTCTCCACCTTGATCCAATCCTCGTCTGACAAAGATGGCCAAATGTGATGTTCTTGGGTGATGACCGTCTTATCTGGTCTAAGGAGTAGCTTCGTCTTGTCTTGATTAACATGAAGAGCTCGCAGGATCAAGATCAGTCGAGAGAATGCTGTGTATGAAGAGATCGACTTGAGCCACTCATCGTACAGGTTGAAAAGAACCATCTGTGGCTCCGTAGCTCGCAGGATCATATCACCGAGTTTCTCGACCTTCATAGCAGCCTGGAACGGAAGCTGGAGCTCGGAAGCTCTGATTGAGATGTTCGGGAAATCCAGAAGATGAACCTCAAGTGGATCAAGGAGACCCTTCCGAGTGACAATTAACTGCTTCGGTTGTTCTTCGACAGGCAGTGACCGAATCAGAGCAGCCACTTCTTCGGCCGTCTTCCATTTAGCCAGCTGACCAAGACGCTTCTGACCAGCCCAGACACTTGTGTGAATGATTTTCAGGAACAGTTGACCAGTGCGTGGATTGAAGATGAAGATGGCTCCGTTGATAGGTTTCGTTGTCAAATTACCCTCGAATGTCTTGTGAATGGTGACACGATAGACATTGGTATCGTCAATAAACAGCTGGATCTGATTGCTGAAAAGTTCCGAATAGTTCTGCGAATTCAAGAATTCTTGATTGCTCTCTGAAGCGTAGAGCTGCAAGCCTTTCCTGATACGCTCTCTGAGAACATATAGAGCAGGGTTTGCTTTCATAATCTTTGCCATAGCCTGCTGGATAAGTGTCTTCAAACCTGGGAAGTATTGACCATATGCCGAGTAAAGATTGTAAGCGAGATCAATGCCAATCATGAGACCAGTAGCTGAAGGGTAAATGCTCATGCTGTCCGTCGTGTAGTCGAGGTACTTAGCACGCACATATCGTTCGATGTCATGGGAATCATAATCTCCATAACGGAGCTGGACATCAACCCAGAATTTGTTGGTGGTTGTGGGCTCAATGACATCTTTCGTATCGAATAGAATTGAAGGTCGAGTGACATTCCACTTGTGGCTTGCAAATAACAGAATATCTGCACAAGAGCTGTTCATCTTGTACGATTTTCTGGGATGAATGGTCTCTTTTTGGACGGTCTCAATGCCGAGTTGTTCCAGTTCTTGATCTAGCACTTGACAGATATCCATTACAACGGATTCATGGATCTTTTGCCAAAGGTGGGCTCTGAAAATCTGGATCAAGGAGATCTTAAGGGTAGGGATTTTTCCGTGGAGGAAAATACCAGTCAAATCCAATTGCACCTGGAAACCAACATATACGTTCGCTCTGTTTATTGTAGGTGACCTTCGGAGAAAGGTTAGCTAACTCAATATAATTAAGACGAGGGATAACTTACCACCACAGAGTAAAGCGACGGTTAGGAATTTGGTTAAGACCGGATCTCTGAGCGTTCGTCAACTTCTTGAATTTCATGCTGCCCAATGAATTAGCATTGTAAATCCTAAAAGGGTCTAGGGAGCTCCGGAGATTAGGAGCTGCCTCAAGAGCTGACAAACGGGAGGACAAATGGGCATGTCGCTCCTGAAACAGCTCCCAAGCTCCGGAGCTCTCATAGAAAGAAATAGCAAACAAATATGAGAATAAACTTACCTCTCCTCGAACCCTGAAGCTTTCTCCCAGAAAAGACCTTCCCAGGATGGGAATGCAGTAGCCTTGAACAGGGTGTGCTCAAGAATGGTCTCAACGCCACCAAGTGCTTGAATGACATCGGTTCGATAAGCGTTCAAGTTCCACAACTTTCCGTCGTGGCGTTGGCTTGTCCACCAGAATGGATTGCTCTTCATAAGCTGATACGTCTTGAACTCGGTTCGTGCTCGGAAACCCTTGTCAAAACTCAAAGTGCTTCTGTCTTTCTGGAATAGAGTGTTGATACGGGGCAATCCACGGTCCCAGCTATCTTCCAAATCCTCGAGTGTCAATCTTCGGTTCTGCTGATTGGCTTCCTGTCGCTTCTGAGAATACTCGGTCCACACACGCTGAGAATCGATGAATTCGGCCTCCCATGGGATGATATATCTGAAGATGTTGGGAATTAGAGTCTCCTCATCGTGGGTCATACCAGCTCGATAATGCGTAACGCCAGTATCTGTCTGCTGTGACCACCGCTTATCGCTTGTTGGAATAAGAATGTGAGAGCCTGAGATCATACCCAAACCACCTAATTCCTTCGGCGTATAGAACACTGCGGGGGGGAATCGGGACGGCATCTTAGAGTTCAGACCGATCTTAACCCTGGTCTGGATCTTGGTCTCGCACTTCACGATCGTGTCAAGAAGATTGACGGTCGAGACTGCTGCCTCACGATAGTAAGTGAAAAGCGCGATCAGACTAGTATTCCATTTATTAGCAATTTTGGTGAAAGTAGTCGATCCAGAGGACATGAGAATCTGGCGAATTCGGTTATTGAACTTAGCGATATCTTCCTCAGTGACCTGAAGGAAGGCATGAGCGGTCCTCTCTTTGCTTGTGTTGTCGACCAATGACCAGACACTATCTTTGACTGGGAATTCATCGTTCTGGTTGCGAATCTTGGGCAAAATTCTGACTTCAAAACCGCACATGGAGAATAGAAGATTGGGATTGTCCCTGCTGTACACGCTGGCGAAGGTATCGTCCCACTCAATCGTCGTCACAGATCTAGGTAACCTATTCTTCAAATCCCAAAAGACGGCTCGCCCAAGGTTAACATCGTGTCTCATGAGTCGCATCCGCGAATCTCTTGGCCAGCACTTCTTGTTCCTATAACCGATAACATTTTCGAAGTTTGGATCGGGTTGTTCAGTGAGGAATCGCTGAATGAGATCTCGCGACTCATCTGCTGTGAAACGGAAGAAGACCCATATGCGGTCGACGTATCTTGTGTATAATCTGATGGGATGTCTGGTCTCCGTCTCACGGTCGCGGAATTGGAGGAAATCGTTCGGGCTTTGTGGTGGACCTGCAATCTCGCTCGCACGCTGTAGGCCCAATAAGAGGAGGTCAAGAACCAGTCCATAGTACTGGAAGACAAATGCTGAGAATTGAAGACCACGAATCATCCCGTAACTATTGACGTGGTTCATGTCTTTGTAAGTGAGCTGGACATTGTTCTTCGAAGAGATGTAATCCGCGAGATTGTGGTCCATGATAAGTCTCAGCAAGCGGTTGAGAAGTGTCAAATCGATCTTTTCATAAACCTTGGAGAGCTGAGTCTCGATCATGACATTGCACTCTCCATCGGCAGTCTCCCAAACCTTATCAAGATTATTGATACCTTGAGCCCATTTATAGGTGAGCAAAGGCGGGACCTCAGAATCTGATGGTTTGATCCATGCTGGGAATAGATGGCGTTGATCTGCTTGATACCAAAGGTACTGATCAAGATACGCGTCACTGATCTTCTCGATAGGCTCGATATCGTAAACTGGATTGATCGTACTGTAGTTGTCATTCATGTCAATGCCGACTTCTTTGAATGCTCTTTGCGTGAGAAGGAATCTCTTGATTCTCTCCAGTGTGGTTCCGGGACTGTCGTAAGCTTGCTCAATCAAGGCGAGCTCTTCACGTTGGCTTTGGTTCAGTCGGCCTTTGACTGAATAAGCCTCGCGCAGTCGCTCGAGAGCAAGAATGAGAATCTTGGTATCGTGCTTGTATGAAACGCTGGGGAAAGGAATGGGCGAGAATTTCCGTGACTCAAGCCAGTGAACAGTCGTTGTATAAATTGCCACGGCTTCTTCGGAGGAGACATAGGGTCCGTCCTTCATGTAATTGTGTTGTCGTTCTTGCTCAGCCTTGAGCCATAGTCGAGTGAGACGTCCCAGATTCTTCTTTGCAACAGTCTTATCAACAGTAGCACCTCTACGAATACGCTCTCTGTTGTAATGTGCCACAGAGATCCACCAATCTGCTTTGCTCTTCACGTAACGCAGAATGATATTCTCGATAGGTGCTGGCAGACCCGGGACCTTCCAAGGAATGTTACTCTTCCAACATCGCCAAGCTTCTGAAAGATGTTGCAGAACAGTGTTCACTTTGTTCTGCTTGATTCCCTCCGGCATCATGTCCATAAGGTCAGCCATGACCGAAGCACGAAGCTCAAGGTCGAAGTGTGATTCAACACGTTGCTTTGTCACGGTTTTGGCGACGCCTTTGCTGTGTCGGCCTTCAAATTGTCGGGAAAGCAAGTTTCCAAGCCATCGTTCAAGCAAAGGAATGATGCCTCGCATGAAGAAGAGCCACACTCTCCAAGCCGGAGCCCAGAAGCCGCAGCCAGGGCCCTTACCAACAGGTCCGGAATTGAATCGGTAATAAATCAAATGCTTCAGATCTTTACATGATCGAATCTGGTGCATAAGCTTGTACTTGTACCGATACATTCCAGTAAGCTGACCGACATGGTTGAATGCATACAAGATACCATCGGCAAGCTGGAATGCATCAATGTTACCAAGTCGGTACTGGACCTGTGCGTCGACAATCAACTTTGTCAACTTCAAAATCTCACGCATGAGATGGAATGCGTTGCCAAATCGAGACTTCTTTCGCTCTTTGGTAGTTAAAGTCTTGACAGGCTTAAGATTGAAGTTGTAGTCGAGATGAAGATATGTCAAGTTCTTCCGATGTATCAAAAGGTTGAGCATATTGAAGCCCTGGCGACAGACTTGAAGGCCAGCTTCAACCCAATCGATGGTGGTCTGCTGAAAGAATTTTGTCTGCTTCAGAGACTTCATCAGACTTTGCTTGTTTTGAGCTTTGGGCTTCTTTTTGTGAAGCTCGTTCAAGACATAAGTCTTGAGCAGCTTTTGATATGAAACTCGCACTTTCACAGGCTGGCCTTGGGGGCAATGCTCCAGGTACCACTGTTTTACGAGAGGCACATCTTGGGCACGGACCATGCGACCCGATCGTCGATCGAATGGGAACGGAGCCCACCACAAGGATATCGCAGAGGCTGTCTCGTCTGTGTACAACTCTTCGTCTGCCAGAAAAGGTTCGACATCTTCTGGGAGCTCAAAAGCATCTTCTTCTGGCTCTTCGTTGTTTCCGGGGCCAAATATTTCATCCTCATGGCTGACAATTATGTTTTTGGGTGCTACAGACCTCGAGGAGATGGGATTGATGACAGGGTCGAAGTAGAAAGCTGGTAAGCTCGGATCCTCAGCGCGAACATACACAATCTGAGGATGCGAATACCAAGACAGCTTCACACTGCGCGGCAAAGAATTATACAGGAAAGGGAAGGCGACTCGGTACTCTGTACGGATGGGAGCGCGGAAAATAATGCGATCGATAGCGTTGAACTCGCCAAAGTCCTCGTCGTTGGGGTCAACGTCCTTGTAGAGCGGTTCAAATCTCGGTCCTCCAGGGATAGCAACATTTAATGCTTTTGCTGTCAAAAAGCTATTCAACTCGAACATGTGGAAGTAATTCTTATCGACAAGGTCACTTAGAAGTTGGTGACTAAGTCGGTACAGAGTCGCCATCTGTGGAAGTGTGAGATTCCATTCCTTATAACTCGGACCATTGACATGGGGGGTATCAAGGAGAGGGCGATTTTCGTAGAACCACTCGAAAACAGCTCCATCTTCGTTCTCATCAAGTTCCATCTGTATCGGCTCCAAAGGCTCAACATCCTCAATGTTCTCCGACCAGGAGAGAGGTGGCTCTTCGTCGTCGAAAGGTGGAAATCGCATTCTCTTGAAATGTCTTCGGTCGCTCTTCTCCCTCCTCATGCACATCCACATCGTAGCCCACTGTGCGTGGAAAACGGGCTCGATAACTCTTGGCGTTTCGTTGACTAATGTCAGACAGCCGTTGACGTGGTATAAGACCTTGACTTCTCTCGCAGACTCCCATGGCATCGGCATATTCTCTAATAACTTCATAACGGCATGAGGCATGTACTTCAGCGCTCCAAGATAACTCCGCTTATCGCTGCTGAACTTTTTCTGGGAAACATCTCCAATGTCTTTCACGATCTTTCGTAAATGCTCAGGTGGCATATCAGCCTTTTGCGTTTCGACAAACCCTCCCTTCCTCTTCTCGCCGAATCGATTTCGCTGTGATCGTAGCCATTCCTTCTTCTTCTGTGCGAACTTGGCCACTTGGGGATCTGCTGGAGGCCTATATCCAGGTGGTGGAGGAGCTCCAGGAGGCGCGCCCATCGAAGGAGGCCCGGAGCTCCATCCAGGAGGGGGTGGAGGAGGTATTGAAGACATCTCGATGATGTGTCGATAATCTCCTGTCTCCTCTTGATGAATGAGGGGATGGCGGAGGGAATTTGTCGCAGTCGCAAAATGGATTCAAAACTATCTCCAGTCGCGTTAACTTTTAGCGTATTTTTCTTGAAGCCTTGATGCAGCCCAAAATGGTTTGGCGCCACGTTCGCTTCTCAGCCAATAATATCATCATAAGCATTAGCACCACGCACAATTTTTGAGAACTTTCTGAATTCATTAACTTCGCGACAACGAGCTCAATCAATCACGACCACCAACCGCAAAGATGTCGTCTAACAGATTGACCTACAGACGCCGTAACCCGTAAGTTCCCGATGATTCAGGAGATGTGGTCGCCAAATTGATCCAGTACAGGTACAACACACGATCCAACAAAGTTCGTGTTGTTAAGACCCCCGGCGGCGAACTTCGATACCTGCACATCAAGAAAGCTGGCACAGCACCAAAGTGCGGAGACTGCGGTATCAAACTGCCAGGTGTAAGTGATTTCAGATATATCCACGAAGGCGAAGAGCAAGGAATCGAGATCTTGATATAGGGAGGGCTCTTTGATGGGCATGAAGGGACAATGAAACGGCCTGAAAGAATACACACAGGAGCGGCTTCTGTGTTATTCAGCTTAAGCATGGCTGCCTGGAAGACATAACAGACCTTGGTTGCGTGCTTTCCGGCAACAACAATCAAGATCTCATTGGGATGCAATAGAATTTGGGCTAACATATCTGCTATAGATCCCAGCTCTCCGACCTCGCGAATATTCCCAAATCTCCCGACCAAAGAAGACCGTTCAACGCGCCTACGGAGGTTCAAGATGTGCCAACTGTGTTCGGGATCGTATCGTCAGAGCATTCTTGATCGAGGAGCAAAAGATTGTCAAGAAGGTTCTCAAGGAGTCTCAACAAAAGAAGCATTAGGGTTGGGGTATTGATGCGGTTGCTTTGGGTGTTCGTTGGGGCGGACTTGCATGAAGCAGCAGGATTTAGCTGCACTTAGGGCTTCCTTCAATGATACGAATTCGATTGCCTGACACAAAACGGACTTCCTCTTCGCTTACCTATGTAGACCTGCTCTATGCGTCTAGAACGTTCCCATCTTCGACGGTTGCCATTGAAGCGTGGAATTCCCAGGCCAGGACTGTTGAGAGAGCTCCATCTGTTTCCCACGCTTTCAATTTGCTATCTGTTCGCAGCAGCAACTTTTCTGCTTCAACCGCGTCTTCTTCATGTGGCTTTCGATTTCTTCTATACCATCTTCCAGTTCTGCGCGTCTCTCTAAAAAGCAGATCAGCATTATTGATTCTCCTAATCGAGAGTGACGTTTTGGGACGAGAATGATAAGTGTTTGATAAGCCATAACTGAATTTCAATCAAGGCCGTCCTCTTATTGATACTCCTCGAAAGTATTTGGAAAAGTGAATCTACTCCTTTATTCTCCCTAGTATAGACCCTTCCTCTCCTAGCTTCCCATACTCCCGGGATTCGCGTCGTGAGGCCCTGAAATAATTAGTAGCTATAGGCAATTCGCATTGTATCTGAATGCAAGTCAAAATGAAGTGCACAATCCACAAATTGTTTCTCGTAGTAGCCAGAGTCATAAACGGAGCAATGCTGCACATGATGATTATTCTTACACTAAATTTATCCCTGTCAAATGTTATCTCCTCGTGACTATGGCCTCTCGCCGACGCGGTTCAGGTGAACACCTGCATCATCGCGCTGATACCCGTGCCTGGCCGACTCGTGCAACTCATACGAAAATGTCTTAGACATACAGGTGTACCAGTCTCACAGCTACCATCCCTTGAAGGTGCTGTCGAACCTATTTCCAACTTCATGATCAAAGCTTGCCCGGGAAGCTCTCAACGGTTCCAGGACAACTTGATCAGACAGCTCCGATGGCGCCCAACGAGCCTTTGTTTGCTGATAGAAGAGGTTCCTCGATACATTCCGAAGAACGCGCAGAAGACGAAGACACTGCGTTACTGACAGGCCAAAAAGTCTCCTCAGCTCCTCAGAGCCGCCACCACTTCTGGAGGGAGGTTGGGCTGTTTACGTGGGCAGTCATTGCAACCGCTGCGGTTATTGTGTTAGCAGTTTTGTCTCTGCATGAAGCAAGTTCTGAGGATGACAAAAGCTCGAAGCCTGCTGGCAAGCGGAATTTGATCTTCATGGTCTCTGATGGCATGGGTCCTGCGAGCCTGTCTATGACACGCAGTTTCCGACAACTCCAAGGTAAAGCCTTTGCCGCTAGAGTCTATAGATGTTGCTGACCACATAGGTGCTCTCCCCTACGATGATGTCCTGGTCCTCGATCAACACCTCATCGGAGCTGGCCGAACTAGATCAACTAGCAGTTTTGTCACAGATTCTGCCGCCGGTGCAACGGCTTTCTCTTGTGGTTTGAAGAGCTATAATGGAGCAATTGCTATGCTGCCAGATCAAACGCCTTGCGGCACTGTACTCGAAGCTGCGAAGAAGGCTGGATACATGACAGGATTGGTTGTAACTACGGATATCACAGATGCGACACCAGCATGCTTTGCGTCTCATGCTAGAATACGTACAGAAGAAGACTTAATCGCTCAGCAAGAAGTTGGAGAGCATCCTCTTGGACGAGGTAAGTAGAAAATCAATATTTCCAATATTCTAATGCTGAAATTGTCTTTAGTGGTTGATCTCATGCTAGGCGGTGGCCGTTGTCACTTTTTGCCAAATACTACCGCTGGCAGTTGTCGGGGTGATGACAGAGACATCACGAAGCTAGCTCAAGACAGCTTCGGTTGGAATTATATTAACAACCGAAAGGATTTTGACGACCTGAAGCTTGGAAATGCCGTTAAACTGCCTTTGATGGGGCTCTTCGCTGAACATGACATCCCTTATGAGATTGATCGACGCAACATGAATGACAAGTATCCTTCACTCGAGGAGATGTCTCGCACCGCCTTAAAAGCCCTTACGGCAGCTACCGAAAATAGCGAAAAAGGCTTCTTCCTTATGATCGAAGGTAGCAGAATCGACCATGCTGGACACGGCAATGATCCTGCTGCACAGGTCAACGAGGTGCTTGCTTATGACCGGGCATTTGCTTCTGTTGTCGAATTTCTGGACAATTCGGAGGTAGAAGGCGTTCTAGTGGCAACCTCCGATCACGAAACTGGTGGTCTTGCTGTAGCGAGACGTATGTCTATAAATTCCCCTCCACCTAGATATCTACTAAATGCCCCACAGAACTCAGCCCACTATATCCTCACTATGGATGGTACCCTGAAGTTCTTATAAATGTCTCTCACTCTGCCTCTTATCTTGCCGGACAGCTCCACTCGCATATTGGCCAGACAATCGACCACAGCAAGAGCCTTGAAGACGATGAAACCCGCAAGGCAGGCTTGGAGAAGTACGTTAATGAGGAACTCGTCCAGAAAGGGTTGGGTATTCAAGATGCTACTCCCGAGGAGATTCAGCAGGTTATCGACGTCCCCCTACTCAGTTCTTATACCTTCGCGGACATGATCAGTCGCCGAGCACAGATCGGATGGTCGACCCATGGTCATTCGGCCGTGGATGTCAACATCTATGGATCGAAGGGTGCCGAAGCTCTCCGTGGCAACCACGAAAACACAGATGTTGGAGAATTTCTTAGAAATTTCCTCGACGTTAATGTTCAAGCTATCACTGAAGAATTGATAAAGAAGTCAGCGACATTAAGAAGTTCAGCAATGCCTGGCGACTGGTTCGGACGCATTCCCACTGAGGAAGATATCCTATCTGCCTCGAGGCATTATGAGCGCTTATATCCCGAACCATCTTGAGGTCATTCTTAGACACAATACCCACATAGACTTCATTTGCTTTATTCATATACATACTTCAATGCTCTTTGCAGTTGCTTATCTACCTAATGCATTGCAGCGACCTGGAATGTTCGGCTTATATACCACGTGACCCTGTGCAAACGACCGACTGATGCAGAGGTCACACAGCCATGATTCGTTTGCACCGCAAACTGCCAATATTCTATTCTTCTGCCATCTTCTTCATCCCAAACCAAAGCTCACAGCATCAAACATAAAGATTTTCAAACAGACCGGCGCTATTGTTCGACTTCTCCGGCATTGCCGACAAGTTTGCAAGCGCATTTGGGGAGTTTGTAAGGTCTTCAGTACTCGTTTTTGTCTCAATGCTTTTGCACAATTATGTTTTACATCTCAATCATCTTCCATATTACTATGATCGTTGCAATCAGTCATTTTACAATCACGCTCGCGAGTCATGGCATTTCTTTTGCGTCTGAAGTCACTCGGGCATGGTCCCAATGTAGTCACTTCAACGATGCCAGTGTTTGAAGCATAACGAGCCGATCAGATGGAAAGGACCAGATTCCAATTCTCTACCAGCGCAGAACTACTCATCGTCTCGTGCATTGCGTAAGCTTCGGAGCAGATGTGCCACGTTCGATTCTCAGATGACCGAGCGCTTGGCGAGGGACGCATAGGTTGCACTCTTATGTACCTCAACAGTCCTTCGCTGTGGTCCTTTCCCCGAAGGATCAGGAGAATTCCCGAAGCACCGCGAATTCTCGCTCCCTACACTATCTCTTCGCCTAGACCAAGTCTCGAGAGAACTAAGTTAGAATTAAAAAAGAACAGCCTCTCCGCACATCATCATGTGCATCTTCTGGCTCGTGGAGTCACCTTGTGGCCACCGAAGACTTTTGGCCGGACCAAACTGCTACCGCATCTACGAGCAGCTACAAAGGATCAACAACCCAGCCGAATTCGCTCGACCTGGTCTACCGTTCCAGATCCCACCAGAGTGCCTGCCGAATCGACGGAACGTGCAACGCACGTACACGAATGAGTACTGTTCTTCCGAGTGTAGGAATAACGGGCTCTATGGCGAGAGGTGCGGGACGAGAGATGCGCGATACGGGCCAGGGTCTGAGAGAATAGGAGTAGGATGGAGGTATTGAATTTGGACGAATTCAAAGCGAGCCTAAGTGTACGATTATGGGTGGCTTTGTGGGTTCAATGTACCAGTTGGCGTTCCCGGAGATCGTGTCTCTTGTCTGTAATGCTTGTCAAAGGCTTAAGAGTTCTGGTAAACCGAGTTGTCTAGTGCGAAGGGAGGCCGAATCTTCGAGCATGTACAGCCCCGAGTTGGGATGAGACACAAGAAATCTATCCTTGAAGCTCCACCCAAAATCCTTTGTAGCTTGCCAGATGCGACAGACACTCACTTCATTTTCGAATTGTTGTACAACCCTGTAGGCCGATTTCACACACTATTAGATAACATTCGCAGCAGTTATGCTTACTTTATCGATCATACAAGAGTATTGAGGTTTAGTTTTTTTTTTTATGTACTCACGTTATTTCGCTCAGCCACGCCCCTTTTCTCACTTTGGCCTTGGTTCACAAAAGTCCTCAAATTTCCAAATAAAAGAAAGCCCTGCAGGACTCGCAAAAAGAAGTTCCAAATATTAGAAGGCTCGCTCATTAAATTGTCCATGTTTCTCTATTTTCATCATTTTATTATTCTATTACCTATCATCTATCACCACATCCTAAATACACAAGTTATGGATGATGTACACAACCTCACTGCATTTCATTTTATATCATTTCATATCAGCAAAGCCCATTCTACTGAGAATCTCGAAAGTATCGAGCTCGTCATCAAATAAATGGTGAAAGAAAGTATTTTATGATGTTGGAGCTACTCGAAACGATCAATCCTTTCGATTGTTCCATGAAAAGGGGAAGCGAGCCAGCCACCGCATCGCTTCTCAAAGTCTCTGTTTTGCCATTCGTGGCATCATGATGTCCTCTCGAAGGTTCACGACTCATCTTACCATTCCGAGTCTTCTGTGGTTTTGCCAACTCCGAATGGACCTCTCTGCCTTTCCAACGTCGGCGGGTGGGAGAACGCGAAGAACGCGAATCAGTGGAATGGCCAGTATTAAAAGCATCAGCCGTATCATGGGAGACCCGAGATACTAGGCTAGCTGAACGTTATCTTAGTCTTGGCTCGCGTTCCTCTATTCGTCTTAGGTCCTGTTCCACTATAGCTAGGGTAGCTCGCCTATCATAGAAGTATCATTCCGGAGCACGAGAATACTCAAAACTAAATCATCGACCAAAGCAGAGTGTCTCAGTTCTGGGCTATATGGACGTATTGCTGGGTTTTCTTAGCCATATAGGCCGGGCTCGCTCACTCCCTTCCAAAAACCCCATCCTCTTCCAAACCCCTTTGCCTCCTATTCCCCGGCACCATACTATGCCTCCTCTTCGGCATCCGCCTCTCCCTTGACCTCTTCTCCACCGCCTCCTCGTCCTCCTCCTCCCTCACCAGACGTTCGCTAATCTCGCGATGCCTCTCTTCCATGCGTCTCCCACTTTGCTTCTGCTCAATAATCGCCCGTTCCACGGGACTTATGACCAGCGGTCTGTCCCTCTCCCTAATAGTTAGACTCCCTCCTCCGATCAGGACTTCATTCGGTTCCGGACGCGTCGGATTCGCGCCGGTAACTACTGGTTTCAAGATCCCCCTCCTAAGTAGAAAAGGCGGGAACGGGACGGCGGGTCGACGGCGGATTTCTTTATTTTGGGCGCGGATGCGCTCCTCACGTCGGCGTTCCGCTTCGAGAGTAGCTATATGCTCGTCCCTCCTCCCGCGCTCGTGCTTTAGCTCTTTTATCTCGCGAGTGCGTTCGAGCTTTTCTCGTTCGCGCTCTGGTTCCTCGCGTTCGCGTTCGCGTTTGCGGCGTTCGACTTCTTCGACTTCACAACGGGCGGGGCTATCGAAGGAGGTGTGGGACCTGGACGGGGAGAGGCGGCGACGACCGCCGACGACGACGGTGCCGATGGAGGGGAGCCGTTGTTGTTGTTGTCGTCGGATGCACTCTTCTCTCCTGCGCTCCGCTTCTAGCGCAGCCATATGACTGAGGACTATCTCCATACGACCAAGCACTCTCTCCATGGCATACAGCTCATCTTCAAGGATAATCTTGGCATCATGACTAGTTTGTTCCACATATTCGTTTAAATGGCTCCTTTCGACAAAAGCATTTCTTTTGATTTCGTCTTCCTGGTTGATGGACAAGTCATCCCAGCCTCGTCCCAGTATATCTTCCATATCAACATCGTTATCTTTGGCCTTCGCCTTCAGAATGTGGTAGTTTTTATCGCAGAACCACCAGAACCCGTCAGCTGGGTGATCCGTGGTCCAGTCATGGACGCCCTGGTTTAGAATGCGGAGAATTTTCAACAAGTGAGATCCCAGAACCTCTACTGGTATGTTCTCAGGCCGAGGAAAGCTCGATGATGGATCGGGAGAGTAACTTGGGAGTTTTCCCTTGACTCGACTTTGCTCGTGTGAAGCAATGGCTCCAGCAGGAGCAAGTAAGTCTACTAGTGGGAGAGGATGTGACCGTTGCTGTGTCAGCTGATCTGCTTGGTGCCTTGACCAATGTTCGGCATGCGAAACGTATCGACTTAACTGATGCTCAATTGATCCGAGTCGTTCTTGAAGTTGTATATCTTTACGCCAACCCGAGGTATAATCGTCCAGTTTATGTATGGGAGGTTTTAACCGCAACAACATCTTACAGAGGGATTGATGAAGTTGCTTTAGCGTATCTGCCTCCGTCACATCGAAGTATTCTCCATCCTCATCGTCCCAATCTTCATCAGTAAGCTCACTCGACGAAGAACTAGCAAATTTTGCATTGACCGAGTCTGCTTCATTATCGCCAGTACCCCACGGGAGACACCTTAAAGCAAATGCATGCATGTGCTTGGCAATGTGGTCGTCTAGAGATAACTGGGGATGTTCGGCGACATACCCACACAGAGGGCAGGCTAGCGGTTCCAGCATCCTCCGTTGGCTCACTCTCGCCAGCGAGGGAAGCTGAGACGGAGGGAAAGCAGAATCATGCCTTTTTGTCATATGGAGTCCCCAGTCTTCTAGGCGCCCAAAGACAAAAGACTCGTCTGCTTCTGATTTCAAAGCCTCGCTCACCTTTGATTTCGAGGCACAATAGTCGCATACCCAGCGAAGGACTCCATGCTGACTGAGCATGTGTTTGAGAAGCTCATCGGAAGTGGGGTACATCTGGTCGGGAGTTTCGCAGTCTTCGTAGATACACATATGCGGAAGTATATCTTGAGCGACATGCCCCCTGCATCAGGTCAGTCGGCTTATGTTGTCCGCTAAAGTTTGGACTTGGATCTTATACCTCCATCTGGACTGATTCTTGAAGTAGCTCTCCGGTAATAGATCAGCACAATACGGACACTGCAAAAATTCATCGTAGATTGGCTTGGGACAGCTGGGGTAGTCTTGAGCAGCGCTAGTTCGCGTAACACCCGTAATCACAGAAGGCGTTGGCTTCTCGGTTTCTACGGAGTACTTCCAGTTGAATTGCGAGCCCATCTCCGTTGCTGTTTGGGTAATAGAAGGTGCTATGATGCTAGGCGTCTGCGACGGGAGAACATGATTGTTTAAAATTGGCTGAGATGGCTTTTGAGGCAGTTGCGAGGTAGGTTCGGCAGTCACGGTGAGTGTTTCGATGATCTTTAAAGGGTCTTGTTGAGGTTGCCGAATAGATCTCTCGACCTGTTTCATTGATCGTGTAGCAAATATGATTCTGTTCCTTCTAACAACATTTGCGTGTATCAGTCGCTTTTGAACTGCCGTCAGGTGCTTCGGGTCTGTTATACGAGCTTGCATCATAGTGGCATCAGGTGGCTCTTTAGTGTTAGCTGCGATGCTGCCCATAAGAATGACGACAGTGAGATGTGTTCTGAAATCTGCAAAATGCTCCTGCTTCAGCGACGCATCTGCTTTCCGATATCGATACTTAGCGCCGGACCGTCGAATGGCTGTTGAGATTCTTGCGAGCTGTCCCAGGATGGTCTTGATACTAAACATTTGTTCTGAGAAAGGTCCACCAGCATTACCAATGCTAGGTAATGAGTCCGTGTCGTTCCCATCGCTTGAAAACCCCGAGAATACAGACCCCAAATCATCTTCAGACTCCGGTAACGAATCTGCCTCAGCTTCTTGTGTTGAGATCAGAGATTTAGTCTCGGCTTAGTGCTTGTTAGATTTGTTTCATGACTAATACCTACGATCTGTCATACCTATCTGCAGAAGAGATTCTAGGGCTTCTGATAGACCGCCGAGTAGATCGCAGAGCAATTCGCGTACTTCCGGACTATCCCGAACGCGATGGTCCAGCGATGATCTTCCAATCGTCAAAACTTTCAGACTGGCTGCCCAAAGGTTGAACTCCCCTTGGCGATTCTCAAACCAATCAAGCTCGGAGAAGAGCGGGTTGAATAAGCAAAGGGTGAAGAGGCTTTGACATGCCTCAGTCCTCATACGTATCTCTGCTGTAGGCTCCATCCTGTGCCTCCAAGGCGCCGCAATTGGGGTCCTGATTAATCTGTGCTCCGGCTCTCAACTCAAAGATATTTGCACGTAGATGTAGACTTCGTCATTAATAAGCAGAAGGCTCTAAAGTCTCAGAGAACTGGTCCTTTCAGCGCCGAATCGGTGATGAAGGCGGCATTTGGTGAAAGGATAACCTCATTTCGTTCCCACTTTGGTCTTTCGACCTCCGCAAAACAACCCTAGGCACTGGCAGTTGCAAAAAGATTTGTATCTGTGATTAAGAAGCTGTGCCGTAGTCGCCTTGCGGCTGGAGAGTGCGCATCGCCAACTCAGCTAGCACGTGAAGGAGGCATTCAACAATGCAGGGTTGCAGTATCGCGGCCCCTCACTGGATGGCGATCTTCTGCGCGGCCCATTGACAGCTGGACAGATACAGCCTTACCTAGCGAGAAATTAGATGCTCTAATACATGCCCTTCTTGACGTGAGGCATTACGACCTCATGAGGTTAGTCGTGAGCAGCAACTGTTGTCGTCGTCTCGGTTCGCCCCACTGGTCTTCAGAAGCATGGCCTCAAAATGCTGGTTCGTCTTTAAACAGACTCATTATCCTCCGCCGGTCATCCCCAAGAGCGGGATCGGGAGAGTGAGTGGAGGGGGCCCCATCTGCCTCGGACACCTCGTGCCCGACCTCAAACACCTCGATAATGTCATCAACCGGCACGGGCCGCTGGACATCCCACCAGACATGCCCATCTACCCCACGAAAGCATACAATCTTACATGAGGGAGCTCCCTGCCATTGCCCAATTGGGGATGGACGTGGGCGTCATGAACGAGACCGCAGTTTCGTCGACTGCCCAGAAAACCACCGATTTCGTGTGGGCAGTCCGTCTTGCGAAAATTTCGAAGGGACTCATCGACAGGCAGTGGTCGCATGAGATATTCTCTAGCGGCGCGACTTTTGGCTTGGACGACGAGGCAGAGAAGGGCCAGCAGATTATTGATGCTCTACGAGGTGAAGGGTTCAAATTTGGAGAGGCCGAGAAAGTTAATATTAAGGAGGAAGATGATGTTTTCGTCATCGGCACGGACAGCGGAGAATCAGGGATCTCTTAGCCTAGAAAGTGGCGGCTAGCATGTGTAGGTCCCTGCAGTAGCGACCTACCTAGACCTAAGTAGTTCAGAAGCATTTAAGGTTATCTATTCCTTGTGCTGTTGTTTGCGCCAGTAAGTTGTCCCCCTCCCCCAAAAAGGCTCCCAACAACGACATCTGCATCGAAAGAGATTGTTGAAAAACGATGCAGAACTACTATGGATTGGGTTTGGTGCAATTGATAGCTCTATTTCTTTCATCTTTTTATGCCTCCAATAGCTACTTAGAGACTAGAAGGAGCCTGTCTAGTACGTAAACCCTCCTTTTAGACTTAGATTGCTATATTAGCGAGTCGCACTCGGGTCGGGCTATGGGGTAGACCCCGCTAAACTTTCAAGCTGCCAATCACTCCTTCCATCTCGTTCTTGCCCTGCCTTTTAGCGCCTCGTTGCGCTTAAATGGCTTTTACCTCGTTTCTCGTCAGACGCATCCAAAGATAACAGGCGTGCGGGGAGCCTGTTGGCATCCCCGCGTAAGTCGCTACAGTATCCGCCAGGAAACCATCCTGGGATGCTCTAGATCCACGATGAATGCTCCGAGCTCTGACTCTTTGACATCGTTTGCACGCGATGTTGTCGAACACTTGAAGGACAACGCCCGCGAACTTTCCAAAGAGACTGGGATCAAGGCTTTCTGCAGCCTACTCGTGGGTGAGTTCGCCAATGTTCAACAACATCTCGAGGATCTTGGTGAAGAGCCGGACACGAATGCAGGAAGAGACCGCTTGCTGAAACTCCTGGACAATCTCGAAAAGTTGTGCCAAGTGAGTTTAAAGGTTTCAATTGGCAGCTCAGTCAATGACAGAATTCAGTGGCCCACGCGTTCCAGGGGCTTTGCAAGACGCGGTCATACCTTCGACCCCAAACGATACCCAACCCTCAACCAAATCGTGACAAAGAAGCAGGCTGTGAAGAAAGCCATCAAAGATTTCGCCTGTGATCATCGAGCAAAAAAGGATCGCGAATCCCTGCTTAAACTCCTGAAGGCATTTGGGAAGCCTAAGAAAGATGTCGTTGGCCCTGAGCTTTCCGAACTTGAACCATCAGATACCCAGTTACGGGACGGCTACCAGGCTTATATCCGAGCATTATACACCAGTCTCGCTTCTCATTGCTTGTGTTCACGGGCGAACGGGCGGCAGGATATTACAACCAACCTTCGCTTGAATGGCTGTTGCACCCCCGGGGAGTTGGCCGATAGCGTTCACTTCAGACTATTCTTTCTTGATCATCCCCATTCTCACGGGGCTGATGGCACTTGCCAATGGCAAGACGCACAGATCCGCGTTCAACGGCGGAAGAAGTCAGTTTCCCGTCCCGCTAAACGGCGACTCATACATAGCTGACATTATTCTGAAGGGGCATCAAGTTGAAAAAGGAGCAAGATGTCGAGAGTACCGCTCCTTCCGGCAAAGTGATCTCTATGGATAGCTTCTGTGAAATTATCACCAACCGCAAGCGGTCACAGTTGCAATTGATCGTTTCCGACGACGGTCTTGTACTGCAAGGTCCCGGCTGTCTTTCACAAGGTTTTCTTCTTGGTGAATCTAGCGTTTCTCTCGCTAGACTACTCGACGTCGTGAACCTCTCGCAAAAGATGAGATTGCTCTTATCATACTTCTTGGCTAAAGCAGTCTGGCAATTCTATGGCTCCGAATGGATGCAAAGGGAATGGACGAAAGAGACAGTCCATTTCATGTTCGAACGACGGTCAAAGATTCAAAAAGGAATTTTCATCAATGAGCCGTTCCTCTCTGCTCGTTTCGATGCTTGTCAGAATCCCAGAGTGGTAGAAAATGGGTTTAGCTATAGATCGCATCTCTTCCCAAAAATATTAGCTCTGGGGATCATGTTCCTCGAGATCGAGCTTGGTATCAAGATCGAAGAGCACCGTCCGCCCGACAACCTAGACCCTGATGGCGAGCCGAACGAGAATACCGATCATATAGCTGCTATGGAGGTATTCAGCAACAATGAGTTGTGGGAAAAAAAGGAGACCTTTGGAATTTTCAAGGAAGTGATAGGGGCTTGCTTGACTCCGGATAACTTCAATACGTTCGCGAATGATGTCCAGGGGCTCCGTAGTGCCTTCGAAAAACACATCGTAAATCCACTCCAGTGTCTATACAAGACTGCTTGGGAGGATCCGGACTCGTCACATGTTGGGGCAGTTAAATTCGACTCTTCCGGCGCATCCGTTCTAGAAGCTATTAAGACTCGTCGCTCTGCGTTGCCCTTGCATGAGCGCTTGCCCACACCGTTACCTGCCCCAATAGCGACTCCGGCATATCCAATGTCATACTCGCTCGCAACGCATTTAGCTGCTCAGGCGCAACTGCCATCATTCTACCATTCCATGCAGTAAGTCATGTCCTGGCTAACACCGAAAGGCGTCGTGAAGCTAACCATTTTAGATCCTCCATTTCTCCCTCATCGACCCCGTTCCAAGACGGGACAATGTCTATTAGGTAAACTTCCTATTGCCACTCTGCTTACCCCAGCTAAGCGTAGCAGCAGTTCAAATTTTTCATCGGATGGCTGGTTCGAAGAACTTGATAAGCTGAATATAGTCCTTCGTCCCAAACCCAAGGAAAAAGGCACCTATCAACCTGTTAAGATAGCAATTCTCGATACGGGAGTCGGCGAAGACTATGCGGACTCGATCAAGGACTATAAAGACTTCGTGAGCGGACAGGATGATGATTGGCAGGACAGCACAGGCCATGGCACCAGTGCCGTCCTGCTCATAAAAAGGGTCTATTACATGTCTGAGATTTACGTCGGCAGGGTGTTCGAGGGATCCCGAGCAACGGACAAGTCAGCCACTCTCATGGCCGACGCGATACGCCATGCAAGGAATACTTGGAAGGTCGACATAATCATCATACCGTCTGGGTTCAGGTCAGAGGAAATTGATTTGGAGAATGCCATCGACGAAGCACGTAATGCCCACATCCTCGTTTTCGCCGCAGCTTCAAACTACGGCAACATCGCCTATATCGCCTTTCCTGGCCGCCTCTACATTGATCTAAAGCTATTCTGCATGTTTTCTACCGACCCCAATGGTAGGGCCCTACCTAGCTTTAACCCATCAGTCTTGTCAAAAGCGAGATATAGTTTCGCCATCCTCGGAGAAAACATCAGACATCCCACTAAGCTGGACAAACTTCTGTCGGGGACCTCATTCGCGACAATGATTGGTGGGGCCATTGCAGGTCGCATTCTGGATTTCTCGCGGCACGAAGATAATCGTGAATGTATCCGGAAAATTGATAAGTTGCATACCGTTGAGGGCATGTCAGCAGTATTTGCGGAAATGGTGGAAGGCGCCGTCGATAATGGTTATCATTGCATATCGCCGTGGAAAATCCTCCCACCTGAAGAAAAGGGGGAGCGGCCGATACAGAAAAGGCTACGGGAGCGAGCCCAGATTTGTGAGACGATATCAAGGGCTTTGGAAAAAATGCATAGGGGGTGATGGAAGAGTTAAACAAATGACCACTTATATTTTGCGTATACCCATGCAGCGTTGGATTTGTTTGCATATCTCGAATAGCATTGTATTGCACGTGGAGGGCGTATATTGGTTTTTAAATGAATAACGAACAATTGATGATTAATGGAGGACCAGAATCATCATGTTGAATGTAGCTTAGACAGCAAGGAAATAGAAAAGCAGGAGAGACGATTGATTTGAAGTTAAGAGAAAATAAGATCAAAATCTTTGAGTTTGATAGCAATTTAAGATGGCAAAAATCGGAGAATATAGGTTGGGAGCGAGAATGTAAAAGATACGAGTTCAGAAAATACGGTTCAGGGCACGATTCTAGGAGAACGGGCACTGTGTACAATTTATATTGCTCTTCGTGAATACGCCCAATATGCCTTCCATGGCAGGCGCCATTCCCTTGCCCGTAACTCAGGTCGGAAGATATCAAAATCAACTTTCTCTAACTTCTCAAGCCATAACCTCGTAGCCACTGCTGGCATGAGCGCACCAAACCCTCTCTCGACTTCATCTGCTTGAGAGTGGTGGTTTTTCGAGTTTGTCTCGGCATACTGATGTCCTTCTTCGCCTTCATGTTCAAAATCATGCCCGGCATCTTTTCCCTGTTGTAAATTCTTCAACATTTCTCTAGCGGTGATCAGATGATCGTTGGCTCGAGTAGCTACTTTGAAGATGGCATCCCTCAACCCGGGCGCCTCGGCGCCCTGCCTAAATACCTCTTCTTCCTTGACGCCAGCCTCTGCCATGACATCTAATGGGAGAACGACAGCTCCTTGGCGGCCACCAGCATTTCCACCTAAAGCACCACCAAAAGCGGCATTATTGCTATGGTGATTTGGCGGCGGTGGGAAAGCTAATAACGGAAGCCCCCTCAGAACCGCAGCGATTCCCGTAGCTTTCCCAATATGACTTGCAACGTGATCTGCTGCCATTGAATGCAGTGGTAGAGCAGCCAAAGTCAAATACGTCAACGTCGAATACGTATTCTCAGAATATGTTTCCAGGGCATCCATGCTCGTATATGGTCTATTGTCCATATATTGCTCCCTTGCAT
This sequence comes from Phialocephala sp. D728, assembly GCA_003988865.1. Classification (NCBI taxonomy): domain Eukaryota; kingdom Fungi; phylum Ascomycota; class Leotiomycetes; order Helotiales; family Mollisiaceae; genus Phialocephala; species Phialocephala sp. D728. Next base: position 64,418 of record QYAJ01000056.1, read on the forward strand.
TGATAACTTTCATGAACCATCCCTTCATCACACTTGTGCTAATACCAGGATGCCGCGATTGGAGTGAGGAGAGAGCGGCATGGAGGAGGATCGCGACGGGCTCTTTAGGTGGTGTATTGGCGAACGTTCGAGTGAGGTTGTCGCGCCAGAATTGCATTCGTAGAGCTCCTACTGTGGGGTTCGAAACAAGATCTGGTATTCTGGCAAGCTCGACATTGAGGGCTCGGATGCAAAGGTACGCATCTCGTGCTGAGAGAGGGACAAAGGTTTGGAGAGTGTAGGATGGGGAGTCGTATTTTCTGGCAATTGTCAACTTTGCATAGATCAATGGAAAGGATTGGGACATACTGCAAAAGACCAGAACAATAGGCTCGAGCTGCATTGACATCTGCATCAGTTATTCGCGAAGCATGCGGAGCTGGAGTGCTGTACGAAGTAGTTGCGTAAGTACATCGGGAAGGCTTTCGCAAATTTGCGCATCTTGCAAGCCGTATGCTTGCTCTTGTGGAATACATTATATCAAATTGTATACATATACAAGCAAATGTTCATGAATGAGAAGCACAGGATGCGACCACTACAAAATTTCGAGGACGTCACGAGCAAGGGCGGATCAATTTACGCGACTTTCGCGTTCTTTCGCCGCGTCTTCTGCAACTCCATCTCAAGAGAAGGAATTTCGGTGGACCGCACACCATTATCGATATGAGCTTCGCAGATTCAGAGGGACCTCCGGCCAAGAAGAGAAGATTCTTCACAGAAAAGTCGGACATTCTTGACTCTTCGTTGGCGCATGAGCCTTCATTAGCAGACGAATTCGACGCGTTCCCGAGCTCAGTGCAAGATGACGAAAATGCTTCCAACCATGTCTCGGCAGGTTCAGGGCCTCAAGATGAACGTGCCACAAAAAATGGAGAGAGACAGCAAGATGTGCCACTTGGATTTGATCAGGATACGTTCGAAAGTTTCGTGGGAGATAAGGTGGCTCCTGAGGTGATGAAGAAATTGCGGGGGGCGTCTGGGGACAACATGGAGAGAGCTGTCAATATGTATTTCGATGGTTCCTGGAAGACTCCTTCGGCCAATAAATCATCGACTTCCAGGACGATGACTATCAATGCATTTGCAAGGTCAAATTCGAATGGTGAAGGTGGTAGCGGCAAGCAGAGTCCAAAAGCCGAAAGTCCAAATCCTAGAGTGCAGCTGAGGGATTCAATGCCTGAATGCAGATATATTGGTGTGTTTGGCATCGGTGGATGGGCAACTAGGAGCGGCACAACCTTGATCAATCATGGGGAGCCTATTCGTATTGAGAGGCAAAAGATACAACCGCCAAAGGTTCCCTTGGGAAAAGGAAAAGGACGCCCAGCACAAATCACCCCAAAGCCAAATAGTGCTGCTGCAAAAAGAGTGGATGTGGTGGTACGCTTCACGAATGCGAAGGGAGATGAGATTGGAAGGCTTCCTCGAGATCATGCTAACTGGGTATCTACGTTGATAGACCAAAAGGTATGCAAATTCGAAGGAACATGCATCTATGCACCAGAAAGGATACGGACCAACGATACTATATTTATTCAGCTCCGATGCTCTTTACTCCGGACTGCTTTCGATACTGGTGGTTTCAAGCTACCTGATAATCGCACAACAGGACTCTTTGAAGAGAAAGAAACTTCGGAAGAGAAAGAGCTTAGGCTGCGCCAAGTTGCGCTTGTCAAGCTATTCGAGGAGGTGAACATGCTTCCATCCAGGACATCGGAGACCACAGCAAAGCATAAGCGCGAGGGGTTGCTTCAAGCAGCTGAGGTCGCAGAGCAACACGAAGCTCAGAAGTCCAAGAAAGCAGATTCATCTGAAAGTGGAGGTTCGTCTCCACCTTCTGAGGAAGCTGAGGATGGAAAAGAGCTAGAACAAGATCAGCTAGACACTCTTTACAAGAAAGCCCAGTCGTTTGATTTCAATGCCCCTGCTGCTGAGCCGGCAGGGACGTTTGCCATGGATTTGCGACAATATCAGAAACAGGCCTTACATTGGATGATGTCGAAGGAGAAAGACGAGAAGGACGAGAGCAGAGAGGCTTCGATGCACCCACTATGGGAAGAATATGCTTGGCCACTCAAAGATAATGACGATAAAGAATTGCCTGGAGTTGTCGGTCAAGACAAGTTCTTCGTCAACCCGTATTCTGGCGAATTGTCTCTGAAATTCCCTGTCCAAGAGCAACACTGTCTGGGAGGTATTCTTGCTGATGAAATGGGACTGGGTAAGACAATTGAGATGATGAGTCTGATCCACTCTCACAAATCAGAGATTGCTATGAGGTTGGAGAAGACCAATACAGCTGTCACTTCAGTCAACAGTCTTCCTAGGTTGCCTGCTAACTCGTCAAATGTTGAATATGCTCCATGCACGACTTTAGTAGTCGCTCCAATGTCTCTGCTCGCCCAATGGCAGAGTGAGGCTGAGAATGCCTCAAAGGAAGGAACATTGAAGAGTATGGTATATTATGGCAGTGACAAGACTGCCAATCTACAGGCGTTATGTTGCGAAGCCAATGCGGCATCTGCGCCCAACGTTATCATCACGAGCTATGGTGTCATACTCTCGGAATTCAACCAGGTCGCTGCAAGAAATGGAGATCGCGGATCTCATGGAGGCTTGTTCTCCTTGAAGTACTTCCGTGTCATTCTCGACGAAGCCCATCATATCAAAAATCGACAAAGCAAGACTGCCAAGGCTTGTTATGAGATTGATGCCGAGCATCGTTGGGTTCTGACTGGTACACCCATTGTGAATCGATTGGAAGATCTATTCAGCTTGGTCAAATTCTTGAGAGTCGAGCCTTGGAGCAACTTCTCGTTCTGGAAAACTTTTATCACCATGCCGTTCGAGTCGAAAGATTTCATGCGTGCTCTTGATGTTGTCCAGACCGTCCTCGAACCTCTCGTTCTGCGCCGCACAAAAGACATGAAGACGCCCACTGGCGAAGCACTCGTTCCACTTCCTCCAAAGACCATTGACATTGTAGACATTGAACTTTCGAAGCCGGAGCGAGAAGTCTACGATCATATTTTTACTCGTGCTAAGCGCACATTCGCCGCAAATGTGGAGGCCGGTACCGTTCTGAAAGCCTACACTAGCATCTTTGCCCAGATTCTACGTTTGCGTCAATCATGTTGTCATCCCATCCTGACTCGGAATCAAAACTTAGTCGCGGACGAATTGGAAGCTGCTGAGTTGGCTGATGCTTCGACTGGTCTGACAGATGATATGGATCTGCAGTCCTTGATTGAGCGATTTACAGCAGCCACAGATGACTCTGCTGATGCAAATGCCTTTGGTGCACATGTGCTTGAGCAGATTCGCGACGAAGCGGACAACGAATGTCCTATCTGCTCAGAAGAGCCGATGATTGAGCAGACTGTCACAGGCTGTTGGCACTCAGCATGCAAAAAGTGCCTTCTCGACTATATTACTCATCAAACAGACAAAGGCGAAGTGCCACGGTGCTTCAACTGTAGGGAGGTTCTCAATACGCGGGACATATTCGAGGTTGTCAAAGATGACGGTCACCCCGACAGCCCTGACGGGAAACCAAAAATCAGCCTACAGAGACTGGGCTCCAATTCTTCTGCCAAAATCGGCGCGCTCTTAACCCATCTCAAGACATTGAGAAAAGAGGTTCCAGGCACAAAATCAGTGGTGTTCAGCCAATTCACATCCTTCTTATCACTCATCGAACCTGCACTTACCCGAGCATCAATACCATTCATGAGGCTTGATGGTTCAATGGCGCAAAAGTCTCGCGCCGCCGTACTCAGCGAATTCGCATCCAGCAACAAAGGCATCGTCCTCCTTCTGAGTTTGAGAGCTGGTGGCGTGGGACTGAATCTGACTATGGCCAAACGAGTCTACATGATGGATCCTTGGTGGAGCTTTGCTGTCGAGGCGCAAGCTATTGATCGTGTGCATCGAATGGGACAGGTTGATGAAGTCAAGGTGTGCAGATTCATCGTGAAGGAGAGTATCGAGGAGAAGATGTTGAAGATTCAGGACAGGAAGAAGTTCATGTGAGTTTGCCATTCATATCTTAGATATTAAAATTGCTGACAGTGGATAGTGCGAGCTCACTCGGTATGATGAGTGATGAGGAGAAGAAGTTGCAGCGCATTGAAGATATCAAGGAGTTACTCAGTTGAGGCAAAAACATATTTGTATATGGTCTTGCTTTCTTTGGCGCCAGGTACATAATTTGAATAATTCGGGGGTAGGTCAGTTAGGATTTTTACAGGCGCAAAAGTTCACTGTATCACCATTGCCTGCGTAGGCTTTTAGAGACAAAGGAGAAAAATGAACATATTTCGTCCTTACCTAGGTCGACCTACTAAAATTGCTTCAACTTATATTCGAAGTTTACTCATATGAGTTTCCCAGTGTCCGTTCGGTTTCCAAAGATGATGAGCGTGTGTAGGCACTTGTGTCCTGTTCAGCATTTCGAGTCGATTCTCAAAATCAAATGTGAAACCTCTAGTCCAACATCTCAACGAGCAAATGTTAAGTAAGATGCTCAAGCATTTCGAACGTTTGTTAAACAGGGCAAAATAATTTAAATATCTGTTCCAGCTACAGTCTTTATCAAGGTGAGAAAGTCCGCTTCAGTAATATGCAATCATTGAGATCGCGACATTGACCGATATGGATAAAAGCTCGCTTAAGCCCCTGAGTAAGCGAGGCCAGATGTTCACATTTGCAACTTGAAGTCGGCAGCTAGCGATCAGAAATCAATGCATATCTCTAAACTAACCCTAATTATCCGCCCTCAAGTCCAAGAAAATCCTCCCTTAAATGCCTCAAAGGAGGATCCGATTTCCTCTCGTCAAATTGTCTGGAATTTAAGCACCAATTTTGGAAGACCCTCGGTATTCTTCACTCTACTAAACTCTATCGTGGTTCCCATCATGATCAACTGATGTAGGGGATGTCTGAAGCCTGCTGGGGGATCGATCAAATCCTGAAGCACCGTCAATTGCCGACCATTTCCCGGGATCACAATGATCAATTCCTCCAGATCCGGACATTGCTTCCGTAGTTTCGACCAGATGCTTTGGCGAGGAATGCCTGAGCATTCCTGAGGATTGAAGGTGAAAACCTGGTAGATGCTGATGTAGAGGCGTTGGAGAGACCTTGACCAATGGCTGACATTCCATCCAAGACCAGCGGGCGAGTCGATGCCCATTGTGAGGGGTACTGAAGTCTCCTTGATTCGAGTCAGGTCCGGCAGCATTTGCTCCAGGTACACGATATCGACATTCATATTGACGTAGAAGGCGTAGAACTCGTTTTTGCGAAGCACATTGAAGCACAAAGTATATCGCTTCAGTCCTATCTCCCTCGCTTCCGCATTCACCGCAAGCATAGCGGCGGGTGCTTCTCCTCCAGGTTTTCAATGTACGAGACGAGATTGATGAGCGATATGTTCCCAAATATCTATTCGTAGCTCGGTGGCCATGTTTTGGAAGAGCTCAAACTGTCCACGAGGTGCCGAACCAATTTCAGAAAGTCCAGCCGGGGTATTAGGAGTAATCGACAGAAGCGAAGAAACTATAGACTACATGGTAGAGAGTGGGTCGAGAGTGTTCGAAGAAGGATCAGGTATTGGCAGCGAGGCAGCCATTGGCGCCATGTTGAATAGTGGCCCAGTGGCATTGGCATTTGAAGAATTGGGCCCAATGCCTGGTTGAGGAAGAGCAACGTTGAATGCCATATATGCGGTGAAAGTGACGCGCAGCTTGGAGTACAAGGATATTGTTTGGAATAGAAGCTCCCTAGCTGATTCACATGAAAGTCTCGGTCGCTGTTGATGACCTAAGGAGTCTGGTATCTGCGTACTCGAAGGCTTGATGGCAACAGGACTTTGGGTTGTAGATGGAAGGAAGAAGGTTCATAGATCGAAAAAGGGCCATCAATAAGTACTTCAGTTAGTATCGTACGATAACGTAGCGAGGTACACGCTAACGGAAAATTGAACATCTCCCAAAACAATGTAGAGCATCAAACGTAATTCCGTACACAATATCAGAGAATACAAAGTCATTAGACGTGACGCTTTCCTCCTGTGTCCTTTCAATCCATTGCAGAGAGCATCAGAATTAAACGTGATGGAAAAAATAAACAGAACAAAATATTCAAAGGCCAAGCGGTAAGCAGCGAGCCTTGATGGGCAGTAGTAGATGCGTGCTCCACATTTGCCTTTTCTTTGCACCTGGTCTTCGTCATAGTAGCATTTCATTTCCTGTCTTCCCAAAGCGATTCAAACCGCTGTGCTGTATACGAGTCTCCGTGCCGAATGATATCGTCCTCGATTCTTTTCTCTCTTTCTAGAGTTTGCATTTGTTCCACTTTAGAGGCGGATTCTTGCTTTCTTCCTTGCGTGACTTTCATATTGAAGGTAGAAAGCAGTCGATTGGTGGGTTCAAGATTCTTAATATTAATCCTCGTCCGTGTAAAAGACTCGAAATCTCAAAGATTGCAGGTGCATGGAGCGTGCATGCACAAACGAATTTGAAGTCTCTCGATTTGATCTCGGTAACTCGATGCCAGATCCTATGCTTTTGGGAGTCCTTTTGACTTCTAGAAGTATTCGCTATCATCTCACTTATTTAGGAGAAAGTATAATGTTGTGTTTCCAGAAAGAGTTTTCTTTCATTATTCAGTGCCAGAACCGGGAATTGACTTAAAATATTGTAATCGAACTGCTTCGAGGCATGTATTTCCTTCCAAGATGATTCTCCGTCCAGGAAATAAGGCACTGCTGTGCTTGAAGGAGAATTCTAGAATATTTGAGTGAGAAAGCTGCATAATAATACGCCTCTTGAACCTCTTATAACTCCTGCTCTGATGACATTTGCTGCGACTTCCAAAAGCGTTCTGGTCACCTCTGAGAGGCCGTTTATAGTTGCGAGAAATCAAGGCTACCCTCGCCAGTAAAGGACCACAAGTCAGAAATAGAATCGTTTAAAGATGTTTCTGTGTATGTACCGTGATTACCAGTTCAGATTCCATATGATCCGATACGAGTTGTTGGTTCGCAAAGAAAGAAGTCTTTCTAAGCCAGTCGGCAAACATAAACTCAAGAGGTGGAGGGGCAGGCTTGCAATGAGTTTATCTGGATACATTTTTTACAGCCTGGTATAGTATGGACGGTGATGTTTTTATTTGATTAGCAACTGCTGGTCCTCTGGCTGAGTCTGATACATAAGTCAAAGAGGATAGAGAGAACAAAAAATCGAAAATACAGGCTTGATAGGTTCTAGAGTTGTCTCCACAGGATTGTTTCTCGTAATTGTAGCACTGTAGGCTCGCATGAGAGGATGGTTCTATAGTGTTAGCAAAATAAGATATATAGTTGAAGGGAGTTGCGATTTACAAGGTTTGGTGGAGGAAGAGAGGGGTTCCTGCCATTTTTGGGGTCCACGTGCTCCTCAAAACTCGAACGACGATTCAAGGAATTAAGAGGTCTTGTAAAAGACGAGAGAACACAAACCACTTTAATAATTGAATCCCACCAGTCTAGATATGTTGTGTCTATCTGTGAGATTTTGAAGTTGGAAGTTGCGGAATAAAGGGTCATGTGCGTTACCCCACAGTCATTAAATTCTAGACCAATCAAAGGCCATCATGCCCCACACATTTACAGGCCTGCAGACAATACTTTCTCCTTGCTTCGAGGAACATTAGTACCTCATCTCAAACATCTTGAATCCAAGAAGACATGCATCTTCAAGACGAGGTCGTCGAATCAACCTATCCTCTCTATGCACATAACCGAGAGCGCCCTAACTCCCCCTAAAACCAACTTTTTCTTGGCACCACCCTTGCCGAGAACAACATCTCGATCACCTATCTTATCTCATACCATACTAGAAAAACCACACAACTGCCATGCGAGGATGCGTTGGCGTCAGGAACCAGGAGCCTCCATGGTTATGGCCTGAGAAATGACGCCGGGCGAATCTATTCTTGGCACGCTGTCTCGAAACAAGCTTTTTCTTGGCTGGAGGTGACGTGGGGAAGCTCGATGTTAAATAGGTGAGAGCAGTGGAGGAAAATGTCGACCCTTTCTCTGCTGCAAACCATTCACAATCTATCGATAACAGAAACTCAATCGTTTAAAAAAGAAAATTAACGTTTCAATCATGTCTCCAACATCAGAAGTCGCTCAGCAGCCTCAGCCTCAGCAAATAGAGATGAGCACCCAGCAGAACGGAATTGTTTCTCAGCAGCCGGTATGCACTACCCCTTATGCCGTTCTCGAAGCCTGCAATTGCGTCATCAATTTGAAGCTCGATTCGATCAATTCTCTTCAGACACACACACTATTTCCAATTGGCGTCAACGCTAACTCGTGGTTCTCCTTCTAGAACCAGACACAATCAATGACCGCAGACCCGGAAGTCAGCATGCGAGGTGGTGGCGCTGTCGGTGACTGGTAAGGTTTAAGTCTCCGGGCTGCTCAATATATATGGCTGACTCGGTCTCCCCAACAGCTTCGAAGCCCTTTGCGCTTTCGAATGTTGCAAGGGCTGCTGCGAATGCTGCTGCTAAATGCGGTGAGGAATATGGCACGCGACCCCTATAAGGACTCGATACATGGGCTGGTATAATTGGGCAGTAAACTTTCGTTGGCGTAGCAAAGGATGTCAGTTTATGAATTAATGGAAAATACCTTGGGACATATTTTGCTGGGTTGGTGTGCTCTGTGCCTGCTTCCTGTGATCCATGCTCAACAAGTTCTGTATGATGCTCTCGGAATTTCTGCACAGCATGTTTGTTTCCGCGTCTGTCAAATTTTCAATAATCTGGGCAATGCTCTCGATACCTTGATACTGAGCGAGTCCTTGTTTAATTTCACGGGCAACGATCACTTCAGAAGAATGATGATACATAGCAAGTGTTCATTGATGATCTTTATCAATCTCTGCCGAAAATGAAAGTATTTAAAAGCGAAATATTCTCCCATCTGCCGTACTTTCTGAATTCCTCATGATGTACAACCTAATTTGCCCAACCGGCCAGCTTCTTAAACTTCAATTCCATTTTCAAGAACTGCCCTGCCGCCTGTTGCTTCTTGAAGCTCACGAGAATCGCGAACATCATGTGATCACAGTTACTAGCATTAATTTCGCGCATTTCCACGAGATCCCCAATATCGCTAAGAGGTTCGGTAATGTCCCAGAGTAAGACGAACTTACGTAGTTTGGGAAACAGGACTCGAAGACTGAACCACAGTCCCGTGGCTTTCTCATAATCGCTCGAAGGTGCGTACAGCAATCTGAAAGCTTCGAAGGTGCCGAGACTAAAATTCGTGACAGATTGGGACCAAGACGGCCTCAAGACGGCAAGGTTCGTTTGGGAATACGCATTGGGGACCTGGCTATTGCCCACAATCAACGGCCAAGGGATGGTTCCTTCAGCAAAGAAAAGGTCATCCTCGTAATCGACGTATATCTTCCCGCCCCGGGGCTTCTTCGTTTCGAGAGTGATCAATTTGTATACTCTGAGGCCTTCCTCGCGGCTTTGTTGGCACGCATGTAAAACCGAAGGATATTTGACTGTAGCGGGGCCTTGGCGGACTGGAATTGGCATGTAGGTCAACGGGTGTTTGCAGATAATAATTCGAGGGACGATGCTAGCTTTCCAGATTTTGGCTTTCAATTCGTAAGGTAGGTTCGGGAAGACATCGAACTCGGTCAAGGGTTGGAAAAGAGTCTTAACGGGAACCTCTGTGCTGGCAAGTGTCAATATCTGAAACAGCATTCTCTTGATTAAACATACCTTGAAGATGAGCCGTTCTCTTCAACCAAAGGCTTCGAGAATCGAATACCACTGCTGTGAAAAGCAACCTCGAAGGTAGATTTGCTTTCTGTTTGCTTTCTAGTAGTACTACGTTAGTAATCAAATTAGTTGACGCGATTGACTTTAGACTTACTCGGCTGTGCTCTTTGCCATTGTAACTGACTGCTCAACGCTCGTTTCATCGCCATTGCTCAGAGGCTTCGACTCACGACCAGCGTACTCCGTCTCACCCTCAACAACCTGAACAGGCTTCAAGACCCGAATCCCCTTAGTACCACAAACCTTCTCAAACAGCATTGGCGAGTCAATACTGCGCACTGGACTTTTCGCCTGCATCATCTGCTCGATATTCAACTTCACCTTCACTTCCTCCTCCTCACTCTTTATCTTCGAAGTCTTCGAGGTCCTAATACCATTCGCCTGGCAGGCTTTCTCAAATAGAGTGAGGTATTTAGTCAGTGGTTCGGGCCTAGCACTGGTTATAACTTGGTAATCAAATGCGCGCAGGAATGAAGCGCGAAACTTACTGAGCCGGGACTGTCTTGGAAATCATGATACCCTCCTCTTCACAGAAGTGCTGGAATGCTGTGGCCGCGAGATCCATCTTGATTGACCTAGTCTCCGTCGGGGGATGCGATTTGAAAGGTGTGAGTTGATGCGTTGAGGTTGTGGGATGGAAGTATTTGTTACGAGGGAGGTTCGAATAAATAGACGAGAGCGAGAAAGTGAGCCCAAAAAAATTCACTGCGCGATTCGAGAACCTTACCACATGAAAGCATCAAAACAAGCGTGAAAAATAGATTGCTGAGTTAGGGACATACTCTAGTACTTTCAATGTAACCACTTTCCGCCCCGTCCGCTCATGCACGAAATAGAATGATCTAGTCCTACAATGTTTGCTGCGTAGAAGCAGAAGCAATATCTCGACAAAAGATAGTGAATGCTATTCTGCATACACCGCCCCAATATCATAAGCGTTCCTTCTCCGCTTTCATTACGTGTTCCTGATTTTTGTATGCACGCATCCCATCCGCCTTCCCATTGTCACTAGGTGTCTATCTCTCCCACTTCTCTAATCTCATGAACTTCAGCCTGATATCCTTCCAAAAGATCTCCTCCTGAGCATGTTCGAAAGTTAGCTTGATATCTTTAATGATTGACTGGGTCGATGGGCTGTCAATCTTGTCAACCTCGTACAAGTCCTCGTAGTCAGCTCCTAAAGGGCCAGGACGGAGGATGATAATCAGCCTATACGATGTCAGCATTCTACCTTCTACTACAAGGATTGGAGGCCACTAGGATAAGACTTTCGAGGATTGAACAATAGTTGAACGTCAAAGACGATTAGTGGTAGATATCGACAGAGGAAGTGAATGAGAACATGAAATTACTTACTCCTTGAGGCTGGGAAAGAGGTGCTTGAGCTTGTTAGTCAAGAAACAATGAAAGCATTCGACAGTCCAGGCAGCCAAAACCTCGCTGATGCTCAAAGCAAGTCTTTCGACTGGGGCAAGCATTGATGGGGCAATGGTGCGGCAACGCAAAGTATGATAAGCATTAATATGATAGCCTATGTCTCTTGAGAAGGAGGATTTGTCGAGGTGAAGGATATCCATCTTGGGATTGATGCAAATACCGATGCTGGAGTCACGGATCTTGAAGAAGTATTCAGCCACCTCTCGCGAGTTCTTGCAGGCCTGAGCAAGACCAGGGATCTTGTTAGGCTTGAGGCCGACAATGCGAGGCAGGCAAGCTTCGCGCCAAATCATAAGCTGGATCTCAACAGGAAGCTTGAGAAAGTAGGTAAACCCGGCCGCGATACCTTGCGTTGAGGTACGAGCGCGATGAGCGGATGAAGCCATCTTGGTCCGAGTCTTATCACCTGAAAGGATGGGAGAGACTGCTGGCGCTATGGACCGAGTCATCCTGGTAGACGTGTTTGGAGTTGAAGGAGGAGCGCGAACAGAAGCTTTCTTCGAAGGCATAATGGCAGATGTGCTTTTACTAGAGGTACCGGCGCGTCTGAGAGGGTTCGTGGAAGGAAGCGTAATAGTAGAAGTATAGGAACCAACACGAGGCGCGCTTTTCTTGGAGGAAGGGAAGCAGAAGAAGTGTTTGCGGTCGATGGACCAGCGCGTCCAGAAGCGTTCTGGGATAGAGGAATGGTGTTAGGAGTGTTGTCGGTGGAAGAAACGGCGCCAATGGCGGCTTTCTTGGAAGGAGGCGTAGTGAAAGAGTGCGACTAAAATGATATTAGAAGCCGCTGCTAGACAATAGGATTACGCACGCACAGGATGAGAAGTAGAATTAATTCCTAACGAAGGTAGGAGTATCTCTTTTATTCAGTTCTGAAACGAAGGACTCTCGTGGCAGTGCATATGAACGAGTGTCTTGTGAGTGGTTGTCGAAGTTTGTTGACGTTTCGTGACAAAGTCAACAGACGCGAACGTGATCTGATTTAAATAAACTTGGGAGCGCGTGAATTTTTTTCTTAAAAAGAGAATAAGACTAATAAGTGATTGGAAAAGCTAGTGTCTGACGAAAGGGAAGGCGTCCTCGGCCCGGTTCGTTCCTTCCCACTAGGACAGAACATATAGGCTTACCGAAGTTTACTGTACTAGATTAACAACAAACTTGTGTGATAACGTACCGTCTTCGGAACTGAATTAGTTTCCTTCCGCATGGTTGTCGAGCATCGTGGATCACTACCATAAATCCATCGAAGCCTTACCTCCGCTTCATCACCGCTCTATCCTTAAGAGTTGCCAGCACTCAATCCCTTCTGGGTTCCACGATGAGATGAAGGGGAAAACTTACAGCAAGAAGAAGGCCAAGAGAGCCAGTATTGCATGGCCACCACCATGTTCTGAAGCAAAAGTTCCCGCGTCTCAGACAGATAGAAAGCAAAAACAACCCTCGAAGTCAAGAGTACCACCACCGAAAGTCAACAATCATTATCCAAGCTCACTATCAGCGCCAACGGTTTCCTCAGCGTCCTCTCCTATTCTCTTCCCAAGAGCCCCAACAACCTCCTTCCACGACTTCCCCCGATTCCCATTAGAACTCCAAAGCCACATCTGGCACCACGCCATCGCAACCACGCGCACCCGCATTGTCATATGGCGGTCTCCTGTTGTCCCCGCTCTGTTACACGCATGTGTCAGATCCCGCGCTCTATTCCTCAAAGAGAACAAAATTGAGCATTGGCGCACCGGGGCTTTGAGCGAAGAAGTGCTATTCGTTAACTGGGAAAATAACGTAGTATTTTTCAAGGGTAGAATACCAGGGTGGGAAAGCTGGGACGAGGCACCAAAGCGCGTTGAAAGACCGGTCAGGGAATCGACCGGCTGGGTTCCTCATCTCGAGTCGAATCCGCAAAAGGGAGGGAAATGGCTGGAGGACATCAGACACATAGCCCTAACCGCCGAGGTTTTCACTAAGTGCTGGAGGGGCCAAGGTGATGGAGAAATTGGATGGAATACTCTGAACAAGTTGTGCCCGAAACTGGAGATATTATTCGTTATCTCTGAAAATGGCAGAGAGTTCGGCGTTAACGACACACTCAAAGACCTTATCAAAGATGGACACTTACGTACGCTCAACTCCAGCAGATGGACACAGCGGGTTGTACAAATTGCAAGCAACCTTTATAGCAGAAGGCATTCTCAACCCGGAAAAGTTGAGCTTTGCTTTATGGAGGTACGAGATACGCACGCGAAGTCAAGTGGGGCTATATGAAAAGCGTCTACCGATGAGAAGCGAACAGTATAAAGCGGGAGAGCATGCAGCAAGCTGGCGTACAGAACAATGAGATCTATCTGTGTAATCATACCAAAGAAGCCTGTAGGAAATCAACTGTGTGGAACTTAAGAACCTGCAAAGTCAATCCTATCTTGAATGCACCGTGGCAATCACAAACACTAAACAAAAACAAAGTAAGAAACTACTAAGCATGAAAGCTTGCTTAAAGCATGTTTGGTCTTTCAAGTGAAGTCCTCGACAAGTGCTGAGCTGAAAGCGACAGAGAATGTATAACACCCAGATGCACTCACTCACTCACTCACTCACTCACTCCCTCCCTCCCTAGAATGCCGATCACGTCCTGGATTATCTCCATGCATGAGCTATTAAAGCCTTTACCACTACTAAGTAGAGTGATTCGATCAAGAAAATCCAAAGTCTGGGGTAGATTACGCAGTTCGAATATGCAATATGCAGCATCAATTAAACTTAGACACTTTCGAAGAACACCAACCGATTCGACAATTCAGCACCCAAGCGTTGAAAGGCAAATGACATAAAATAACATTATCACAAAAACACCACATCAACGCGCAGTAACGAAATATCAGAAGTTCGGAACGAGATCAAGTGTGGATTCTTCATCTGTCTCAGCAACCAAGGCGGACGAAGTTGTTCTGGGGATAATTTCCAACTCCAACCCCAACCCCAACCCCAACCTTAACCTAACCTTAGCTTAGCTTATGGCTTTGAAATTTTCTTTGGGACCGAGTAACTGCAACTTCAACTTCAACTTCTGAGCTGTCTCTCTCAATCAAGGTTCCCGTTCCTAGGCATTGTCAACGGTAGGGCTACCTACCTAGTCAATTAATTTAACACAACTTCACACGGAGCCCGTGCCGTATAGGCAAAAGCGATTCCCGATCGGAGCTCGCCGACGCGCTGCTGTCTGTCCATTTCCCCTTTTGCCAGCACCGTCTAGCATAATTTGGAAAATGGGGATAGTAGTCCACTGTCCCGTCTATACTATAATGGGCAGGTCTAGCCTCAGTACAGACAGTATGTCTAAGCTCTCACTCACTCACATACACGAGTTACTAACCATCAGCCTAGTCAGCATGACTTGCAGGTTCCCGAATCCCGCCTTATCGCCCAAGACCAAGACCAAGACCAAGAGCGAAGCCAAGAGTGAAGCCAAGAGCGAAGCCGAGGCCCTCGCCCGCCGGCCGGCCGTGGCCCGTCGGCGAGCACTGAGCAGGGCAGGGCAAGAAACGAAACGAACAAAAGCCTCATTTCGAAATTCTCACCAAGTCTTCACCTGCAGCTCCGTTCCGAGCTCCCGCTATTCATAACATCATCATTTTAACCTCGTTTAACCTCGCTTGACTTCGTGTGAGACAGATCCGCAACCAGCATCGCACGTTCCAAGCCCCATCGAATCCGCTCACATCAGGAAAAGTTTTCCATTCCATCGAGTAAGAAGGCGGTAATTTCTCCCCAATCGGAGGTTTTCCTTCTGCCAAGAGACGCCTTCCCAAGCCAATCCCGGTCTTCTAGAACATTTTTTTCTTCTCTCGCTTCATTTCGCTTTAGAGCGGATGTCTTACGTAATTTGTCTCAAAAAGGCCAATGGGGCGTCGAATGGAGGATTGAGAAGTGGGACGAGCGAGAATTACCAGTAAGGAAGTTACATGCATACAACGGGATTGCGAATAGATGGGGCCATGGGAACGGAATACCGCATGGAGTTCAGATGTGGATATTCTCGAGTAATCGTCGAGTAAGAGAAAAACGAACCTCACTAGCGGTGGTTGAGACGTGCTCGTTCGTACTCCTCTTTCTGGGATTCATGAAGCTTGGAGCGAACGATTCATTCATACGAGAGACGAAAGCGTCCTTGCGTGTTCGTAATTATTGGCAAATATCGCGCTGTCGGAGTCGTGATTCCTAGAACCGCAGAGATCAAGGCACGGGCAAGGAAGGGCTTTGCGGCTGTTATGTAATGGGATTCGAGGAGTGGTCGCATGGTTGCGCGAAACGTGCTCTGGGCGGCAGACGTTGCCAACTTGCCATTGAAGGCTGTCGTCACGGTCAAAACATGTGGAAAGGACGCATATTTCATTACTTCATCGATGTCGCACTAGCCTTGCCCTGCTTCGCTGGATTTGGCTCTGGAAGACTGGAAGGCTGAAAGGAGAAGGATCTAATTCGAGATCGGGATTTGCTTTGGGGCGGCAGGCGTTGTAAGGCGCTGGCACATGATCCTGTCCGAGGAGATGTGAGGTCTTGAAAGATCAAAGGCTTCACACCATTTTGCGGGGTGCTGGGGACGAGTGAGCCGGTTTCTTCTGAATCATTGTCCGTGGTGGTGAGTTGGGTGATCTTCCCCGCACTGTTTGACGATGAGGTGTGTTGGCCGTCGCCGAATTCCAACATGAGGAGTTTCATCGGCTTCGCAATTCCGGTCAGTATCTGGTGATGTTCTAGATTGATGTACGTATCCTGATCAGGTGTTAGACCCCTGATTCTGAGAAGGCCGAATGCGGAGCTGTCTTGGACCCTTGGTTGAAAGCTGGGGTTAGCCACTGCGGAGCCACAGCGAGATCGTGACCCGACAAAACTGCATGCCTCGTCTGCCAATTGCGGACGTCTGATGTTGGGAAGAGATCTAGGTAGATAACTCGCGAGATGATCCGCATTTCCGTACGTACCAAGAGCACCTGATGTTTTGGTACTTCCGTACTGGAGTTACGGCGATTGGGAGGTACAAAGTTGTGTGGGCTGATTTGCATAGAGGGGTGACGTCAAAAAGACGCCTCTCTGGATTGTACACTTTGCGACGCGCTCAAAACTGGTAGAAATTTCATGAAGGAATTGCCGCACGTCCATGAGGTATCGGCGGGGCTCACGATGCCGAATTGGCACTGTAATCTGTCCCGACGTTCCTCCGGGTCCATATGAGGAAATTTTGATGTTTCTTGACTCATCGTGAGATCCGCTCGCGGTGCCATGCCATTGCAGCGGCTAGACGAGGCATTGCTGCAGGGGCCGCGGAGAATCCGGAATATCATTTGTGCGCCGCATGTGACCGGGAGAAGGAGCCCTCCGTTCCAGTCCTGGCTTGGTCGACTCGCGGTGAAGCTGAAGCTGGAGCTGCAGCGCGCTGGGTGAAGTCCGTTGCCAGTCGTTGCGAGATGCGCAAAGGAGCTCATTCCTGTTGCTGGCTGCGACTGCCCGCGCAAGCAATGCGATAGACGCCCACCGAGCGCCCCCAAAGGTGCCGGATCCAACGTGGAGGCTCCTTGGCCTGCCAGCCTTGTCCTCTCCACACGCCTTCGGTAGAGCAGTGATTATGAACCCTCAACGCTCCCCCGGCTGTGCGACTTGGGCGTGCACTGTGCAGGCGGTGGCAGCTCGCCTCGCGATGCGGCTTACCAGCGCCCAGCCTCGCCAGCGTCGCATCGTGATGACGAGCTTTCAGCGGCCGGCTGAGGAGAGGAACTGGATGCCTCCTTATACTAAGCTGAGACTTGGCGTACATCTGCTCGAGTTCTGATCGAATTGTCAACTTCCATTCAGGGCCGATCATCCCATCGACATTGTCTTTATCAGCACCAGGTGAGGAGAGATAAGAGATGGTGGCGCACACCGCAACTCGCCCTCCTCGACGCCTGGTGCTCGGGCTCGCCTGTGCCTGGAGGCAGGCGAGGCAGGGCAGGCTGGCAGGCTGGCAGGCAAGCCACCGTTCGCAGGCCCGATGACCGTCACGTAATCGCAACCAGGGATCCCAGGCATCCCAGGCATTCCAGGCATTCCAGGCATGATGCGGCACCACGCTGGGCACGCTCCATCGGCACGCTCCATCCCTACAATTTTCTCCCCCGGTCCAGATGACTTTTGCTGGCCTCCCAGGCTTGCCAGGGTGATGACATGACGGTACAGTACTTCGCAGACCTGCAGATTCCTGCGGTCCTGCTCCCTTCGCCAAGAAGAGGAATGAGCCGACCATTGCGCTGCGGTGGAGATCAGCTTCGACGCCGACGGAGTTGGCGCCGGGCCCCAGACCACACTCCCAGCTAACCACCAGTGCTCAAGGTGCTTCTGGAGGGGACCCAAGCACGCATTCATGGTTGACCATCGGCTTGTCCCTGAGACCGCTCCAAACATGGCGACTGCGTGACACATAGTTTCTCTGGTTTGCAAAAAATTATATAGCGTTCCATGCCCCGCATGCGGGCCTGTCTCGGTTTGAGGTACGCGTGCAAGCATATTACGAGAGACAGAGAAGAGGACATTCCTCATATACGCAGCCAGACCAACACTGTCTTTCGATACATTGACATTTCGACGATTCCCAAGATCATCCAGACCTGTTGAAGCATCTGACGACAACCTTTTTTCCTTTCCAGAAGATTCAAGCTCAAAAAATATCCCGAGTCGTCATAGTTTGTCAAAGAGGCGTTTTTGCGGTTTTGGGCTGCTGCCCCGCCAAAGTTTATATTCGCCAACATGCCGTTCCTGTCGGTCTTCCGTTCACACGCCTCCTCCTTCGACTCCATAGAGGTGAAAAGAATCTCGCGAAGAGACAGCAGACCAGCATTTTCTGACCGGTCTCCCTCATCATCGGGTTCTTCTCTTGTTGCAGACGATCACAGCGTCAAGATGCCCGAAAGCCACAAACGACTCAGTCTGCAGCTGGGTGCTCTTCATTCACCCAAGAGCTCTTCTACCAAGATCGCGCAACACCAGGCTGCGACTCTCGATGTTGTTATGGAATCACCTCCTCTGGTGCTTTACGGTAACACGGCAAACAGCAGTGGCGCGTTGCTCTCCGGCCAATTAGTGCTCAATATCCATGATGAGACTATGGCCATTGATTCATTCAAGATGAGATTGGCTCTGGAAGTGACGAGGAAGAAGCCATTCCACACGCATTGCCCAGAGTGCTCTCAACAATCCACCGATCTGACGAGCTGGAATCTGCTCGAGGGTCCAGCGACCTTGCGCCGAGGTTAGTCACGCCGCACGTGTGTATCCCTACCTACCATGCTAACATTCTCTAGGCGAGCACTCATTCCCATTCAGCTGCGTGATTCCTGGACACCTGCCTGCGAGTACGAAGGGAGCCTTGTCAAACATTGAGTATGTCCTGCGTGCGAGCGTGAGCCCACGATCAGGCGAGCCCCTCAAGTTGTCGCACAAGCTCGACGTGAAGCGCGCGATCTGTCCCTCCGAATCACCCCGCCATTCCATCCGCATCTTCCCTCCCACCAACCTCACCGCGAACTGCGAACTCCCTTCCGTCATCCACCCGATCGGCGAAACGAACATATCTATGCGAATTGATGGCGTAGTCAAGAGGAACGTGGATACGAAGACGCAGACACAATGGAAGTTAAAGAGGGTGACTTGGAGGTTGGACGAGGCACAGAAGATGATCGCGCCCGCGTGTCCCAAGCACGCTGCTAAGGCAGCCGACGACCAGAAGAAGGGAATCGCCCATCAAGACGTGAGAACAATTGGCACAGACGAGATGAAGTCGGGCTGGAAGTCAGACTACAATTCCCCAGATGGGTCAATTGACCTCGAATTCCCAATCAGCATCCGACCTGAGACGAAGCCTATCTGCGACATCAAAGCCGAAGACGGCACAGAGGTCTCGCACGTTCTGATCGTGGAAATGATCGTCGCAGAGGAGTTTGCACCCATCAAGAAGCCCTCCCAGACTACGCCAACGGGTGCTGCTCGGGTTCTGAGAATGCATTTCAGTCTCACGGTCACCGAGCGGGCGGGTTTGGGTATCTCGTGGGACGAGGAGGCGCCTCCTACGTATGAGAACGTTCCTGCGAGTCCTCCTGCATATGGGAACTCGGAAGAATACCAAGGTGAACCAATCACCGATTATGAGGATTTACCACCTCTGGACAACGTGGTTGAGGAACCGCTTACGACAGTTAGTAGTAACGGGGAGGGACCTTCGGCAGTGCGATCAGGAACGCACTCACTACAAGGCATCACGATGGAAGATCTCTCCACAGGACCTCAATAAATGAGGCAAATAACGACATTTCTTTTCCAATTCGACTCTGTATTGGTCTGGACCTTACATTTTTCACGGAAACGGGCGGCATTGAGCGTGGTTCATTAAATTTGATTTGGGAGGATATACCCCTGATTGATGGATGAAAGTAAACAATTGGACGGTTCAACGATCTGTTATTAGCGTGGCGTTTCTGGGAAGCAGAAAAGCGTCTCTCTTCCCCTGATTTGCGGGAAGGTACTATTCTCTCCTCTTGATGGGGTTGATGAGCATGGTGCCGGCTGGCAAATCTGGAATTCACAGCACAGCACAGCTCGGCACCTTGGCATAGGTGACCTGGCCTGGCATCCTGGCATGGCAGAGGGCGGAAATATACCATCATAGCATACATAGCATAGCAAGCATGAGATTTTGGCCAAGTCCACAATCGAATGGATTGAATGAAACAAATGTTCCTTACCATCTCCGCTCTCTGTGCTGTGCTCAAGTTTGTGTGCAATGTAAATCAGGAGATTATTTACATTTATATGTGTCTTTCTACTCGTGCTTTTTGGAAAATGAAAAAAGTGATTTTTATATCTACCTATTGACCGTTCATTAACCTACCTACCTATCCGCTTTCCGATCTATAAAACCTCGTCTTCACATCCCCCCTTCAGCCGCACGTGTAACACACAAACACAATGATAAGGAAAAGCCGATCGATCACTCAAGGAACTACCAAGATTCCACTCGTCATTGTCAATAGGGTGGTCCATAACCCATTCAACCAGCCAGCCAGTCACTCCGTCACTCCGTCAGCCAGTAAGCTAGTAAGCCAGTAAGCCAGCCAGCCAGCCAGTCAATCATCAGCTGAGGATATATCTCAACTTCAGCTAATTGGCCGAACAGAGAAGTAAGTGCCAACTGAGCTGGCTGACTAACTAACTAACTAACTAACTAGCTAAAGCTAACAAGTCAGCGAGTCGCTGCAGATCAGCTCTGGATCTCTCAACTGATAGACAGATTTCTATAACAACTCTAATTAAGTGGCTGAAGCTGACAGCTTACCATCCAACTTCGAGCTTATCAGCTAGCTGGCTGGCTGATTCTTACTCACTACTCTACTGGTGCTTGGCATTTCGTTGGATGCATGAAATATTGTTGTGAACCTTCCGTGATAAGAACACCTGCAGTGAGGTAGTTGTCACATGTATCATGATAGGAGGGGAGAGGCGCTGCGAAGGCTCGAAGGGATGGGGGTTTCTTACAGATATCATTATGAAGGCTGATTCATGCTCAGCCTCACTGTCACGGTTAGATAGGATGAAGTTCTATGCGAGCAGTGTGGTTGTGAATATCTTTTTGAGTAGTCGAGAAGGCTGTGCTTTTACTGTGAGAGAGAGGGCTGGAAGTCCGATTTTACGCTACCTATGAATTCTTGACGTTTTGAAATTCATACAGTGTTTCACGCGGCTAGAATGCCTATTTCTGTCTCTGGTATCCTGCTTTAAATCATGTATGGCTTGGGGACAGACTATCCGACCATACGAGGGGGATCTTCTTCGTATCTTAAGTACGAACTCGTTCTCCACATCCAGAAACTCAGCTCCACGCCTGGAAGCATCCCAAAAGCCTGCGCACATCTACATCCCAACGTGATGTTCCGGATTCGTCTCCACCACTGTTCCGACCAAGCGACCTCGACTAGATCCTTAGTCGTGTGCTGCCTACTGAGTTCTTTATCCGTCTCATGGTCCGTGTGCACTGTCAACGTCTCCAGTCTCGGATACAAGTCGTTGAGAAGACTCCCACAATCGTCGTCTCCCGTGTAGCGGGGATTCAGATTAGCGGCGACTTCTTCTGGAATGAGGATCTTGCGCAGTTCTCCCAGCCACCTTCCATCTCCTGGCGGCGCCGTTCCAAGATGATATTGCAAGCCTCCATCGACACGCACCTTACGTTCGAGCCGGATTGGCGGGCCGTCCTACGATTGAAGACTTGGTATCCTGTCTTTGAAATAGACGAGATCCCGCTCCTAGTCGATGAACGTCACTTCCTTGTCAAATATACTCCTGCGCCAGCATTCTGCTCTGTGCGTTAGTAGAAGCAAGGAGCGAGAGTCTCGGCAGGTCTGAAGTAATGGTAGAATGGTAGGTGAGCACCACATAGCGATACGAGGTGGTGAGATTTCTATCGCAAATTTCCAAATCTTATTTTTGAGCTCCGGTGCTAAGTCTGCAAGGCGTTGTACTGTCGTTGCGACTATGATATTGTTGGTGGGTGACGAGTCGAGGGTACCTAGGGATCATTGACTTCGGACGTCTCATCCCTTCTCTTCTTACTTCTTAGAAGCCATCAAGGTATATCATGTTCCGCTCTAGCAAATAGTAATAGGATTGGAAAGCAGATTTCATTCATTCAAATAGGAAGTAAATGCTCACACGTGACACATCGCTTACAGTATTTGGCAATAAAGGGGAGAGGCCAGAAAACCAGCACAAAAGCAGGAACACAACTCCCGGGTCATAACGGCATTCCACTGCCAGCGACCCTCTCTGGACAATCTCTTACCTGTACGGTAGCATTTTGAGTGTCGCTCATTTCGGACGCTGCGCCCGTTCTCGCAGAGTGCGACCTCCCACTGCTCTCATCTCCTTTTCGAGTTTCAACCGCCAAACCCAAAGGCTACACAATAACTGATATGAAGTGAGGAGACTTCGTTCCTGATACCTACCCAACTGGAACTGATGTTCGAATCTTGAACGCCGAAGGAGCCTCTTGCTGACATTCAGGAGGTATTCGCCTAAATTCGGCTAAACGACCAATTACGTCACGTCACCACTCAGCCATGCTGAAAAACAATACTCCGCCAGACAATTTTCGGCATTTCAAATATGGGAGGATATCAAGGGATTACTTAGGAGAGTACTGGGCCCATCTTGGGGCATCCATCAGCTGGCGGTTGTTGTCGGAATCGAGAGCCATGGTCGGTCTGTCGACGACCATCAAGATGATCACCTGGCCCAGCATGGAGAGCTCCCATGTTGCTATCTACGGCTTTCCCACTCCTCCAACAAACACAAATCCAAGCACATCATTCCACCTCTTCACCCACCTCCCCGCCGAGCTCCGTCTCAAGATCTGGACCTGCGCCCTCCACGATATCCCATCACAAGTCCTCCCCATCCAACCCAAGATCCACCCACAGAAGAGCCCCATCCCCTCCCTCCTCCAAGCCTGCTCCGAATCCCGATTCGAAGCCCAGAGAACATATACCAAGCAGACCACTAACCCTTCGGCCGGGGGGCACACGTACTACATCGCTCATGAAAAAGATACGCTGTATCTCAACACCGCGATCGGTGTCCGCGGAACCGCAACCATGTATCCGCACTGTCTCAAACCTGCCAAACACCTCGCGATCCCTTTTCAGCAATTAGCGCAATTGACATCGTTTTGGGTGAGTCAGGGAGAACTCGATCTGTGGAATCTTCTTCGGGATTATACGCCCGAGTTAGAGACGTTGTATATCGTGGTGGGTGCGCGAGCGAAGGGTAAGGATGAGGGGAGGAAGGTGGAGTTTGTGGAGATCTCGGGCGAGGAGGCGTATATGGATTTTTGTGAGAGGGAGGAGAGGAGGCAGTTGGTGGAGGCGAGTAGGAGTTTTGAGAGGGTGAAGATGGATGGGCTGTGGACGGGACTGAGATTGAGGATGGTGAGGGAGAGGGGTGAGGGGGAGAGGGTGGTCAGGCCGAGGGTGAGAGCGGTTATGGATTGGCAGATTTGATAGGGATTAGCGAGGTCGGAGTTTGGACTCAGGATAGGCATTCTTGGTCTGAGCTTTCAGATCGTATGCTGGACAAGCTAACATTCTCGCGTTTGGAATGAAAAAGCATAGTGCATGAATATAACAGCATATTCGTAGGCCACAAAAAAAAGAAATACCCTGATACATCTTAAAAGGCACTTGTGGAGACCAACACAACCAAGCTTTTAGCTCATCTATACTATAGTCTGCAGAGCTCAATAAGTAGCAGCCAGCCTCTGCACCAGATAGTCTCCCGAATTTATCCCCTCATACTTCTTATCCCCCTTCTCCCCACCATACGTGCCCTCAATCGCCTCGATCCTACTTTCAAAATTCGGATTACAGAAATACGCAATACTATACCTCGCGGGATGGACATCTCCCTCGTCTGGAGCTGGCGGTTCCACAACTCTATGCAACGTGCTCTTAATCGTATCGTTGCTCCATCTCGCTAGCAGATCTCCCGCATTCACAACTACCGTCCCCTCAATGGGCGTCGCGTCAACGAAATTCCCATTCGGACTCTTGACTTGTAGCCCTCCTCTCATGTCTTGGAACAATAACGTAATAGATCCATAATCTGTATGTTCGCCCGCTCGAACCTGGAGTTTGTTGCTGCGGAAAACTTCTTTCTTGACTTCGGGGTAGTGGAGCAGACGAAGTGTGTTGTCACCCACGTCGGTGAAGTGGTCGAAGTAGGAGGGTGATAATCCCATACCGACGGCTATGGCGCGCATTACTTCGACGTGTAGCGCCTTGCATTGGTTATGGAAATCGAGCATCACTTTTTTGAATTCCTCTGCAGCCGCATCACCGCTTGGCCAATTGTTAGGCAGTCCTTCGGCCCCTTCGCGTCCGATTTCAAAGCTCTCTTTCAAATCGGGAGCAGCCGCCTTTGCTGCAGCGACATCTTCTTTGTTCTTAAGTATAGAGACCTTTTCACGGCCATGTGAGACGTAGCCACGGTTTGCTTCGGGCGTCGTCCATCCTAATGCCTCTTTTTGTTCTTGTGGTCGCGTAAAGAATTTTGCAGATGTGGCGAAAGTTTTTTGGACAGTGGAGGTGGAGATAGGAATCGAGGTTAGGTAGATGAAGCCTGCTGTTTGGAAGCCGTGGAGCACCGATTGTGCGGTTGCTTGGCGTTGGGATGGAGTGCCGTTTAGAAAGAGAGAGAAGTCGACTAGCTGCGGAATTTTTAGAGAGTCATTCTATGAGTGAGATAGAGGGAAGGGACATACAGGAATGAAAAGGTTGTCGCTGTCAACCGCGCTGGTCTGTGGCGCCATTCTGTCCTATGCTGATGTAGGGTAAGTGTCCGTGTCTAAGTGAAGATCTGGAGTCTCCGGCAATAAGGTAAGGTTTCTCGACTTGATATATCCTCCCGAAATTCAAAATGAATGGTCTGACTTCCGGGATGAGGCGCTCTCCGTCGCACCCTGCAGCCTCGAGTCAAGAGTGTCGTCTTTCAATCAGGAAGGACGGGTTGTCTTGGCAAAAAGGGGAGAGATAAGGCCAGTGGCGGGGTCAGATAAGAGTCGCGCCGCGGGGTACACCAACCAATATCTGCGAGTCAACGAAATAAGCCTCATGCAAGACCTTCATGCAAAGCTTCATTGCTTTAAAAGTCTCTCTCTCACGAACAATCCTGCTCGTATCAGTTTGAGAACCGGAATGCAATAATGGCAACATCAAAGTCTACTGTGGTCGACATCCACACCCATGTCTATCCGCCCTCCTATATCGAGCTCCTAAAGTCCCGCGGCAGCATACCGTATATCCGCTCATTTCCACCTTCTTCCGCTCTCCGCCTGGTTATCCTTCCCGCTGAGGACACGGAGAGTACCTCACGTGGACGGCCTGTCGGGGCTGAGTACTATGATATTAGCAAGAAGATAGAGTTTATGGACCTGCATTCGATAGATATCTCAGTCATCTCTCTTGCGAATCCATGGCTTGATTGGGTACCAGCGACAGAGGCAGCAAAGGCTGCTGAGGGAATCAATAATGAAGTCAATGAAGAATGTGGGAGGTATCCTGGGAGGTTATTCGCCTTTGGGACGTTGCCATTAAGTGGAGGAACGGATGTCATCGCACAAGAAATTTCAAGATTAAAAGAGCTGAAGTATATGCGGGGTATTATTCTTGGAACGACAGGGCTAGGAAAAGGACTGGACGACCCGAACCTACTGCCCATCTTCCAGGCATTACAAGACGCCAAACTTCCTATCTTCTTGCATCCTCATTACGGACTGCCAAGTTCTGTCTGGGGAGAAAGAGCAAGTGATTATGGTCATGTGTTGCCTCTTGCGCTAGGATTCCCACTCGAGACGACTGTCGCCATCACGAGAATGATCTTATCGGGAGTCTTTGAGAAAGTACCAGAACTACAGATGATTTTGGCTCACTCAGGAGGCACGCTCCCATTCCTTGCTGGGAGAATCGAGTCTTGTATAGAACATGATGCTCATTTGAAAGCAGAAGGAAAGCTAAGCAAAGGACGAAAGACGGTATGGGAAATTCTGAAGAAGAACATATATTTGGACGCTGTAATATACAGCAAAGTGGGCTTAGGTGCAGCTATTCAAGCCGGTGGACAGGACAGGATTATGTTTGGGACAGATCATCCCTTCTTCCCACCACTTGAGGGAGAGAATGAAGTTTGGGCAAGTGTGGAAACAAATTATGATGCAATATTTGGAGCTCTGGGTGGTGAAAGTGATGGAGCATCGGCGGCACTGGGTGGTAATGCTGTGAGAGTCTTGAATTTATCGATATGAAGTAGCTAATACCGAGACCGCCGCTCAAGAGTATGACCTAGATCGTAGAGACAACGTTGGACAGCCAGGTGGCATTCGGTCAGGAAATGACCGCAGTCCACATGATCGATCGGAGTAGGCCGGAGTTTTGCTCTATATCCAAACTTAGTAAACTTCCGCTCAAGTGTGCGTCATTCTTGTTTTCCGCCTTCACTAAAACGTTCCCAATTCCTGCTGTCATCCATAATAGTTGTCGTCGTATGCACAGCTAACTCCTGCCATCGTCCTTCTTTCTGCTCATGAATAAGGCTTCCTTCCACACAATCCTTAAAGCACTTTACAGCATCGTTTCGGGACAACAGTAGAGAGCCATCTGAGCTATAGTACGCAAGACTCTCCAAGTCAAAGACGATCTCCTCGATATTTGGACATGCTGCACTGAGCTTATCCCAGAAGTAATGTTCAATGGTCCAGGTCCGATGGAAGTCGCTGTATCCAAACCGTCCCATCTTAATAGCCAACTTCTTGACTGGCTTCAGTAACTCAGGGTAGAAGTCCATGGCGTAGGACAGTGGGTTGTTCCCAGGCTCTCGAGTATACCTCATCTCCTTAAGGAAGATAATATCAGTATGGTAATTGACCAACGCCTCGAAACCCTTCACTTGCCCGAATCCAATTCCGAGATTGACGAGGGAAGAGAATATCTTCTTGGCCTCCCCTCGTGCATCATGGCAGGCATGTAACAAGGCCGGAACTTCTCCACTTTTTGGCGCCAATGTGACTATTCGAGGTCCTATGTCGACGATGGCGTGGTTCCAAATCTTAACTTGTATCTCGGTCGGGAGCTTTTTGAACATTGGGAATGAGACCTTGGTCGAAGTTGTAAACGAGATGACAAATCGGGAATTTCGTGTCGAAGGCTTGAGAGTGAATGCAGAAGGCCTTAATGGTTGTGAAAAGGCTGGAATTGGACCGTGAGGTATTGTGGAGAAAGAATCGAATGGCTTTGGGACATCTTGTGAAAAGGGTTGTTCCGTATCAAGACAGACTTTGATGCTATCGTCAGTTTTGGACTTGAGGTTGGTGGCGCTGAACGGCGTGAGTAGGTCTTTAGGCAAGTTCTTGATCGCAAGCTCGAATGGGCCAGGTGTCGAGTCTGCTGGGTTTGTCAACGTCTCTGGACTTAATGGCTTTGCTGAATTCCCTGACACTGTTGAAACAGGTGGGGCTGCGGACATCGCTGAATCTTTCAGTCAGTCTCTACTGTAATATGTAAATGATTCGAGCCATCATAATGAACTTACCGTCTATGTAGCATTCGACTAGCCAATTCTGGAATGCTCGTGGCCGATCGCAAGAATGCTTGCGCTGGACTTTAGTTTGCAAAAAGGATCAAGATCGATCCTAGAAACTTAGAATTTTCGTTGTGGTAAATAGTCATGGATTCGTGGAAGGTGAACGTATGAATGACGAACGCAGAAATTAGTCACTTCCGGATCGAGCTAATCCCATCATCGAAATTCTTAATTGGAAAGAGCGGCATTGGGAGCATTTGTGAGACATAGCTAAATGAGCTTATGTTCTTCAACATTCACATTTCCATTGTTACAACAGAAATCTGTTCTTCTATCTGTGCTATTTCTAGAGGAACTGAGGTTGACCGTGGTATACGTGAAAGAAAACTTTCTTGCATTGCTCTAATGGCCTTTTCCATTGATATATTGAGATCCCAAGATGCAAGCAGGTGCGATAAAATCATATGTAGCTAAATTAGGCATAGACTCCCACCATAACAAAGATCACTTCGAGCAAATCATGTCCCATCCGATTAGTCCCCATACCATTTCAATCAGCCAGTCTTTCCCATACTTCTGCACACCATCCCCTACACCAGTATTTGTCATCTCTGTTGGTGGAGTAGGTAGCCGTAGACTTTCAAGTTCCGCACCACCCACAGCACTTTTCACCAACGTACTCTGCAAGAGCTTTCTAGCCTTCGACAACAAATCGCCGAAGAGGTCTGGAGGGTTCGCATTCATTATGTGCAACGGTGCATTGAGAGGCATCTTACCACCTGCAAGCATCTCACTAACCAATCCACTCCTCTTTTTATCACCAGTCATAGCGTGGAGCACTTGTATTATATATCGAGCTTCGGGTCTGACAGAGCCTTGGGCCACGGGACCACCATCTTTGGTAATATTTCCTGGTCGGTCTGAGTCTGCAACGGGCTCACCAAATACAGCTTCTGATACGAGGCGACCCGTGTGCTCAAGTATTGAGAAGAGTAAGCCTTCCAGAATTTCGCTATGTGCAGGTTGGTTGGCTTTCCATTGAGCGTTGTGGGCAATTGCAGCGAGTGCTTTAGTCAGGTACATATTGACAAGGTATTCTGCTTGCTCGGTCCTTTGTCGTTTGGGCCGAGCACCGTAGCCTTGATACATTGCTTCGTGGGAAGCTTGGTCATGGTTGACGGTCTGCAGAAGGGCTAAGCCATGTTTAAAGATCATAACCATTCGATAGACGATCTCTGCTTTCTTCGTTCGGCCAGGTATGGTTTGGCATAAATCGTCGATCGAGGTCAAGCAAGCGAGAAAGGCAAGCGTGATTTGGTTCATGGCTTGTTGTAATGCGAACGAAATCTTAGAATTCTCATCGATGTCCTTGAGAAATTTTAGCGGTACGCAACAATGGGGAAGAGCAGTTTCGAGGAGGGCCAAGAGCTGCAACGTCTGTTTCGCATGAGTGTTGATCTTGTCGAGGTTGCCAGGGTCTATGGTGTTTGCTTCTAGACTAGTACGCTGTCTGCTGATTCTTAGAGCTTTCGCTGTTAGTAAAGTCTGAAATTCAAAATTAGAACCTCTACTGACCATAGCTGTTCACTTGAAGATAGTCATCATCGATAAGGGACATCTCCCAGTCCTCTGGTGGCTGACTTCGGTTGGAATCAAATCTACTGGGACTTTCTTGGCTAACCTGTGTTGCATCATACTTGAGATCTTCATGGTATCTCTTCCTTGACTGTCGCTGCACTTCCTCTAAACCCTGGATCTTGTCCTCAAGTTTTTTCTTTTCTAGGTGAAGTCTTGTAAATTGATCCTTCCAGAATTCTGCAGTATCGATATATCGCATTCCATTCCGTGTAACAGGCTGACCTATCTTAACATGTTTGCGTAATTGTTGAATGTAGTCTGCAGAGAGGTTAGGCTGATCAATTGCTCAGCGGAAGAAGACATACCTGTCGTTGATAGACCTTGTGGTTTCGACTTCGAAATTGTAAGAGCAATTGCTAATTGACTTTGAGAGAAGTGCCCTGTGATGTGAGCAGGTGCTGATGCAGATGGAGATTGCTTCGAGGTAGCTGATGCGACTCCAGATTTGGGGGGAGGACATTGTAGCTCTCTGGCCACTTCTTTTCCTTTCGATGGCATTGGAAATTTAACAATTAGAGACCCTTGCCTACCTGGCATGATGATAAGAATGCAAAGATAAGGGGATGGATCATGTAGCTTAGTGAAGGGATGAAGAGGACCGTCAATAGAATTGATGCAACGAAAACATGGCTCCAGATTAGGAAAGGACGTGCTAGGCGAGTCTGCCAAATTCGTGTCCCTAACAACATTCGACGACAGCAACACATCCTTGATTTATATTGCTTAATATTTCACTATGAAATTTGCAGAATTGTAGAGCCACGTCTATCAGTTGCCCAAGCTGAAGCCATGTCTTGGATTCTTGAGGCCAAGAAGCCATAATTACGGCAAGGAGAAGCTCTACCAGCAGATAGTTCCACGAGTCCATTTCAAAAGTTGCCAATCCTTGAAAGAGCTCTTCAGGGGTTACTGGACTCTGATACTTGTTAGATGTCTTTTTTCTGACCATTGCAAAGCTGCCTGCTCGATGGAGTCGCAGAAGCACTGTATTAAGCGTTGGTAGAAGTCCGAAGCCGATATAATGTTATTATGTCGACGGTGATTGGCTATACTAATGCGTCAATGTCAGATGTTGATATAGGACTGACTGCAGACTTGTGTTGATATTGTGTTTTCAAGATATCAAACACTCGCGAAGCTGGTGGAGCAGAAGGGCCAGGATGGATTAGTCAGCAGCCCGCTAGTCTCATTCCGTTTGCATGAATCAATTTACTTCGACTTCTTTTGCGCCATAATCTGCGCTCTTCACGCGCCATAAACCTCCTGAGGTCGTCAACATGTCTAATACCGACCTTCTAAAATGGATTACTAGCGAAGTTGACTTTTACGAGCTACTAGGTATCGCATTCGAGAACTGTTCGGAATCTGAGCTCCGGCGCGCATATAGAAAAACAGCACTCAAATACCATCCCGACAAAGTAGGCAAGGATTTCGACCCAGACAAATATGAGCTATTCCAGGCTGCGAACGATGTTCTCAGCGATCCAGAACTGAAAGCCAAATATGATAATCATCGTCAGGCCAAGATCCAAAGGCAGCGGGCAAATGAGCTCTTCGAAGGCAGACGCCGACAAATGAAAGAGGACCTCGAGGAGCGAGAAAGAGGCGGCGTATTCAGTGGAGGGATCAAACGGCCAAGAGAAGAAGATACGCAGGCACAAGAGCTGAGGAAACTAGCTGAAGAGGGGAGGAAGAGGAGGGCGGCGAGGCAATCTATGATGGCGGAAAGCGTCGCTTCTTCGTCACCAGCACCGGCCCCTCGAAAACCATCACCCGAAAAGCCACCAAAAGAAGCACCTGCTGAGACTGCCCGGCCACAGGAAGAAGATGAAGTAGAAAGACTGGAGCGGCTGATACGAGAGAAGGAGGAAGCGAAGGCAAAGCGGAAAGCAGAGAAGAAAGCAAGGAAGAGTGGCGTCTTCGTACCTGCTGACTCGCCATCAGTGCTAGGTCAAAGTGGAGAGGGAGGGCTAAAACTGGCAGATCGGGATGCTTCTACACCTATCAAACGTCCTGACATCTTCAGAGGATTGAAAGCTGACGATAAGTCTTCAGCATCACCAAGGTTTTCTTTCTCTCCAGCAATACCTACACCAAAGAAGAACGATTTCGCCGCTACGATGGCTAGATTGAAGGCCGCAGAGAAGCAGAGACTAGAAGATGAAATACGACAACAAGAGTCGAAGGCAGCATGAAGCCCATGACCACGAGATTATGATATTGGCATTAGCACAGGCGTTGAGGATCAGATATACCAGGCGTTATTTGCTACACCCCATTTCTTTTTGTACAGAAATACAGATGCACCAAGAATGCTGCTAAATGCAATATTTTACATAACGAACTCTTCGGATTTCATGTGACCTACAGTGTTCTACTGTTTGAGGTGCCAAGAAGGTACAAATGCCTTCACCTTAACCATTTTTGCAGCACTGCTCTCAGTCTCCCATTCCAGTTTAAATTCATCTCCTTCCTTGTAACCTCCAGCAGCTCCTTGCACCTGTACATCAGTCATCGTCTCTAGCCTACATAACCCGAGGCCAATGTTGCCAATACCAGTCAAGAACTTCCCGGCACTTCTGCCTCTCTTCTCGAATCGTGCAATACTTGTCTCCCTCGGAATCTGCTCAACACCATAGACTTTCTCACGATCATATTCCAACGAAGTTGGCACAGTATCATCCTGCCCATAAATCATAACTGGCAAAACCCTCTTTCTCACCACCCCCGTATGATGCGTCCTAATCGTCAACTCCTGACCCACGTAACACCCTTTCCTATAGTCAATGCCCCCCATAAAATCCACACAGCTCTCTTGTGGCAGCGCACTCTCCCTCACAAGCTCATCTTGGCCTTCTGGTACTCCCTTCAGGTACCTCCTGATCTTATACACATCCTGTGTACTCTCTTCCATCTCAAGCTCGGGCTTCTTATCCCCAGGAAGAATCAACCGTCTTCCCATACCCGGCGCACGAAGATCCTCACACCCAATGTCTCCACCTCTTCTAACTTCTGCTCCCTCCCCCTGACTTTCGGCACCACCCAACGAATGCGCAGTCCACCCGTCCTTCTCCATATCCTCGCCCCAGATACTCCACACCCCCGCCTCCCCAGGATTCAAAACCCTAACCTCAAATTTTCCCCTTAACTTATACTTTTTAACATGCTTCGCTAACCTCTCAACCTCATTCGCATCGACCTCTATCAACCACCCTTCACTCCCTTTCCCATTGCCCCACTTCGAATCTACCCCTTCCCTCAAATCCTTATAAATAAACACATCATTCAGCAATCGTCCCTGCGCATTCAAAAAAGCGGCATAGAAACCAGTATTGAGTCTCGGGTTGGTGGTCGAGGAAGAGATATTTGCAGTAATAGCTCCTTGAAGGAAATGTGTTGCATCGGGACCTGTTAAAGAGAGGATTTGGCGGGATTGGAGAAGACTGTAGCCTCGCGCGGGCGGTTTGGGAGGACTTGAGGTTTTCGTTGTTGAGTATTGTCGACTTGAGGAGGCGGGAGGCTTGATTTTGATTCGGAGTGTGCGGGACAGACAATTGGTGCAGATGTAAGGCCTCGCGGCGGGATGATGCAGGATATTTTGGGTTGGCTTCATTTTTAAATATATCGAATAACTGATTTTTCTGGTGTCAAAAACATTGAAGCTTGGGATATTTTCTGATGTCACCAAGGAAATGCGGAAAGTTCCGTGATGGGACAACCTGGTTTCTCAGCCTTGTGTGGGGTGCAAGGGAAATCCGTAATTTCATTGGACAGGCATGAGACGAAAACATAACGCTCTTGTCCTAAGAGGACCAAAAATACTGTGGGTTTTCATATCGGGAAGATGAGAAATTGGGAACAAGCCACAGTTCGCCATCAAATTTTATTCATTCCATCCCTACCATCGCTCCGTTCATCTCTCATAACTAACCCCGCCATTCCCTTCCAATGCATAAATCTGCTCATAATGCCGGTACACGCTCAAACGCTTCGAAGAAAAACTACGAATAGCGAACTTCCATTCATATCCTCTAATTGTGCATTCTTCCTTAATGGCCCTTCGCCACGGTTGCCGCCAAGTAATCAAGCAGAAATCCTTTATCTGCAGGTGAGATGGGAGCCTGGCTTGGGCGCCGGGGAGCTGCCTCGGCAGAAGCGAGACTTCCTACTCTTGATCTGGCCGACATCATCTTTGGATCAGTAGGAGGGAGTGAGACTCCATTGCTTGGCGAGTAGCTCGGCTGCTGAACGCTTATTGACGTCTTTCCAAATAATGACAGCAAGTTTTGTCTGTGATCGGCTTGTTGGTGCCTGCGGTGATCGATCAAAGGCTCTGGCATCGATTGCATTGGTGGCTGAATAGGTCTCGAGGATTCCTGTCCGTTGAATTGGCCCGGCTGGGGACGTTTGAGGATTTGAGGCTGAAAAGGCCTCTCTGGACTCCTCTTTAATGATTCTTGCTTTTCTGGTCTCGATGCTGGCTTCCTCCCGTTGGGCTGAGTCCTATTTGAACCGCCACTCCGCACTGATGCTTCTTTTTCACTCATCTCAGGAGGTCTAGAGAGAATGGTCATGGCATGGTACGGTAGATTGGCTTCTGGGTTCAACTCTGGAATTGGCGCATCTCTTGCTGAAGGATCAGGTGTCCTCTTATCGTTGAGAAGTGCAGACGTCGTGGCAGCATTCATTGAAAGCGGCTCGACTGCAGATAACTCGACTGCAGAGGGTGTTGCACTCGGCGGCAATGCTGTTGCAGAAAGAGGCTTACTAGGACTGCCACTTGTAACAGTGGGGCTCTTGAATAGGTCGAGCAAAGTTGACTTCTGAGTTTCGCTGATGGGCTGTCTTGTCGTGAACATGCCTGGTTTTGGAGCTCGACCGCTGCTAGTATTATTTTGCGAGATGTAATGAGGCATGGATGGCGCTTGCGTTACTTGAGAAAGGTCGGCAGGTAATTCTTGAGGCTGGTGCCGGTGAACTTGTGGTTGCTCTTGTGCGTACCTGCGCAGGGGAAGGTCGTTAGTGGTATTGGCATCAGCAACGTCTTGATCACGGCGCTTGAACGCATCAAGTAGTGCCAGAGTATGCTTAGTGAGCTTTGGAGGCGACTCTTTGCGCACAGATGGTACCATAGGCGCATGTAGTCCGGGGAATTGGGGATTTGAGATATGGATAGAGGCATTAGTTGGATGTTGAGGGGCTGGTTGTTGTTGTTGTACAGGCTGAGGTACTACCGGTGAGTGTACAGGACCACCAGTGAATAACGCCCTCTGGACTGTTGGAGGTAAGGGTTGCGGATGAATTAGGTGCTGGGGTTGATAGTGATGAGGATTCTCTCGGGTCCTTGCAGCTTGCTGTTGACTTTGCACATACTTCTGTTGATTGCTCTGTTGGTACTGGTTTGCGTTATGCGGTTGCTGGTAGGAGAAGGTGTTTTGTTGCTGGAGAGGGAAGGCAGGCGGAGGTGGCATAGAGGAAAAGTGAGGAGGCCGTGGTGCATAATGATGTGGTGTCCTTGGTATAGGGGCTTGCTCAATAGTATGTTCAAGAGGCGTGTGAGGTGGTACATTTGGTGCCTGTGGCTGGTTTGTAGCGGGCTTACTCTGAAGAAGAGCGAGCAATGCCGAACCTTTGGTGCTCTGCGCTGATTGAGAGCTCATTGTATCTTCGACTTTTACATCTCGTGAAGGTTGTTGAATCTTAAGGAGGTGATTGAGAGCAGCTGTAGCGTCTGTCATAGTCTCGTCATCTGCTTCACCACCAGAAGGATCTGGGTAATACAATTGAGTGCCTGACTCGGCCCCAGCATCTTCTTCAGTCAAAAACTCGTCGTGACTCAAGCTTGCCGATGGATAATAGTTGTTGGAGACGTTGCGCGAATCCACTTTCTTCTGCTCCACTACCCATTTCCGGAGAGGTACGAGGAACGGGGCCACCATGTAGAACTTGTTTGCATTAGAAGCAGTTCCATTCTGTTCCTGTTGGCCTTTTTTCCTGAATGCCGGAAGATCGGAGAGTTTCCACCATGAGATCTTGCTAATCTCTTTTCGCGTTCGAGCCTCGAAATGTGTATCCTCAGGAACACCTTTGAAAACGTAGAGCTTTAATTGTTGCTCTCGCATATTGACCTGTATAAACTTGACTTGTCGATCTTCTGGGACCAACCCGGCCTCTTCCAGATGAAGCCCAGTTTCTTCGTAGACTTCCCTAATAGCACAATCCAAGTCATCTTCATCCATGTTGATCTTGCCTCTAGGAAAGCTCCAGTTTGCGCTCTTTTTCCAACCTTTCACAAGTACCACGGAGTCCATGGCTTCATTCAATATGATGGCCCCTCTCACAGGGACCCGTGATTTGTAGCTAAGGAAGTGCTCAAAAGCTTGTACGTGGCTGCCTTGAGAGAACCCTGAAAGCATAGGGCAATGCGCAAATATCCTCTCGCAGAAGTTCCGGAGTGACATAGACGGGAGGGCAGGATCGAGAGGTCGGATGAAATCTTCGTAGAACCATTGCGCTTCTTCGATTTGAAAGCATATTCGCTCCATAGAAGACAGGTCTTGATTTGGAATGTTCATAATAAAACGAACTTCAAGATCATCGAGCCCTGGCTATGTTAGTTGAGCAGAACAAGGCTAAGCAGATAGATCAAGAACGATCGGTGGAGCTCAACCCCGCTATTAGAAGGTGCTTACAATCTTCTAGTTGCATGTTTATCTCTGTCATGTTGTCTAGCTCTCACCAGCATATCCACGACTCGAGGGTGTACGACGGGAGACGCGCAGTCAGACCAGCACTACAGAAGATCTGCAGATGTGTGCCGAGGGTCCTTTTTCGAGAAGCCAGACTGTGGCAAGTCTGGAGATCTGATACTCTTTACGAGTCGAGACGAAAATTTGCTGAAGAGGATGGAGTCGAGATGTTGCGGTTGGTCGAGTTCAGCAGTGCTGTCTTCCAACGCCCAACGCATGCTATCGAATCCGTGGCACTAGGTGGCTGTGCAGGCAGGTAGGACCGTGTGGCTTGACTCTCGCTTGGCTCTGCCTAGTGCGAAACCTTATGGGGTGACCTGAAGGGAAGTGACGTTGTGAAGGCGCAGTCCCATGGCGCGAAACTTGGATATGCAACGCAGACAATCATCCACCGTAGTGCAATAGTCACAATCAAGCTTCAAACCAAGCGTGAATGCCGAGAACTTCTGTGAATACAAAAGAAGAATAACCCGCTCTCTTTTTTCTCTTTCTCTTTTCAACATCTATCACTGGAAGGCCAAGAATAGTACTTACGCGCGTGTTTCATCAGTAGAGCATCGCCAACCATTCAAAGCTGAATCAGAAGGCGCATACCAAGCAAACGCTTTTACCGCCACCGCCTGGAATTTCACTTCTCTGGGCTATCTCTACTATTAAAGAACCTTCCTTTCCACTTTCTTTGTAGATCAATCAATCAACCAGCAGAGCCATCATGACGAGCCTTATCGCGAAATACATCAGCAAGAAAGTTCTGGGAGAGTCTCTCCAGAATAATTTCGGCAAAGAGGTCAGTTTCGACGATTGCTCGTGTGCCGCAGACAACTAAGAAGATATTTAGGATCCATACTTCGAAACCGTACCTGCCACGAGGCTAGATGGTCGACCTTCGAGCAAGGGCAAGAAGAGACGCAAGGCTTTACCTCCCGGCATTTCAGATCACGATGCGAAGGTACTCACAAAAGTTAAGAGACGGGCTTATCGCCTTGACATGAGTCTATTCAATTGTTGTGGAATTAGATTTGGATGGAGCAGTGTCATTGGTATCATTCCTGCGTGAGTCCTGTACAATTCATTGTCTGCGAAGCATAGCTAACAAATTTCTTCTCAGAGTTGGTGACGTTATCGATGCATTCATGGCCATGATGGTCTTGCGGACATGTCAGCAAATCGAAGGAGGTCTCCCTGCCAGTGTGAGGTCAAAGATGATGTTTAATATTGTTCTGGACTTCGCTATCGGTCTCGTGCCCTTCCTCGGTGATATTGCCGATGCCCTGTTCCGCGCCAATACGAGAAATGCTGTCGAACTTGAAAAGTATCTTCGCGAAAAGGGCGCCAAAGCTTTGAAGGCCCAGGGACAAAGTGCTCTGCCTCTGGACCCGACGGACCCCGACGAATTTGATAGACAAATGCGAGAAGAACATGGTCCTCCGCCTCAATATACACAAGCTACACAGGCAGCCCACAATAGTAACGGTCGTTCAGGCTATCCTCAGCAAGCTCCGACACAGCCACCAAGACCAGAGCCAGCAGCAAGCAGAGGTGGCGGGTGGTTGAACAGGTCGCAGCAGCCAGATGTGGAGCGTGGTCAAGGATATCTTTCATCCTCTCCAAACGATGATTCCCGCCGGAATAAGTCGACACTTCAGAAAAATAGATATTGATTGTGTGGATTTCGCGCGCGAGAGAGAGAGAGGGACTGTCGAAAGTGTTGTTTAGCTGGTCGTCAAAGCCGCTTTCAGGGAAATTATTTGTTTTAGCACTCTATTTACTTTGTCTAGCGGTCTCATTCGGGAGATACCCATTTGTAAGATAGATCGATACGACCGTTGAATTTGGAATGAAAATAATATTTACCAACCAAAAGCCTAAGATAATGATCTGTGTTCAAAACAACTTCTCGCCCTCTCCTGGTATGAGTGGTCGCATCTAAACCATGCTGGACACTAATTACATTCGTGAATCAATGCTGCGACTTTGAATTGCTGTGACATTTTTCGATGCCTCCAGTGTCGGAAGGTTGGATGCCCAGTCTTCTACGCTGCATGGGCCGAGACGCGCTTCTCTCCTGAATTGGACAGGAAACCTGAAGATTCCGCAAGAGAATCGCATGAGCAAATCTGGGTCATCTCGTCAGTAAAGGGTCCAAATGACAAAACACCAGCCACTGACTTGGCCTCGTCCCCAATGGCTTACAGAAGTTGAATCATCAATGACTACAAATATCCACCAAAACAAAACTTACTCCAGTTGAGCTCAGGCGCCGACTCCACTGGCAAGGATTAAGATCTGATAAAATAGGCAGCGGCAGAAATTGATTAGATCTTCTATCTTGATTGGGCTGAGCTCCCTTGAAGTTCCACAGCCCAGCCTCGACAATAACGCGATAAACAGAAGGCGCGAACGCGTTGACTAGCGTGGATGTCACGTGCTAAACCTCGGATCGCGTCCTTAAAGAACGCGCCTTCCTCCCTCGAAAGCTTCTTTCCATCAACACCAAGTCCCAAGTCTTGTAGTATTCTTCTCAATCACCTTCCACCAACCACGCTCCTTCAATACTCCTTCACTCACCCAATCAACATGAATACTCAAGTGACTCCTTCAAAGACTGTAGGTTCTCCTTCGCCACTTCTCTAACCTCACCCTCGCGTCCGCCTCAAACACTAATACATATCGATCATAGGCTGCGTCTGCCATTGAAAACCTCAAGATGGGCGACTCACCTGCTAAGAAGCTCGACTTTCAGGCTGCTGGCAAGGAGAACATTCCTTTGAATGCCGACGCGCCAACCGTCGACGATATCGAAATCAAGAAGACTATTGTCGAAGAAGTCAAAACTGAGAAGGCCGTTGCTGTTGCTCCCACAATTAAGCCAGAGGAATCAGATGAGCCACTCCTCCAGGAGAATCCTCACCGATTCGTCCTCTTCCCAATTAAGTACCACGAGGTAAGTCGCGTCTTTCAACGCGCTACGCGTTAAGTGGTTCGAGATTGACTGACTTTTCTTCAATAGATCTGGCAGATGTACAAGAAGGCCGAGGCATCTTTCTGGACTGCGGAAGAGATTGATCTGTCGAAGGATCTCCACGATTGGAATAACAAACTCAATGACGACGAGCGTTACTTCATCTCCCACGTTCTAGCATTCTTTGCTGCGTCGGACGGAATCGTCAACGAGAACCTTGTCGAGCGCTTCAGTGGTGAAGTTCAGATCCCTGAGGCACGCTGCTTCTACGGTTTCCAGATCATGATGGAGAACATTCACTCCGAGACATATTCCCTCCTGATTGACACATACATCAAGGAGCAAGCTCAACGCACATATCTCTTCAACGCTATTGAGACCAGTATGTTTCCTCATGTAACGCCACTATGTTACCACTCTAACGCGTCTTAGTTCCTTGCATCAAGAAGAAGGCCGATTGGGCTGTCAGATGGATTCAAGACAAGAACTCTACCTTTGCTCAACGTCTTGTCGCATTCGCTGCTGTCGAGGGTATCTTCTTCAGTGGTTCCTTCGCCGCTATCTTCTGGATGAAGAAACGTGGTCTCATGGCTGGTCTTACCTTCTCCAACGAGCTCATCTCTCGCGATGAGGGTCTTCACACCGACTTTGCTTGCCTCCTCTTCTCTCATTTGAAACATCGCCCAAGCAAGCAAGCCGTTCAAGACGTCATTACCGAGGCTGTTGAGATTGAGCAGGAATTCTTGACTGAGGCTCTTCCTTGCGCACTTCTTGGCATGAACTCCAACCTGATGAAGCAATACATCGAGTTTGTTGCAGATCGTCTACTTGTTGCTCTTGGCAATGAGAAGGTCTACAAGTCTTCCAACCCATTCGATTTCATGGAGAACATCTCACTCGCTGGCAAGACTAACTTCTTCGAGAAGCGTGTTGGTGATTATCAAAAGGCTGGTGTCATGGCTGGCACACAAAAGAAGCATGAGGACACCACTGCTCAGACTGAGGCTAAGGCAGAGAATGGTGGTGACTTCAACTTCGACGAGGACTTTTAGATATCTTCTCATACTTCATTTGTCTGTAATATCCTGGGTTAAACGGCGTTGGTATATCGACTTTGTACATGCATTGCATCTCTCTTCTCTTCGCTGTTGCATAGATGGCGAGGTCGCCGGGTGCAAATGAGTTACCTTGGATTGTTGTCTGGACATACAAATTTATTGATGGCGTTAGGAGCATAGGCATGGTCATGGTTAATGCAATGAGAGACGATTGGAGGTGGTAAGATAACGACTGAGCAGAAATGAAAAAGAACGCCATAGTTCTCGAGTATGATGACACTTGAAGTGCTGTTTGAGTGACATTGTCTAACTTGCTTATCTATACCAGTTATTCCCATATGCTTATCCGACGCCTTTCTATGCATATCTTCAACAAAGTTTGGCGCAAGATTGCCCCACTAACGGATCCAGGAGTAACATTGCCAACCGAATCATCACCGCTTTTTGCCTTCTCGTAGAGCTCCGGCACACTTTTCATAGTCCGCAGCCATCTGTGGATAGACCAGACAGCTGTCGCAATCAGCCTCTTCATTTCTTTCCCTTCTTCTTCCCTTTTTTCCCACCCTGTCCTCCTCCCTGCCCACCACCTTGCTGCTGTCCTCCACCAGCCTTCCCTCCTCCCACAATACTAGGCATAGCCTCCACAGCTGGCGTCCCAGGTCCACTTCCCTCCACAAGCTCACCTCCTAATCCTGACCCAAGCGTATGCACATCCTCCTTCATTTCTGGTAGCCCAGCCATTGGTCTCGCGAGCCGACCGAGGATCTGGATTAGTCGACTTACTTCAGCGGCTTTGTTGGTGCTGTACTTTAGTGTTACGCCTGAAGCTGGGTCGTAGGTTTTGAGAGTCAGGATTGCGGGTGGTGGTACGGAGGGGGTTGTGGTTGATGCTGGGGCGGGTGTAGACTCGAGTTCGGTTTTTATCTTTGGGGTCTTTTTCGAGAGTCTAGAGTTTGATGGTGTTATCGTGTATTTCGTTGTTATGCGCGTCTAGAAGATTGTTAGCTTGAGATTCAGGGTAGGGAGTTGGAGGGGTAGGCGTACGGTGGATGGACGGGCTTGGAGGAGGAGTGTGGATTGTGTGAGCCATTGTTGGGCTGTGTCTAGATATGGCATGGTGACGTGCGCGTAGGAAGCGTATGTAATTGTTTAGGATAGAGGGTTGTTGTACTCGGAGGAAGGATGAACTGCTACCGTAGTCGTAGAGGCATGTGAGGGAGAGCTTGTGAGATGGGACGAATTGGTGGGGAAAATAAGGCTGAGTAAAAGTAACCTAAATTGTGGGGCAAGGAAGCGAGGCGCGCTAGTGTCGTTAACCTCCTGCCTCGAAGCTCGTCCTTCTCACATCCGTCATTAACGGCTTCTAAAAGATTGGAGAGATCTCTCGGGCCATCAGTGGATGCTCAAATGCGAAGTATAGAATACCTTTACCCCCTCCTCAGACTGCTCTTCTTTGATTCAGAATCTTTCCAAGCTTAGTTTCATTCTTGTTTTCTCATGGTAGTAGTGGGAGGAAAGCTTAAATTCGGTTATCGCATGGTCGTGAGGACTTCAGCGTAATGACTTTACGTTACCTAGGTATCAATGCGAGCAACCATCACGTATGACTCCCGCCCACAAACGTTAGACGGACGTCCTATTGCCACTAAGTTTACCTCGTACTATTGAACACATCATGGATTCTATGGTGGCGCATAGAGAAAGAATACAGAAGATAGCAGATCGACTTCGGCAGTTTCCATATAATATCGAGGCCCAAAATGCACTCATCCTCTCGGAGGTGTGTTTTCCCTTACGCATCTGCGATATTTGCTTACATTCTTGTAGTTGAACTGCGAATTCATGACAACACGAAATATTTATTTGCCAGCCGGTTCTCCTGCGGAGTGGATATGGAAACCTTTCGAGATAGTTCCCGACAAGACGCCACACATCGTGTTTCTGTTTTTCGGGACTATATGGATAGCGGCTGTTGAGCATAATTTAATACTGGAGCCTTATGAAGTTCCAGTAGGTTGTGCGGGTATCCACATTCGAGCGGAAGGATTAGAACGGGCTGCTCGTGTTTTGGTTGTTTACAAATGATTGCCATGTATAGATCATGAGAGGTAGCATCAACAAAAGTTGACTTCGAATCTGAGGAACTCACCGGCGGATAGCATTCTGTCCTTTCCAAAGAGTCATCATATAGCAAATATGTAGCGTTCTTTGTGCTTGTTACAACGCGAACCTCACGCAAGGGATGATTACAAGGATCTCATGCTGCCATGCCGCACACTCAGTCACCTCCACCTCCCAGCTCAACTCCAGAGACATTTTTCTGTCAAGAAGAGTCAACTCTACGCACTTCGCAGCGGCAGCCGAGGTTGCCATCGCATGCGACTTTCTCGTTCTTGCCTCCCTCGCTATCATCGACCTTGCCTGCCGAATCCTTCTTGGCATCTTCGCCTGAATTGCCATCTACTTTCACATCTGCTTCTCTACTGTCTTTGCCCTTGTCAGTCTTTTTCGCCGACTTCTTCGAATATGCATTACAAAGCTCACTCCCTTCTTTCTTAATTGTTGCTATGGCCATGTCCACGACCTCCATCGTGCTACCATCAGCAGCATCGTGCTCATTTAGCTTGCTACACAATTTCTGAGCAATCTTCTCAATCTCAATGAGTTTATGATAGCCCTCACTTTTGCAGTCGCACAACGGTGATCCTAGAAATGGAATCCTTTTTCGTCCCACAGTGTCGAAGACCGTTTCGGCTGTCGCTTTTATGATCGTCGAGGTTGGAGTTCTGTACAGGATTGCGCCACAATCTTCAAATCTTGGCTTCAGTGCAAGATCGACCAGATCAGCTCCCTCTCCGTTAATGATTCCACGTGTTGTGGCTATATGACGTCTTTGTTCCAACGGACTTTTCATCAAGACGTGTTTCTCTATGAACCTCGTATTGCTACTATTAGGATCTTTGATGAGGTTTCGCATCGTTTCGCATTTCATGAATCTT
This sequence comes from Phialocephala sp. D728, assembly GCA_003988865.1. Classification (NCBI taxonomy): domain Eukaryota; kingdom Fungi; phylum Ascomycota; class Leotiomycetes; order Helotiales; family Mollisiaceae; genus Phialocephala; species Phialocephala sp. D728. The sequence goes on from QYAJ01000056.1 coordinate 107,301, forward strand.
TGATAAACGTCTTCTTCGGTCGGTGTTGCATGTTCTGGAGGCACTTTCCACCCTTCGTCAACGAAGAGCCATTGCACGATATGCCTGAGGACATTGAATGTCCAGCACTCCAGTAAGATCCGTCGCGGCAGAATCTTCTTGAGAGAGCAATAGCCTGGCGGTAGTAATATCTCCGGGACGATGGATTGATCGATCTCATATTCGTATAATCTCTCGAGACCGTCAAAGATAGTCTCCATATGATCTTCAGGGTCCCATCTACGCTTGATGACCAGCGTCTTCCAATCTTTCCGTACTCGTTTGAGTTCTTGCAAGAACACCAAAGCCTGCACAGTACACCCGAAGCTCATTCTTCGTCGTTCTTCTGCGCTGTTTTCACGATACTTAAGTGGCAGAATGATGTCCGCCACTGAAGTATCATCAGCAAGCTTGTTCAAATACCAGAATACCTGATTAAATACGTCTGGTGGCGCAATTCCAGCTCGATATAACATTCTTGCTTTCTTAGTCCACAAAGCAAGGGCATAATATTCGGCGCCACTACGTGCTTGTTCCTCGGGCTGGTTCCACAAGCTGCGGAACTTTAGCGGTAGCTTCTCATCCGGCACGTTAGGATTGGCTGCCATAATAAGAAGCAAGTCGTTTGCAAATTCTCGTAGTCCATAGAATTCGGTGATAAAATCGCCGACCGCAGTCATCCCTTCCTCAGCTGCATTGTAGTAGGGGAATGATAGTCCTTCTTTACGTTCGATTTTCTTCTTCTTCGTGGCTTTGTCTTTCGTCTTGCGATGCCCCCGTTGCTTCTCCTTCATATACCTCTTCAAAAGCTTAACTCCCTTCCTACCCTCTTCCTTCGCGACCTCAATCTCCTGCAAAGCCTTCTGGACACTCGGCCACGTTTCCCTAAGATAGCCCTCTCCCTTCTCACACCCAAACAAGCTTTTTTCAAAATACACAAGTTGTTGCAACAATTCCTGGTCATGGGAGCCGCACCTGTACGGCTCACACAAATGCCCTGCTCTGTCCTCGCATACCCTGTTTATCTCCGGACAGCCAAGCAAGACAGCATACTCAAATACCGATCTCCAGCAATACAATAACTGGCGGATGTCGAAACTTTGCCATGGATCGTGCGTTTCGCTTTCCTGCCTTTTCTTGTAGTATTCCTCGCTGATTAATTTTCTTTTCCTTTCATTCGCGTGTAAAAAGCCGGGCGGTAGTTCGTCTGGAAGAAAATTTCCATCGTAAGATTGGATTGCTGCATCGACTGTGTTTTTATAATGGAAGAGTCTAGGTCTTATTTTGGTGTAGAATACTTGGTCATGGGCTATCTTGATAGGATCCTTGTTCTGCAGCTGAGCTTTTGCGTTTTCGTCTGCAATAAGTTGACCTAGTGCCTAGAGGTTGTTCTGTTAGTCCACTAACCGACTTGTTTTTCCTTTTTGCTGATGAAAGATTGAGCAAGGTGTAAAAGAAAGAGAATGTAAGATTACCATGGTCAAAACCATCAAGTTCTTCCTAACCCACAGCAGTTGCTCCCGCTCATGTCTACTTGGCACATACTCGTACAATCTCTGGGTATTGGTGGAGAAATTTGACCAAGAGTCCGATCTAGAGGAAGGGTCAATAGAGAGATCAGAGTGTGGCATTTTCTGGGCCTTTAGCATCGGGCTTTTTGAGGCTGAGTTCTCGTCAGAATCCTTATGGTTCTTACAGCCAGAATTATTGCCAAGATCACTTGGTGATGCTTTCTTGGGGGACAATGTTGAGGAGTCCTTCAATTGGGCATAGTACTCTGGATCATACCCAAGAGTCGTAACAGATTCCGTATCAGAATTCTCGTTATCGTGGTCGTTCTTCTTCTCGACTGTTAACGGAGCAGTCTCTTCCTGTGGTGAAGACCATACCGTCTTGTTCTTGTGTTGATGTTCAAAGGCTTCCCGTCTCTCACCTTCTGTGTTTTGCACTAGCATCAGGTACTCATTCCCTTCAAATGTGCTCACGGGTATCATAGCAGCTCTTAGTGGTAGCTGTTTTTGTTTGGGGCTCGGTGTTGTGACAGTTGCTGGTTGTTGTGGTGTTGGTTCGGATTTGGTGACTTCCTGGGTGGACAGAGTGGGAGTTGGTGCTGATATGGTGTTCCTCCTTTCCGCCGCTTTCTCGGTCGGGACATCTGATGTGGATAGGGTGTCGGTCTTGAGTTCTGTCTTTGCCTCTGGCTCAGGCGCAGTAGAATATTCGTCCTTGGAAAGTTCAAGAGGAGAGGGTGTCTGACTGCTTCCTGCAACTGGTTCAGGAACGGACATTTTGGAGGTCGCTAGTATGGCTTCCTTAGAAGACATATTATTTCCCTGTTAATGTTTCTTCCGGGATGAGAGATTGTGGAATGATAAAGTCGGCTGGAAGTTGTTCCAAGTTTTCAGGATGGGATAAACGAGGATGGAAAAGTCTGAGAAGAAAGTTATAAAGGAATGGAATCTAGAAAATTTATAGCTAGTTGAGCTGTGACTATATGATCCATTCTCCAGATAACGGACATCCTGAATCACGAATATGATTATTGTTTGTGAATAATGAGGACGAACATTCATCAAGACTTTACAACCTTCTCTCAGGAGGCAACATTCACGACAAGAGCCAACTACTCACTCAGCCTGAACTTCCAAGCCCGCTTGAATAAGAGTAGCCGAATTTCGGGAAGGAGCATTGCTAGGGCTTCTATTCTTGACAGGAATTGCCTTTTTCGCAGAAGGGAAGAAGTAATCCTAGAGACAGTTCTCGTTTTAGGAGTTATCTATTGGGAAATTCTTCCTCACTTGTATCAACATACTAGAAAGCTACATGCTTGAGACGACATTAGCTGCTCCTCGCCCTTCCATTGACGAAGCCACTGATAGCGCATTGCCTAGACCTAGCCAGACATACAGAGCAAGGGCCAGCCTTTTAAACAACGCTAACTGAGCTCTTTGGCGGGAGCATCGGGCTTTGCGAGAGATGCTTTCTTATTGGTATCGGTCCTTTTCTCTTTTGAGGGGATTAATGCATTTGAAATGCTGGCGTTAGCTAATTTTTTCATAGACGAGGGGCTGTTGTGGGTATAATAGTGGTAAATATATTAATGATCATGGTAGGGCCTAATGTAGCCAGGTCGTATATACAATATGGATGGTCATGTGACTAGTATGCAAACATATTTCCTTGAAGGGTAAATCACGTGGTAAAGGTCGATATTTTAAATAAATATAAATTGCTCAGGTCCAAAGATGGAAGTGGACTTTGGTAGGCTTAATTATCGTCTAAGATTATATTAGTAATCTCAGACGACACTATAGCAGTACTTTGAAAGCATTGCAAGAGTACTGAAATTTTACTTTGATAATAAGGTCTACGGTTAAATGTCGGGTGAATATTAGGTGCCGCTCTGAAGTCAGGCAAAGCGAGGTGCACATGAGCTCATGTGCACGTCCACCGGACCTGCCACCTACTTTTGCTATTTCGCTTCTAACGCGGTTAGTAAGCGTCGCCGCTTTGTTTAGGCGCTACTCATCCTCGCCTCACCCTCTGCTCGGGGTACTTAGTCACGTTCCTGCTCTCCCCTCTAGTGACTAATTATAATTTACTTGCTATTCGGTCCTATTGTGCGAAAGTTGTTAACTTTACACGATCATGTTCAGGGGAACTAAGTCAGCTCCTAAAAGAACCCAAACAAGGTCCCCCTAAAATACATCTTTTTAATCTCAAGGCAGATTCATCTTGCAAACATGGCATCGCCCTAGCTCTTTCCAAAGGAGAATGTGCCTTTACTCTCGCGCCCGCGCTCTCCCTCCTTAATTTTTTTGGCCCTTTTTATGGTGGGCATCCTCACCATCTGCTCAGGCTGCTCAGCCCTACCCCCTCGTGCTGAGTCACATTCCTACTCTCGCTTCCAATGACCAATCATTCTTAACATTCTTCGGCTTTGCTATACGAATATTGTCAACTCTACACGACTATATTCAGGGGGATCATAAATACTCGAAGCCGGGCACAATGATTCGAAAAGGAAAAATATATATATCATGGATTGATTGCTCGAGATTCTAAGTCAAGGGCTTCCACCGACCCCAACAAGGATTGTCCAGCACCGTCGATTGCTCGAGATTCTACAGCATGGCGCCCCCACGGACGCCTATAAGGGTTGTCCAAGTAACCGTCCCACTGAAGTTACTGAATGAAGGAAGAGAGACCATAACGCCAGCCATTCATCATTACCCATCGAAACCATACGGATAGAGAAAATAAACTGAAAGGAGGAACTGGAGTAGCTTGCCGCGCTTTCCTGTCAACTAAAATATCTCTGGCGAGATCATGGAGCCGAGCCGCTGGCATATGTCAAATCGATTTCCGGAATAGACACTACATTGTATTCAAGGGTCTCCCTGAGCTCCTTCCACAATTCCGGAAGGCTTTGACTCTTCAAGTCGTCGCTGACGAACGTCACTTTAATCTTCGTCCAGATTGGGTCTGCCAAATCCCGTTTCTCCCTAATGCTCATTCCCTTCTTGAAGGGGTGGTGTACAATATCCCAAATCTCTATGGTCCAGGTAAGGAGGTTGACTTCGTCCTGAAGGAGAGGAATCTCTATTCGGAGAGTTGGGAGTTTGTCACGGGTATCTGGCTTTCCTCCCAACTCAAATGCGTCTTTCTGTGTTTCCTTTGTGCCGAGGTGGTCCGTCTTCTTTTTAAGAGTGTTTTCTAATTCCACCCTCGCTTGCTCTGATGTATTAGTCAACATCTGAGCGGATAGAGTGCGTACGGTTCGACTTGCCTTTCGGTGCACCATCTTTGGGCACAAAGGTTACCAAGCAAGGCACGCTCAAGATATTTTCCCTCTGGATAGATCGAGCGCCGATGATAAGGTCACAGTGCTGAGTTGGCGAGATGAGAAAGCGCATATCGCGAAAGACACGAGTACTGTTCTTGTGATACCATGTCAGGTATATAGCGCCTTGTGGAATGTGCGAGTCTCCGGTGATACCAGTGCCACCCATTTCTTCTTCTTTAGTCAAGTCCTCGATGCTTGACTCAGGGAACTTGAGCACATTCTCCACGAAATCTCGCGATGCGATGTTGCCTTGCATACTGCCCGTATCTATAGTGCATTTTGCTATCTTAGTGATAGCATGCTGGTGTGCGTCTCGTTGACTTGATACAACGTTGACGGGGAGAATCCATGGTGAAGGCCATGATAAAGAGTTGAGGTCATCCTATGTGAGCCTTGGTCAGCTATGTTCAATAACACGATTGGTCGCGAGGACTATAAGGGGGAAACTGTGTTGTCTCCGATCGAAGCGAAAGATCGCCAAGTTATTGCGACTAGTTAACATACCCTCAAGCCCTGAAACGTCGTAAACTGCATATGCTTCTTGCGCATCTTCGGCTGCTGACTCTTTGAGACGTTGATGCAAATAGTGTGCGAAGACGATCGACAAAAGCAGACTTCTGAGGGCGGCAGGCATTGACTTGGAAGGTATCGTCGGATTTTGTGGACGGATCAATCAAAGTTGACCAGCGACCGTTTGAGCCTAAGTCCATAATGTCGGGATGCGCACAGGCACGGCTCGTTGCGTGCTACAGTCTTGGATTAGTTGGTGGGTATTAAGAACAGAATAGCGACTCAATTCGTGTGCCTTTTCAATAGAATCAGCTCAGGACGCAACCTTCTTTCTTGATGTATGAAGCAACTTGCCTAAAAAAGGTCGCTCTACCTGGGCGAAGGCTTCACTTATACTGTAGCATAGAACGCGGGGTTTCGTCTTGGGGGCAGATTAGGTACCCTCTCGTCGACTGACAAATGCGCAAATTGAGCCGCAGTCGTTTCTCTTCCCGGGGATGGCCCTCTGATGGAAACCTCGATCTGGTTGCTCGTCCGTTCTCTGGGGTTGCACAAGTATAGAGCGTCCAGGGTTCTTCCAGTCGCGATGATTGCACTTTGCCTATTTTGCCATTTTCACAACTTGTACAAGGCAGATTAAAAGGCGGGATGGCGATGGCGAGGGGTGTTGGTGATTCAAGCGGGGGCGAGAAGGGGGTCAGCTGGAGCGGTGTGAGAGGGAAGGAGGGTGAGGGTGCGGGTGTGAGTGCGAGTTCTTCCTATACATGCCGATTCAGGGCACGCCACTCCGAAAACAAATGTCAGCTCAGCAAGCAAACCACGACACTATCAAACTCGAAGTTGTGGAGATAGTCTCGAGCTCACTATATATGTCACTTCACTCCCCAATGCTTCTTGAACCTCGACGACACGTACGGGGAGGCATTCCCATCGTGCTGTTGGGCCAAATTCGGTGGTGGGCGCATGGCCATGGCCAAAGTTGGCCGCAGAACGGCCATTCCGGCTGCCTTGCGAAACTGTCGTCACACAAGTGTGAAAAGTGGCAACACTACGCCGAAAGGTGAGCAATGTTTGGATTCTGGAGAATCAAAATCTGTCGTCTATCTCTCTTTACAGTTCTAAAGACGATTGTGACGGCAAGGCCAGTGGCATCTGCGCTTTCATATATGAGATGCCGGTCGCAGTCTGAGCAGGCAACCGTCCCATGAGGCTCCGGGCAAATGATGATGCTTTCAGCTGAGGGGCTTTTCTTGCCCACCTTTTGGGTGGTATGCATGAAGGCTGCACCATGTGACGGAACGCGGGTGAAACATCGAGAAAATTGTTATCTATGATCATGGATTTCTCTAAGCCTTCGATTAAGTCTTAGGTATTCATCACCCCTTTCATTCCGACAGCTACAAAACCCGCCTTTCCATATAGGCCTATTTCAGGCCCTATATTTCGAGCTAGAGATTAGACACCGAATTCCAATTATTGTATGGTGCTTCTGAACGAATATTTGCACTTAGCGACCCAATACACACAATGGTAGGCAGCCGTCGGCCCGCGGATTATGACTAGTTTCTTCTGTATTTCCCTCAATATTCTCATTAGTGCCACTGTAGAGTATCCGTCTTCCTTGATGCCCATGGGTGAGCTTTCATTCTCGTGATAGCAGCGGGGCGAACAAGCGTAGTAGAGTTTGCAAAGCCTTGCATGATGATTGCATCCTGTCATGAAAATCTTGCCACGTCAGCCATTTCTTGCGCCCGTTAGCAGTGCTATGTCACGCAAGTGCATGAGGGGAAGTCGAATAATATTTTAAATCGCCCACACTAGACGCAGTCAAAAAAATGCATCCCATCGTTTCAGTCTCATTCGTTACTTCCGAATAACAGCAGCCTGCTTGAATAGGACAATTGCAAGATTCGTTCATTTATAGAAGCTTTCAACGTTTCTATTGTCAGGCAAAAGGATGAGACTCCATAGTTCAAGATCCTTTATCAAGACTACTTTATTTCAATGATACAAGTATGAGTTGAGCCCTAGACATATGTTCTTCAATCCACAGACGAGAAGAATACCTCAACTATACAGATTATTGGAGGACTTCCTGTTGGGGAACAAGCTGTTGGTTGTTCATGACACGCAAACCAAAAAATTCCTTTGACATGATAGGCCGAAAATCTCTCCGTCACCCACAGACACACCCCCTCTTTTGAAAGTGAGGCATAATTCTTCTCCCTCTCTCACCTTCAGTCTACAGGGCACCTCAACCAATCCGTAGTTGAGGCTTATGGATACCTTTTGCTTTAGGCAACATTGCAGATGTACAAACCCGAGGATTGGGGCTCAGACGATAAGGCCATTTTGAGGAGCTGAAGGTCCCTCCCCAAATCGCACTGTTTCTACTCAGTTCAATTTCTTCCAGGGAAGGAATCGATTGAACTTCCGTGTTATCGATACTCCCTGGGAAGACGATCCGCAATATCTCTCATTTTGGTAAACCGCCGTCAATATGTCCTTTTTAGAGCCACAGGCGAGCGCGACTTCAACTCCTTCAACGCCAACTTCGCTTTCCGGGACAACCGACGTGTCTGAATCCTCAAAAGGCACCAAGTGTTCACACTGCATCGATTTCGACACAGATCCAAAGGATGATCTTAGTAGGCCACTTCACGGCTGGCCTGAGCTAGCCAAAACCATCGAAAAATACCCTGATTTTGAAGCTTTTCCAACGTTCAGAGACCTGAGTCTCAAAAGCCTGCTCTATTATCAATGCCAACTCAGCCAGCTGAGAGAAGAGCTTCACGAAATGGAGTGGCTAGACCACCGCGAAAATCCATTTCAATGTGCACACAGGTATAATTCGAGAGCAGATTCTCTGATATCCTCCGCTGGATATAAGGATGAGAAGATGAGCGTAGCGCGAGAACAGATAGAGAAGGTAGAAGAAATAAGGGTGGTCTTAGAGAAGTATTGTATGTGGATGTTTAGGGTTTTAGGTGTACTTGCTAATCATAATTTTATGCTTCGAAAAGATTCCGCTCTGCTGCAGTATTCACAAGTCAATGAACTACCAAAAGCCGATCGTGTTAATATCGACAGTCTTCGTCATTGGCTGATGGACGCAAGGCTAGGCAAAAATACCATAGGAGGCCCGGGAGCTGAGAGTTGGGGCAAGCTTGAGCAAAAGTGTCCGGCGCCTGAGACTCTTCTTCGGCAATTCCTACAACTTTTCAAGTCCCAGACTCCCAAAGAGGATGATATTAAGTTAGACTTGGTTGTTCCTCGAAAATGCGAGAACGTTGACGGGCTTACCCTATGGGTTGCCCACAAGTGGATTCCGTTCTGGCACAATCTTCCTCAACGGTCTTTCAAACGCTCCAGATCGGGCTCTAGCCAAAGCAACTCTAGCCGTGAAAACGATGTGGAGGACAGATCTAGTGCAGAGAGGGAGAAAGGAATACCAGGCCGCATAAGTCTCCGAAACAGGATATCACGCTTGTGTGGATGGCCGAAGCCACACGAAACTGTAACTTCAAACCCAGAAACAACAGTACAACCGACCCTTGACACATACTCGATGAATAGCATGTTGCGCTTCACCTCTTTCGTCGCGACTGTCATGGCTTGCCTCCTCCCTACCGTGGCTATATCGGTGCTTTCTACAGTGCACACGACAGCCATGATCCTTGGCTTCATCGCCCTGTTCACTGCTATCTTCGCCATGGGTCTGATGGGTCTCACTGGTTCAGGAACGTCGAGAACGGAGATCTTTACTGCTACTGCGGCGTAAGTGCTTTTCTCGGAAGATCCCTGCCGGAATTATTGGATGCTAACATGTTGCGCAGATTCTCGGCGGTTCTGGTTGTGTTTGTTCAGAATCAAAGCGGTGTATCTTCGATGGCATATCTCAACGCTTTTGTCAACGGGACGAGCACTTGAGGTCGATAGAGGGACTAAGTTTCTGTGATTAAGTGATACCCTTGGGCGGATGTGGGTCTCGGTTTCTTGTTCAGCGCAAAGTCTGCTTACTATAGGCGTTGAGATCTTGGTTGCGATCGTTGTTATCTCAACGGACTACCGTTTCAGACATAGGGTTCTTTAGCGATGCTTATGTTCGAAGTACTTTCAAATAAGTCTGTTCTGAAAAGTCCCAAACAAATCCTCATGAAATTCTTAAAAGGGGCGATTGGGGTAGGTCTCCAAAAATTCAGCTTATTTATTGTAGTAATTTCAAACGGCTTTTTCCGATTTCCCTTCAAACGCGGTTAGTTAGCATCACCGCTTTGTTCTCAAGCGCTACTCGTTTTCACCTCATTCTCCGTTTAGGCTACTTAGTCATGTTTTTAATCTTGTAATAAGTACCTCAAAATGGCATTTTTATCCGACTTGGGTTAGTATTTTCAATATATGATTTGAAACAATTTTGATTTAGAGAAAATTTTGTGAGCAAAAGTACGTAATAATGGCAAGGATCACAAAACTGCTTTCAATATACGTACTTTGAATATCTTAATGATATATAAAAGCGCTATTTATAATACTCGACGTAAGTTAGTACTTTCAAAATAGGATTTGAAAAGTTGACTAGGAGAAAAATTAATAAACAAAATCACATAAAAATAGAGGAGATCACAACATCGCTATCAATGTACGTAATCTGGGTTTGATAATATAATATAATAAAGTTAGTTTTGATTATTGATACAAAGACGTATAATCAAATCAGCATTTGAAAAAAGTGACTTGGAGAAATTTGAAGACAAAATGACGTGAAAAGATAGGATATTTCAGGAGGCAGGAGTTCTCATTGGTCACAATATTTACGCTAACTACCTAATTTCGCTCGGCCTTCAGCAACGCGACTTCCCCTTGTAGAATTGTTACCTGTGCCGATAACTTATTAACAGCATTGGTCAATTGACGAAGTTGAGCCTCGACACCAGATGGGGAAGGTGCCGGGCTAACAGAGCCCTTTCTGGCAGGTGCACGCTTCTTTGGTGGAGGAGATGCAGCTTCCTCATTGGTGGCCAGCGCCTTCCTCTTCGGAGCCTCCTGCGCCATTTGGTAGGCTAGCGCCGCCTTCCGCATAAGTGCCTCCTGCGAGGACTTGCGCTGATGATTGGCCTTCCAATCATCAAACCAGTGATGCCTAGCGGCCTGAGCTTGAGGAGACATGTCAGCAGGATCAATACCGGGAGGACCAGCACGGGTGACATTTGGCAAGGCTGGGTACTTGTCGATACCAAGATCCTTCTTCGCCTCAATGCCCATGCGAGACACCTCCATGAAGACAGGCATGGCATCAGGACCGTGCTTCTCAGACACCATGTCATCGAGAACCTTCTTGGCTTCCTCCTTTCTGCCAGCCTGGACGTGAGCCTTGTACTCAGCAACCAGCTCCTTGGCTTTCTCGACACCAGGGCCGGACTCGCGGGACTCGTAGCGGATGCCGGCTGCAGCGAGCTTGGCAGGATCGATGTAGACGTTTTCAACCTCCCAATTGGCCATGCAGTTGATCAAGCCTTCAACCGTTGGGTTGGACTCAGGAAGACCAAAGACATCAATGAGCTTTCTGAACTGCTCATTCATCTCAGGAGTGATGTCCTTCTCATAGTCAATTTCCTCGGGGTTGGCATCGAGAAGTGGCTGCAAGGCTTCGGCAAAATCGTCTACTGAAAATCCTTTAACAGGTGGAATATCCATGGGCATTGGAGACATGTCTTGAGGCTGAAACACGGGTGCGACGGCCATGGAGTTGATTCGCTGAGCAGGACGGTAGAGCGGGGTCTGGTCGTCATACTCGTTCTCTGCAGGGACGTGGAATTGTGAAAGGAACTCTTTAGGGAGAGAGCGCAGAACGAAAGGCGAATAATGTTGCGGTGGGATCGAAGCCAGTTCCTCCTCTGTGAAGGTGATCGGTGTACTGAAACCACTTGCAGCCTTCTTTCCAGAGGCACCCTTGTTCTTGGGACTGTTCTTGGGACTGCTCTTGGGACTGCTCTTGGGAGTGCCTTGGGTCTTTCCACGGGCTCGACCACGCTGACGAGGCTTACCTTTGGCCGGAGTGGGAGAAGGTGAGCCTTCAGTTTGACTACCGCTAGGCAAGAAGAGGCCTTGCTGCTGGAAGGTAGGAGCAACGGCCATGGAATTAGCAACTTGTGCCTCGAAAGCGGCAAGCGCAGCAGAGCCTTGGACTTGGTTGCCAATTGGCATAGTCGAACCAAGTGCTGACTGAGTGCCTGCAAGGACATTGTTCTTGGTATCAACCGGGCTGTTGACCAGACCGCGAGGCTGGTTGTGATTCGGGGGAGAATTGCCGCCATCCTTTTGATTGGAGAGAGTGGACTGATACGCAATGGTTTGGTTTGCAATTGCACTCGCCGGGATGGTCGCAACGACGGGAGCGCCCTTGGGAGCGTAGATGGTAGGCTGCAAGCCATATGGACCGCAGTCAGACATCTCGACAAGTTCATCGTCCTGAAAAGTTAGCGCAATTCAAAAGAACGGCAAATGGATGTACCTTAGTCGGCTCAATAGCCTTCTTGACGTTCATGTCATAAGCACTGCTGGCGGGAGTTGCAGGAGTCTGGAAAGTCAGCGCAATTCAGAAGAAGATGGGTAAAGGGATGTGCCTTATAATTCTCAACAACCTTTGCAGCGCTCTTCTGAGTCTCTTGTCCGGAGGTGGTCATGGGAGTGACAGAGGAGGCGTTCGTGTTCATTGATGAAGTGTTGCTTGGGTGCATCGAATTCTGTAAATATCAGTACGTGTTCGAAGACGCGTCAGAGAACAGATACATACACCATCAGCCATGCCACCCTGCTCTGTGTTCTTCTCGGCAGCATCGTCTGCGAAGGTGAAAGTGCCATCATAGGGACTAAGCGGATCCTGAAAAGTCAGTGCAGTTCGAAGGCGCGTCGTAGATCCAGAGCATACATTGAAAAGCTCATCGGGGTTCATCATTCTAGCGGCGTGGAATGAAGGAGTGATGGGACTTGGCTGGGGGGACTTGCAAAATCAGCATGTGTTGAAAGACGCGATCGCGAGAAAGTACATACCGCCCCAAGATTCAGCCACCAGCGAGCTCCCCCTCCACAGGGTTCCTGCGAAGTCAGAAATATGATCGAAGACGCGACGGAAACCAAGATACATACCTGGACGTTGCTCTCACTGTAGTAGTAATCGGGGTCTATGATGGTGGTCTGTGAAGTCAGGATGTGATGGGGACGCGAGAGTGATGAACTGCATACCTCTCCCTGAGCAGTAGCAGAGATGGTATCGGTAGCCTGTGCAAAGTCAGTACGTGATGGAAACGCGACGGTGATGAAGGTAATTACCATGCTCTGAACCGCAGCGACGTCGAAGTTGAAGTTGGAGAGGTCCTGTCAGAAGTTAGGATGCGATGGAAGGAAGACGCGATGGGGATAAGACACATACCTCGCTCTTGATCATACCTGCGCCGTCGTTGAACTGATCCTGTATTCTGTCAGAAATTGAGAGAACACACGATGGCGCTGAGGTACATACCTCGAAAACACCAAACTCCGAGAGATTGATGCCTCCCATCATAGAGAACTCGTAGTCTCTTGCAGATTTTTCACGCAGCCACTGCTGCTGAAGCGGAAAATCGCTAAGCTGTAGATGAGGTTAGCATGTGGTAGAAGAGATGATGGCGCGGCGCGTAACATACATTATTGAAATCACCCATGGCTGATGAAGTTGCCTCAAAGGCAGGTAGATGTCAAGTAAGAAAGAAGAGGTGTTGTACAAGATTGATGTGATTGATGAAGTTGCCTCGTAGGCAGGTGTCAGGTAAGGGGGAAGGAAGTGTTGTACAAGAGTGATGTGGTTGAACTGTTGTACACAATTCGGAAAAGTGTTGTTGTGAAAGCTTGACGGAAGAGGTTGAAGAATTTTCAAAGCGAGACCTTAAATAAGTGCGGGTAGTGCGAGCGTTCGGCGCTGGCGGCTTTTCATAAAAAGTGAATGTATACTCGGCTTCAGAGAGCAAAGCTGCCAAACCGAACTAATGGTGCAAACACTCAAGGACTCACTTTCACCTCAACTCTCAACCTTCGATCTAAAGCACCCCAGCACGTAGCTGGCGATCAGAATATCGATCGTACGCATCAGAGAAATGCTTCTCGAGGATATCTTGAGGCGTTGGTTCGATTCAAGTTACGTCTTGGTATTTTTGAACATATCACGATCATTCAAAATAATTTTTCCACTGATCAATCGATTATGTACCACACACTCTTTCCTTCCATCCCTCCTTAAGTCTAAGTGCATCTCTACCTGCATTATGTGATCGCCACGTCCCCTTGTGAAGCACCTGTTAAGTACGAGATACTTGACATCCTACTTGGATGTTCCAAATATCATCGAGCTCGCTTAGAAAAGGGGCAGTCTTGGCTGCAATAATCATAGAGTAAATGAGCAGAACACAACAGGATCGTTCAAGAATGCCGTCAGGTTGCTAAACCATCTACCAGTGAGCGTAGGATTGTATGATGTATGCCCAGTGCCTAATGCTTGTTGCTGGCGGTGGTGTGTCACGATGCAATTCAGGAGGTGGCGTCCATACCGTTGGTGCCTCAAAATCAAGGCATCCAAAATGATAGGACAAATTTAAAGAAAAAGCTATAGGATTCGACAAATCAGAGCTAGAATCAATTCTCTGTGATCGGTGGAAGACGGTAGGTAGAAAAGGTAATGGGATTCTTGATCAATGCCGGAAATTGATATATGGTTGACCAGCCATTATTCTGCTGGAGCCCACAGCTATGCCATAAAATCGGAAGATTGGGAGCGCTCGATCTCAAACTAAGTTCTCCGTCCTCAGCGCCTTTTCGAGTCTACTTGAAGGGCATTATTGAAGCAAGAATAAATAAGATGAATCGCCCACAAACTTTAATCATGAAGACATCAAGCTGTTTCCACATCGACGCTCTTATCCCAACTCCAAAATCGAACGTAGAGTGGCAACACCAAAGTTGTCAGCGCTGCGTATTGCATCAAGAATTTATCATAAATGCGTCTAAACATCAATGTTTACTTTTTATCCAGAGTCAAGTGCAAAAGCATATGAAGAATTGTACAGCGAGTATCAATGTGTTTTGTGGCTAATGGACAAGTTTATGGATTCACATCCTTTCTTTTCGCATTAATGCCTTCAAGCTGAACTTCATTTCTCTAAAATGCAAGAAAGCTCTTGGTCAAAGTTGCTCTCAGATTTAGATAGAAGATGGCCCAACAAAATCTTGACGCGATTTATTACCCACTGGAGGGGTATCACAGATGCATCGACTCTTCCTTCATGAATGCTCTTGATCACAATTCTCATTCCAAGTTCAGATTCAAAATTCAAATTCAAGTGCAAAAGCGAAATGAGTAAGCAAGAATCAACGCAGTCTATTGCCCACTGGGCAGATTTATGGATGCATCTACTCTTTCCACATCAATGCTCTTAACCTCTCTTTCTCATGCTCACTCCCGAATATCGTTTTGATGGCTCCTCTGGCAAGACCATATATCTCTTGTCGGTTCAAGCCGAAATGCTCTGCGACGAGTAAGTACTCATTCGAGAGACTGCTGCCAAAAACGCCAACATCATCCGTCTGTTTGCGTCAGTATAGTCTCAAGATCAGTTTGAAAGATTGCCATCAAGTTTCACAGCATGACAAGACCTACACTCAGAGCAATCGGACATCCAGTCCCTCTCCACCATCCAAAATGATGATCGCCAAACGTTCCAGTGATCATCTTAGCATGTACATTACAGCTTAAACAAAGCTCCAACCCCAATTTCCTCTTGATGATCTCTTCTCGTACGTCCTCTGGGACGTTGATCACATGTCCTATTCGATCTGGTTGGTACGAGAGTAAAGTCCAGAGCTCATCAGGTGTAGTCGTTTGAGGAGCTTCAGCGAAATGGATTGTGATTTTTAATCCTCTTTTTCGAGCTTCTTCGAATGCTGCGCGGAAGATTGAGACGTCACCTGCCACTGGGTCGCCACAGAGATCAATTCCAACGACTCCTTGGTCTCGGTACTTGGTGGCTAGGTTTACGACCTGGACAGCAGTTGGTAGGTCATTACGGCGGTCGATGGAGAGAATGAGGTTCGTTTTCAGGGTGGAAGAGGCATTGGATGATGATATGCAGTCAAGTACAGTTTGTACATAGTCATCTTTGGTCATGTGTTCGGATGGAATGGCTCGCGGCGTTGTCCGGAGTTCGAGGTAGACGACGCCATCGGCTTGGAAATCTGCTAGGACTGTTGTTGTGGTATATATTAAGGATGCACGATCGTTACAGAGCCCGTAAATGTATCTTGAGAAGAGAGGAAAGAACCTGGGTAAGAGATATTGATCAGCCTGAGCCATGGACAGGCAAGGTGGATAGTTTGAGAGAGGCAGATGCCTCGTCAATTAGGATTGAAAGTAATTCGATGTCACGTTTGTTTCTCGATGCACTCCAGCGTCCTGCCCAGGCTGGACTATCATTCGACCATTGGCCAGTATTAATGCAGGGAATGCCACTCACGTGTCCAGATCATAGTCAAACTTACCCTCAGGCATCTTGAGCAGAGGGTCTTCGAGCTCAGTTTCCCCCCTCTCTTTCTTCTGTACCCATACCTCGTGGAGACATTCCCGACTGATGCTCCCACTCAGATGAGCGTGCAACTATGTCAACCTCAGCCTTGTGTCAATCAAAGGAATTAAGCATCCGCTAGGATTAGCATATTGCGTCTGATGGCAAACAGGTGAGGTGCAGCCACATCTGCAAGTGTGGCGGGAATGCATGTCTCAAATGACGGCTCACCTCGATTTTAGGCAAGGCTCTAAAGTCCATGGTGGTATTGAAGACTGGGTGTCTTCAATTTGCGATGGTCCGGTTGTGAGACTATTGGAATCACCGGTGCTATGGCGCTGCTTACGGCATCAGGTATTAAGTGGGAGTCGGACCGCTGGAAGAGAAGAGTGAGAAGAGAGAAGATGGGCCTATCAACACGATGCCGAAACCTCAGAGTCAAGACCGCGCGCGTCGCACTTTTGAAAGAGTTTGAATGAGGTTGTACGTAGGAGCAAGGACAAAGAAATCCCGATGTTGTCGTGGGCCCCTTCCTGCTGGAAAGTCATCGAAGAGACAGATTTAAACCCTCGTTCCCTGTTTCTCTCGGGATGCCGTGGCGCACCGCGGATGAGACTCCGAGCAGGAGATGGAGGTGTTCGTCTGGCCAATTCCACGCTACTGGGTCTCACTGCCCGTTACGACATGAAGGGCCGAACCATACCAGGAGTGGCAGAGTGGCTCGAGTGGGTGGTGGTATGGCTAAAGATGGGACCTGCTAGTCTGGGCGATCTCGATACCTGACCTGTAGCTCACACACAAAGAGGTTCGGAATCGAGGGGAGCATTTTGATTTCGTCTATCAGGATTGCAGAGCGATGTGTGAGTGTGAGGTGTGAGGTGTACAGGTGCAGTGGAACAACCCCGTGGACGTGGTGGGCTCTTGGGATGAGGCATGTTTCATAGCGAGTACCGACGGTGGCCCCTTTGGTGTGCCCTGCTGATTGCAGCTGCATCGTAATTTAATGTCCCCATCTTGCCATCGCATCCACCCATGCTTCCGCTGCAGGAGACGATAAAGGGAAAGTGGAACTTCCCCGTGCTTGTGCAGCACCGCAGCCCATCTGCTGCACCGCTGCTCTGCTCTGTCCGGCCTCTGCGCCGGGCCTCGCAGGCATTTCAGGGCGTACCAGCGCGCCGCTTTGACATTGGGGCGCGAGAGATGTGCGGCGGAGTGAACGCTGATCGCGCGGAAGGCCAGAAGATCTGCCAGAGAATGTTCTTCCCACCGTTGCAGCTGCTCTGGGACGGACTTGCCTTCACCATTGCACCATCAACCTGGCTGTGCCGTGCCCCCATCGCGCCGCCTTGTGCATACCGAGTCGTGCTGAAAATAGAGGTCCATCGTCGGTCGTCGGTCTGGCAGGCAATCTCGAGTCGAGCCCAAGACCGTCCAGAAGGAGCAGCGCAGTAGAGTAGAGTAAATTCCGAGTCCAGTCCTGCTGCAGCAGCGCTCGCTCGCGCCCAAGCAAGCCAAGTCAAGGCCGCCAGGGCCGCTCGGCTAATTGCTAGCACAGTCTGGAAAAGCAAGCAGCAAGCAACACCTCCACATCGACCCTTCTACCCAGACCCAATCCCATCTCCAACGTCCAGAAGTCGCAACAAGACGCCCTCAATTGAGCCATCAACCACCCCTCTGCTGCATCGACTGTGCCATCTCGAGCGACCATCCGTTCTCGGGTGAACGTCAGCAGCTGTTCGCGAACCCACAGTCAACAGCCTCGGGGAGCTATCTTCCGTTTGGCGCAGCACCCCCCTACCTAGCCTCATTTCGACTCTCGGACGTCGACGACACAGCTTCAGCTCACAAATCAATTGCACTCTCTCCCCAAACACAAAGATGTCGAACGAAGTATCCCCCGACCAGATGCAGCAGCGCATCCAGCAGGCCCGTCGCGAGGCAGAGAATCTGAAGGATAGGATAAAGCGAAAGAAGGATGAGCTCGCTGACGGAACGCGTGAGTGACCGACATTCGAGAGTTGACCTCAATTGCGAGAGCCTGCGATGCGCCGTGGTATTAGACATGTGCTAATGGTATTATCTAGTCTCTGGCATCGCCAGGAGTCAGCAAGAAGCGCTTCCTAAGAACCAGATGATGAAGACTCGAAAAACATTGAAGGGACATCTCGCAAAGATCTACGCTATGCATTGGTCAACGGATAGGAGACATCTAGTGTCAGCTTCACAAGACGGAAAGCTTATCATCTGGGATGCATACACCACTAACAAAGTCCATGCCATACCTCTCCGATCATCGTGGGTCATGACCTGCGCCTATGCCCCTAGTGGAAATTATGTCGCTTGCGGTGGTCTCGACAATATTTGCTCCATCTACAACCTCAACTCCAACCGCGATGGACCAACACGTGTCGCTAGAGAACTCTCGGGCCATTCTGGATACCTTTCGTGCTGTCGATTCATCAATGACCGAAGTATCCTCACCTCCTCTGGCGATATGACCTGTATGAAGTGGGATGTTGAGACGGGATCCAAGGTTACAGAGTTCGCAGATCATTTGGGAGACGTCATGAGCATCAGCATCAATCCAACTAACCAGAACACTTTTGTATCAGGCGCTTGTGATGCCTTCGCGAAGTTGTGGGATATCCGTGCCGGCAAGGCTGTCCAGACATTTGCTGGCCACGAGTCAGATATCAACGCCATCCAATTCTTCCCAGATGGCCACTCATTTGTTACTGGCTCTGATGATGCTACCTGCCGACTGTTCGATATCAGAGCAGACCGCGAACTCAACCAATACGGAGTACGTTTCACTTTTCATTGTGCGGAATTTATGCTAACAACCTACAGAGCGAGGCTATCCTCTGCGGCATCACCTCTGTAGCAACCTCTGTTTCTGGCAGACTCTTGTTCGCTGGTTACGACGACTTCGAATGCAAGGTAAGGCGGATGAATACTTGTGTACATATCAAAAGCTGACTACGGATTTAGGTCTGGGATATTACCCGGGGTGAGAAGGTGGGATCGCTGGTCGGTCACGACAACCGAGTTAGTTGCTTGGGCGTTAGCAACGATGGTATGAGTTTGTGCACTGGATCGTGGGATTCATTGGTATGTCTACTTCGGAACCTTGTCTGCTGCAAGCTTCAACTAACTTTGTTTGCAGCTCAAAATCTGGGCTATGTGAAGTGTATAAACCGACTGCTGCGGACGGTATTCCCCAATCAGATTGTGCAGAGCAATCCGAGGCTCCTTATCCCCCGAAATCCGACCACATCCACCTCTCCTTTAATCACTCACACCCGATACCCAATACCCCTGTTAATCTCTGCAACTGGGCGTATACTGGACGAAGTTACGAGACCACTCCATGCCTTAGCGAAGCAGGTGTTCGTTGCTGGATTTTTGGATCGGATCCAAGCGTGAAGATCCTGTCCGCTGGTTGCGAAATCTGATTCTGTGCCGAATAATTCTTCTTTTCAATATCTTTGTCCGTATGGGCGGTTCTTATTGCATTGCCTGCTGCTCTTTTCTGTCGGGGCGCCTTTCGCTCAGGCTCTTTGCGATGATATCCTACCGAGACATCTGGTTCTAGGCCTTTCTTCCCCCATCGCCTCTGCCTTTCCTTTTCTCTCTATGTCGTTTTCATTGCCCAATACAAAAAGCTTAACTTGTCTCGGTGGGGGTGGTCTGCTGATGGGGCGTGGGAGAGGATTCTCGAAACATTGTGTGTGTGTGAGAATGTGTGTGTTCGATAAGAATTCCAGAGGCCTGCACGGTACCTTGGGTATGTGTAGATAGTCAGTTGGTGCTCATGATGAAGCATCGGAAAGGACTGTCCGTCGTCAAGCGTTGTTTGCTGCTTCGTCACTACATCTTCATATTGGCGTCGGAACCCAAACAATGCTTGTAACTATAGTCTAAGATGCATCCTCCATAGAAATAATTGTGTAAGGAGTCTTCATGTGATCGTGATTGGATATGTTCGGAATGCTGTCGGCAGTTTCTCCTAACTCGAAAGACTTCACTAGGCAATGAAGTGTGAAACTGGTGACCAGCATATGCTCTACAGTGTCTCGATCTACTTTGATGGGTGCCAGACTTAATAAAATGGCGGTTTCGAATGATATACAGCGAATACTAAATCCTAGGGAAGCCAACCTTTCACCGTCACCGGTGTTTAGGGCGCAGATATGGTTAGTTCATATTGATGGTGGTATATCAATGTCACTCGCATCATGTATCTAGCATCAAACGGGCATGCATGCAGCTCTCGATACCAGACAGTACACCTGCAGGCTCGTCGTCATCGAGCTGCACAGAAGACTGAGCGATTCGTATGCTGCAAGAGTATGTCATATCAATATCATGCCTACCAAATCCAATACTCAAGTCTCGCGACAGCCTACTAATGACTAGGTCAGAACATAGTCCATCGCTCCATCTGAATCCAGCAAATAGACATTGCTTGCGTGGCCTCACGACCAGTGCTCCATCCAACATCGTTGATATGTCGTCTACCAAGATATCCTTGCTTCCGGGAGAGGCCCTGTACTCGCTGCAGTCACTGGTCATGATCTGTTCGATGTTTGAAGTTTTAAGGCCCAAGCCGATCCTTAATCCTGATTGGCTCCTGCAGGACGATGCGTGCGAAACGGCGGCGCTAAAACAAGCCAGGAACAAGTGTCATCCGTCACGTTGGATTGAGCGCTGGATGGCTATATTCTTTGTGTCTCCAAGCTGAGTGCGACTCGAGTACAGTACCGAATCGGGTTGCTGCTGATATGATGTAAAATTGATAGATAGATTAATGAGATATATTATATTGTTTGTTTGGAAGACTGAGAAGGGCAACTGCTGGTACCACTGTGCGAAGCGCATTAATATATGGCTTCATATATATCCGTGTCTTCGTGTCCGTATCGGGAAATTCACAGACAGGAGACTCCAGTGCTCGCATCTGAAACGGGAAGGAAGTCAGCAGAACTTTTCTGACTGCTGTCTGACAAGACGAAAGGAGAGAAGCGCGCGAATGGGAAAGGGTCTGGCAATTGACAAGTTGCTTCTGCGAACCTCGAACCGACATCCTTGACATTAGGGAACTTCTGCAACCCCACCTCCTGTCTGTCTGACCTCCTCCTCGGCATTGGCAGACACCTGCATTGGGGAGCCTGTCCCAGTCGTGAGGTACCGAAGGCAAAAAGAACTTTACGCATCACGGTGGACAGCATTCGTGCTCCGCAACTCCGCAGTACTGCGCGTCCGCAACAATCAACATCTTCAGGTCCTCAAGGTGGAACTTCTTCCTCAGAATAGCCTGTAAACCCATTCTACCTCCGTACAGCACACATCACAAGTCCGTGCATCACGGCAGTCAACCCAATTCGAAGGACCGGGAATAATCCATAACGACGCAGAGGCATAAGAGCCGTCTGCTAAGGCCAAGATTACGCTGAAACAACTCCTCACATCACCCCTTCTCCTCCTTTTCCCACGCGACACCATTCGCAGAGCCACCACACCCACGCGAGTCTATTCTTGGTGAGCCTGCGGGTGTTCTCTAACGGAGATCACATTCAGGCTACATCTTGCACCAAGCATCTCCCGGTCGAGACCAGTCGAATCTGCTGTGCTCTGCTTCGCCTTGCTTTGCGTTGCCTTGCTTTGCTCTGCTCTGCGGAGGAGAGGACTGCGACTGGGCGCTTAGGAACTGGGTTGGGACACGGATCCACACCTTCCAGAAGGACGCTTTGCTTCTTCACCCCCTCTCCTCGATCCTACCCTGCGCCTGCCCTATCCTATCCTATCCTATCCTATCAACCGAGTCACTCTACTAGAGAATCAAGGTCCTCTCCTATCCACGCCCCCGCGCATATAAGATCCTCCCTTCTCCACCTCACCCTCCCCTCTCGAAAAAATGGCATCACGAACAGCGGCTCAAGAAGAATTCGACTCCATAATCAGCAAAGCTTCGCGCGGTGATCGATTATCACACCACCCATCCGATCTCAGCGATTACCCGTCTGATAGAGTGAACGGAGAGGAAGGCAGAGACGAAGAAGACGAGTTTAGAGCAAGGAAGATTGAAGAAAGTATGCGGATGCCACTCCTTGATCCGCGCGGTGGTCCCATGCACCTCCCGCACCGAGACTTCGACTCCGGCCGCACCACAGGTGTCAAAGGCGTCATTGCTGATGCACGATCTTTCGAAGAAGCACGTCGCAATGGGAGCTGGTCAAGGGGATCCAATGGGAGGGAGCGGAGTTCCAGCAGGCAGAATTCGAAGATGGCGGATAAGAGGACAAGCACAGCTACTTTTTTGAAAGACGACGGAGAGGGAAGCGCGAGCGAGGATGAGGAGTTCATTGAGAGGTGGAGACAGCAGAGGAGAGACGAATTGTTGAGTGAGGGGCGAGATATCAGAAACCGGAGGACAAGTCCGAGTGTGAGGCGGTATGGGAGATTCGATGAGGTAGATGCATTGGGGTATTTGGACGCCATTGAGAAGGTTACGAGGGAGACGGTCGTTGTTGTTTTTGTTTACGATTCCGAGGTATTTACTCTTTACTTTTCTCTCTCTGTGTCTCGTCTCCCAAGCTGTTACTAATATCTAAACAGTGCCCAGTCTCGCAACTCATCTCTGACGCCCTCTCCCCCCTCGTCCCCATGAATCCAAGCATCCACTTCGTCCGTGTCCACTACTCCGACATCGAATTCGACAACGCCGGCGTCCCCGCCATCCTGGCATACAAGAACCAAGGCGACTTATTTGCAAACCTCACTTATATCATTGATCAGATACCCGACGACACATTATTCGACACTCGAGCATTAGAGAACGTATTGAGGAAGCATAAGATTTTGTGATTCTCCTTCTCCGCGAGAAACACTTTACTAGCTACCTGGATACCAAGCTAACACTGCTTGCTTGGCTATACATCTCTCTTTGCCCTCTCTGATTTACATTTGAGAGCAATGTACTATTAGATATGATAACGATCTCAGATCTCGGTGCTTGAGCGTGGCGTTTCCATGATAGACTGGGGCTGGTTGGCTGATGGGAATACTACTACGGCATAGCTTGGGCTTACGTTACTTTACTCGATACTCCATGGGTTCCGATCCTTGCGCACCATGGCACTAGAATTCGAAATAATACACTCTCACACTCTCGCGAATTCATCCCATTCTCCTTGCTCGCTAAGTCATGATGTGCTTAGTAAATAATTTAGGTACTTAAGATCAATATATTTCTCTGATATTGTGATCTCACATCCAAACGACCGTACTCTAGTCCCTGTACTACTGTGCCAGCCATTCCCGTGCTCCCGTCTTTTAAGGTAAGGCTAAATCTTAGTCCGGGTCCCAAAGTCAATGTCTCGTCTCACTTCAGTCTGGGACATCAATCTAGCCAGCGCTGAGGCAGGTATACACGAGCAAAAGCTAATCCATTTCTGCTATCTACAGAAAGTACAACAAATGACCAAATTCACACACGCACTGGCTCTGTCTAGGAAATTTTCCATCTGGGTTCGTTCGCGCTCATGTCTTGACATCAAAACGCCAGTGAAAGAAGAGAAAGCAAAGCAGACCGCCGAACACCTGACACCAAAACAAAACAGTAAGGGCTAACCTAAGAATGATAAGAATTGCAACAGCAATCAGAAACCCCCATCCCCGAACGTCGGATTATCCAACGCCATGAAATCCAACAAATCCATCCCACCGATGTTGACACCCTCCGCCGTTTGCGTGACACCCTGATCATTAATATGCTGGTAGAACGCCGTTCCCGGTGGCAGGTACCACATCTCATTGTTGCCATTAGCGCTCCAATCACCAGCCGCGGAGCCAAAGACATCCTGCATGTCGCCGTAATTGGATCCGGGAGCTTGGTTATATGGCGTGCCTGGAGCGGGGAAGAACGATCCCGAGTTAAGATCAAACGGTGTGGCTGAGACGTTGAGATCTTTTGTGGAGATATTAGTCTGTGATTTATTGATCGAAAGGAAAGTGAGACAAACCTGTGTTGCCCATGTAATTCGGAGTTCCTGCATTCCATTCACGGATCATGTCCGCCTGCTCCGCTTTCGTCCTCTTGGCATTTGGGTCTTGGTGCATAACGGGACTGCGATTATGGTTAACGTTCTCAGGTGGTGGAGGGCCTGTTGGAGCGCTGATGAAGCGACTCCGAAGACGAGAGGTGAGTGTTTCGAGGAGATCTGCGAAACGGATCCCGAGATGCACGTCGTCAACCACGCAATTCCGCAAGGCATCGACGGCTTTGTCCATCAAGCCTATGCTGATTTCGACATCAGCCTTAGATGCACCCAGTGCAAATGTTTTCAGCAGGAACATGGCACCGCTGATGATACGGAAGTAGCTGCGGACAGGTGCGTGCTTGAGATAATCTCCTGGCAAAAGTCCCTCCACGACGGTTCTAAGGAGATTTCGACTGCCATCAACGACTTCACGGACATACTCCTGATCTGCTTTGTAGAAGCCACCCAATCTCGCGAGTGGCAGTTTCCCATAATAGTTCTGGGTTTCCGGCGAGAGAACATGTCCGTTTGCTGCTCCGGACCCAGCGGCCCCAGCAGGATTGGAGTTGTTGCCAGCATTGTTTGTGCATCTCTCAACCACTGCTTGCAATGACAGCGAATTGACATATATTCGGACATACTCGTACTCGATAGACAGGATATGGCGCATATATGGAGGTAGGCGAAATCTCTCGAACTCCTTCCTCCATCCACCAAGTAGCGGCTGGAATTCTTTCAGAAGCTCTACATAACTGCCATCTTGAATGATCTTGGTAGTGTATTGTCTTGACTTGAAAAGCTTCTCATTTCCAATGCGCATGGCATTGCTGATACCAGCCCAACAATGGATAATCTGGTCATCGAGCTCTAGATCTGGTATGTAGCTGAATGTATTTGAAACAGTGGTATTAGTCTCGGGTGTCTTGCCATCCAAGGATGTCCTCCTCTTACGAGGAGCAAAAACTGTGTCCGTAATGCGCAAGTTCTCAGGTACCATATTCGTCCATCCGAGACGACCGGCGAGCTGAGTGACATATATCAGGAGAAGTCTCTTAATTCTCCCAGCTCTTTGTCGATAGGCCTCGTCGTCATATTCTGGTCGTGTCATTTCGCCACCAGCAGCCAATAGCTCCTCAATGTTGTCAAAGACACCAAGCTCGTACGAGAGTCCCATGGCTGTGCTCAGGAGCATCCAACACATGCGATCACTTCTCCAAGCAGGTTCCAACCAACTTTCTATCCTCTTGCCACCGACGCCTTTTGGAACACGAACACCATGTTCATCATCTGTACTATAAGTATCTGAGACCTCATAGGATGGGAGCATAAGCTCGTCCGTGGCTTCGGCAGGAGGAAAGTGAAGGGCGCGTGGGTGCCATTCTGTGAGCATCATTAAACTCTCAATCGTGCCCAGAGTCCTCAGACTTCCTTTTCTCAATCCTCGCCACGGAGCTGTGCTAGAAGTCTGCGCTTCCGAATCTGCTCCCGATCCGCAGAACCCACCTCCAAAGGCTTCTTGACCCCAGAGACATCTTTCAATCATGCCCCTAAGGTATGTCCATAGCTGCTCGTGAATCGCATGTGACCTGCAATGACCCCCTGGGCCCGTGATCTGTTTATATCGCGATGAAATTGTTAGAAGAGTAACAGTCAAGATCGGCTCTTCCGTTAGTAATGTAGGATGGGTCCCGGGATCGCGGAATGTTGGAGGGGAGATAGGAGTCAATGGAGACAAGTAGGTATAATAACTAATTAGTCAAGTTAGCCACGCTTAATAAAAATTGAGCTGATATATACTAATCAATGTAGTCAATCGCTTCAGGTGGTGTGAACCACCCGGCTCGCACAAATCTGAATCGTGACCAGGCCTTGACTGCATCCTTATAGCCTTGCTCTTGAGTTCTCTCCAGTCTGTCTAGACCTTCCCTTGCCAATGCGGGATCGATTACTGTTTCACGTCGCACTTCTGGGGGACGCATGAGGTGATCTTGGAAAGTTTGATTACTGCTTCGTGATGGCGGGGGTAGGGGTTGATGTATGGAAGAATTATTATTCAAGATTGGCGAAAGTTGACTACTGCTCCTTTCTCTCCTGTGTCCAGGATTGTTCGTCGCAGCCTTGTACAGAAGATCTAAAGCATCATGAGGCCCTGCAGGTAGTCAGTGAGGCATCTAACAATAAAATTAATCAGCCTTCGAGAGATTCCACCCTATAACCATAGCCCGTACTACATTGATCGCCACGACGTCCGCCAACAAGAGGCGGACATTGTTTATTGTTCTCTGAGACATCCCAAGTATCCCCACTATTCTAAGAGGCTTTCGGGAGATCACAGCTGGACAATGCCTATTGTTCCAAGCGGCATTGAATACCTTGACGACAGAGCCGAACCTGAGAACTGCTCACCATATACTTCTTGTCGCATCACTTCTTGGGCTTCAGGATTATCGAGCTGGGTATTTGACCCATCCCCGTAATCATCATTCTGATTCTCATCTGTATCTCTCTCGCTCTGGTTCGGTCGGCGCAGAGGCTGCGGACGTCCAACAGAGCCACCAGGTGTCAGTGGCGGTCCAGGAGCTGGAGGATTGTCGCTGTAAGGTACAGACGCGCGAGCAGGAGCTCCCATCGACGACTGTCGCCCCGAGGCCGGAGGTGAGCCGTGTGCCATTTTCCGTCCATTTCGAACCATATAATCGTCTTGGTCGTAGCCGTCGAGGCTATCCGTGCCACCATCCTCATGCTTGCGCTTTCTTCTCGTCGCAGAGAAGAAGCACTCTTTGCTTTCCCTTCTGCATCGCACGCAAGGCGGATCGCTAGGATTGTCGACACTTCCTAAATCGCATTTCACCTTGCGCCGACGACATGGTATGCATGCCTGGTAGACTCTCTTGTGTTGTGGAGGCTGTCCCTGCGGTTGCGGGGCAGCGGGGGACGCACTCGAGCCATTGGAGCTGTCAGCATGCAGAGGATATTGTAATGTCCTAGACTAAATAGCTCATTAGCTGTGAACTGTTTGGAGGACTAAGTGGTTGTACCTGGCTATCATAGCTTGGGACGTTCGACATTGCTATGGTGGCTACTGTCGGCTCAGGTTTGTATCGGATCGAAGGGTTGTGGAATTGAAGCTCGGGACGTACGACGTCGCATAAAATGGTCCGATTCTCACCGAATTCCCATGGCCTCGTGAAACCCGGATTATGAGGTCTTGTCGGTGGAACTGGCGGAAGAACGTTGTTGAAGGTGTATTCTTCAGGATTGTGATATGGGAACGGAAACTGATGGCCGTTATCGTGCCTTCCATTCTGGTAAGGCTGCATTGCGCCTATTCTCTTGTCACATGCACGGAGTCCAAACAACAAGGGGTCATTACTCCCTATATTATTCAATTATCTGTGTGATCTGAGGATCTAATTACATTGATCTGAGAATTTTGTAGAAAATTATATACATTCTACTTGGTTCATTTTTGAATCTTTTCAAATTACTTAACTCTCGAGGACCTGGTCTGTAACCAGGCTCGCAAAGGGTCTTCCCCGAGCTGTCATTCCCTAGATAGCTTCACTATCGACGTGACAGGCCAAGCGCTCACACTAGAGCTCCTATACCAAAGAAGTGGCCTCTTGCCAACCTCCATTCGGACCCAAAGGCCAGGGAAAGCAGAGCCTGGCGCCGGTAGTCGTCTTCTGAAGGTCGACCACACAGTCATCCCGCTCGCTACCATGTCTGATAAAGATTTGGACTTTCACCAACTGTCGAAATTACCAAATCCTCCAGACTTGATCTTTTTCTTGACCGGCTCAGATTCGAGCACGTCATCCTCAACATACTTTCCATTGGCTGTATCTGCTGTAGCCGCCTTCAAGTATTTGCCAACCCCGCCAGTTTGTTCTGCCTGTACGACAGTGCCATCGTTCCTAATTCGCTTGCCCGTCCAGGTTGTCTTATCGTCTTCTGTACCGCCCTGCTTCTTAATCTCTTCTTTTTGCTTCTCTACTTCATCCTTCTCCTGCTTCTGCTTCTGGAATTCCTCGAACGGATCAACGAAAACAACAACGTTCTCCATAACAATATCGTCTAGCGGTCGATTACCGCCATCGACAGGAGCATTCTCCAATTTCTGTAACACATCCAGGCCACCAACAACACGACCGAAAATAGTGTGCTTCCGATCGAGATGCTTTGCGGCCTTGTATGTAATGAAAAATTGGCTAGAATTTGTGTTTTTGCCTTTGTTGGCCATGCTCATGACACCTCTGGAATCGTGCGTCAGAGGTCCATCGAATTCGTCTTGGAAATTCTTGCCCCATATACTTGTGCCTCCTTTACCCGTGCCAGTGGGATCACCGCCTTGAATCATAAAATTCTTGATATTTCGGTGAAATTTGACCCCGTTGTAATAACCCTTCTTGGCCAGATGCACAAAATTCCATACTGCTCTTGGTGCCGTCTCCGTTTGGAGTTCGATGTTAACAGAGCCTAGGTTGGTCTCGATACGAGCATACCCTTTTATCTTGACCCTTTTTGGTCGAAGCATATACTCTTCATCGCTGAGCAATGCTCGCTCTCCGCTGGTTTCGGGTGTTAGACCAGTGGATGTAAAACTTGCAGCTGCCTTTCCTGTCGTGTACTGAGCGGCATTATAAGCCATCTTCTTCTCCTGCACCATTGATGGTCTCGGCGCTGCATTGGCTTGTCCGGTCTTTATCATCGCCTTCGATCGATTGATATCCCCACCAGCTTCTCGTTCTCTCCTTGCCTTCTCCACGGCCTCTTTCGCCCTCAAAACCTTGTCTCCAACTCGTCCAAGCGCATCAATATTCACACTACCCTTTTGCCTTGCCTCTTCTTGTTCTTTGCTGAGCACAGTTTCTCCATCCTTCAGGAATTTGAATTTGCTCAAATCTCGACTCTCAATATTCTGTGGATCCTGGAGCGTAATTATGTCCGACCTGCCAAATTCGCGATCATCAACCAAATCCAACCACATCTTCGGCTTGATGTTCAATCTATCAATGGTCTCCCAAGCGAAGACATTCGCCTCACTGCCATGTCTGATCGCCACAATATGTGTATTGTCCGTAAAAACCTTGAACGTCACAGGATCGACCATCTCCCCTTTTCCATCACCAGCGCCACCTCCGCCATCATGTGCGTCTGTGTCTCCATTACGCGCAAAGTTGAGCTTAATCAAGTCTTTCTCCTTCAGCGGCTTCCCGGTAACTGGATTTGTTCCATGCTTCGCTAGCCATTGACTTATGACCTCCACATCGAATATGGTGCCTTCTGCGGTGCAGACCGGGTGCTTGAAAGGCTGGAGACTCGCAGCGCAAAAGTTGAAGGGTAATCTCTTGAAGTTTGCGCCGTTTGGGGCTTTCTGCGAAACGTTCGAACCTGCGCTAGCAGAGTATGCATCAGAAGAGGACCACTCAGAGTGTGTAATCTACAACAAGGTCAGTGACGAAGCAGTAAAGAGGGTGAGCTTCGGGTGCTCATTAGCATTGAGCGCGTTATACTCACATAGAGTTTATCAGTGCCTAAATGGATATCAGTATGGCATGGATAATCTAGAGATATTGATGCGACTCACCTTTTCCCATTTTTATGGTAGGCTCCACTCGAGTTGGCCTAGTTGTAAGATGTTTTGATGCTGTTGACTTTTCGAGGAACCCCGTAGACCTTATCTTATCGAGCTCGGCTATGATGATCCACTTCTAACCTCACTTTTATAGTGTACAGGATTAGGATCTCGAATTTCACTCTGGACATAGAACGAATATTAGAGTACGGATCCCACACCTTATCTTATTCTTTATTTATAATCGTGTCATTATGGCTTTATCGTTCCTTTGCAACGTAGTAGGAAACGCTCCTATAACAGATTTTTTGTCTGCCTAGTCCAGGATATCATTCCCCTGGACCAAATAGGCTCATCACTCCTCAGAGACCAAATACTCGAACATATTCTATGATGGTAAGCTCTTACCTCAAGGTCGATATTCCAGAGGTCCCGAGACTATCCATCCTCTGAATGATAAATTCCCAAGCAAGACATTCGCCTCGAAGTCCTCTTTCGAGACCTATTGCTAGTCTGCTATTACAGCTAAACCTATATGCTCACCACTCGGTCTTTTGTATAAATACTAAGTCCAATTGATCTCACTCAATGATAACTTGGTTCATATATCACCCAGAAACTATCACGGGCTTGTTTAGCTAATAATTTATTTGCGAGTTGACTTCTTCAATGCCATATTGATGTAGTTTATATCTAGTCAACACGCACCTCTAGCGAGGCATTGTTGCTACCTCAAGAGCTGTTGAGAGTTACATCCTTCATAACTGAGGCGCCAAGCGCTTCCGACAAAGTCTGGGCCGTTCCTCTGTTTGAATTCACAAATCCTCACCAATGATCAAGTTCAGACGAATCAGTCATGACGTTTTCCAATTATATCATTCTGTTGCCAGCGTATTGCCTCCGACGGTGAGCAGCTATTTCTTCGCTTATTCGTCTATATAAGGATGCTTCGTCAAGCTTTTAAGGCTCTTTGTACAAAAATCGATCTCTCTATTATGCCCGATTTTCGTTTCTATAAGCACATCTTTCACCCCTTTCGCCCTCCAGAAGACCAGGCATCTAACTGTATTCTTATACTTAGTCTGCATATAATAGCGCTTTCATTTCTTCGGCTAACACAGCAATCAACCATGCCTTTCAGGACATCACAAAGTGTACGTAATGGCAGGACCAAGCGAAACGAAACTAAGCAAGACTACTATCAGAACCTTCTCGAACAAGTATACAATGGATCCCGAAGTCTTCTTTGCAATCATGAACATTTATATCCAGATAACTAAGAAGCTATCCTCCCTATCTTCTCAATTCCACCGGGACTCAAACCAATCACTTATCGTCCTACGTTCCCTTGAAGACGGTGAGATCACCCCTCTCCTCTGCGCCAAGATCCATCACGCCCTCCTTGAACATGCTCGCTTGAGCTCTGCCGAAGTCCGACAATACTGCGAACAATGTCTCGCTATCTGCAGGACTCTCCTCCAGGAGATCTACGACTCCTCCAATGCACCAATTGGCGAAGAAGGAGAATGATGGCACTGGGTCAGCAGTGTCAGGGCAGAGGTCGGAGTGATATTGTGCCAAGTGGAGGAGCAGGAAGAGAAGCAGAAACACGTTGGGGGATGGCTCGGTGGTGTTCCCTTTCCAGTTTATTGACAGGGAAGTGAAGCTCCGCCAATTGGACCATTTCCAGATCCGGTCCCATTGCAGCCCGAAACAGTTGTCGATCTATCAGAGAGCCATGAGGACCACCTCATCGTGCCTATCAAGACGAACGGCGGTCAAGAAAAAGTCGCCCATTATGAAGGAAACGGCACTGAGTATCAATTCTCAGAAAAGATACCAAGTCCGGAACGCCAGTTCTTCGAACAACAAATGCAACATACCGAGAGTTATACAGTCTATCAGACTATGAGTGTATTAATCGATGGAGGCATGATTGATGTGAACACCACGGCGGTCGATGAGGATGGAGTAAAGGACGAAGATAAGACCGAGCCTGTGGATGTTCTGATGGAGGACCAATGGATGTGAGGCATACAATTTAATCAGGATCTCGTTCACTTGTCATTATTCGGCTCCTTTAGCATATCTAAGAAGAACTGTCTAACAATTGAGCACGCTTCTAATCATGTGATAGACCCACTACAACCCCTGCAACAGATGAATAGCCTCACTCTCAGCCATGCAGCCACCCTTGATCACCAGACAGCCCACAACTTCAATTTTCAGAAAAGACGCTCCTTTCCCTCAGTTCATCTGTATAACTTCAAGGCCGATGTGAGTGGAGTATGGAGCAAGAAGCAGGTTAGTCATGCCAGCTATTTTTCGCGATGCAATTTCTGACCTCCTGACATCACAGCCTCGCCGCCAAGTGCCACAGTAGTGTCCTGGCAAACAGCTCTCTGGACTCTTTTACCTCTTGCTCTCAACTTATGGGGACAACCAAGCGGCAGGGTGCTATCACTGCCATCACAATGCGGTTCTCTGTTGCGATCTTTCCCCGTAGTGGCGCTCATAGACAGCATTTCAATCCTCGTCAGCCTTATATACACCAGCTTCTTCCTCCACATAAGTCCACGTCAATCGCTTGCATTGAATTTGCATGATCGTTTCGATCACCCAGATCAAGCTGGATACTTCCGTCAAGTCCTACGAAAAGGCCAAGGTGTACGCTGGTTAATGTTCGTGCTCGGTGTCGCGCAACCAGCCCTAAAACTCGTTTCGATGAAAGGTATCTTTTGGACGAAAGTATGCGGAATCTCCTGGGTTGTGTCGTGGTTGATGATTGAGCTACTGTCATTCATAGCTCCGAGCCCAACCCCAGCCGACCGGATAAGCGGAAGCGTCCTTTCTTCTCCTGCGCGTAATGCCGAAGCTGCATTTTGGTTGGGGGACCGGTATCAAATTCAAGTTTGGAAGGCATACATCACGAGACTGCACTCAGAACTCCTAGCAACAGCAGTATCGATCCAATTCTGGGTAAGTCTCAGCATGCTACGACATCTCCTCGTGCCCGAACTTGGATTTCCTAAGTCGATCGCAGTAGCGGTGGCTGAGTGTATGATCATTTGCTATTTCGCCTTAGCAGTGCTACCTCCAATGATAGGAAGAAAGCCTGAAAGATTGAAAGTAAAATTTGGTCAAATCCCTCCATTTGGTTGGATACTCGACTGGTGGAGCGGTACTTCCTGGGTTGTAATGGGTTCTGGTCTCTTACAATGGCTGCTGTCTTTCTCTGGCGAATTTCGCAAGTTCTTGCAGCCGTGGCAATCTTTATTTGTCCAGTATCTTCTGCTCGTCACATTGATCGTTGGAATTTCAATCATGCGGAGCATCTGTAGGCAACTAGTTCGAGGACTTCGAAGGGAGAGAGTCACTAGGCAGAGATGGCCTGCAGATATGACTGTCAGGCCGAGAGAGGCGGAAACCAAAGAGACACTGCCAGACGAGTCTGACGGTGAGAAATTATGGATCGCTTGGTTGCTAGCTACGAGTTTCACAATATGGGTTCTATGGTATGCGTATCGATACGACAGTCAAGGGACAGAAGCCCCGAGCTGGACATCGGTGTTTGGGAAATGAACACGGAACTAAGGCTATGTCTGCGTCAAGGTACACTAGCATCTTCTATCCCGACCAGGGCTTGCGACCGCAGACATCCGCCTCTTCATCGCAAAGCACTCGCAATAAGGCAGCTTCGAGACTCAATACAGCAGGGAGAAACAAAGACTCCACATGAAGACAACCAACACTCAATACCAATACCTTTTCAAAAGCCTCTCTTCCTCTCCACTCCACCTCGCATACGCAGCAATCGACCTCACAACCCCATTCCCCACCCAACTCATCAACCCAGGCCACTTCATATCTCCCAACTGCGCCATCAAACACAAGTGCACAAAGCTCTTCGGCAATCCCCTCTCATCACACTCGCCATCCTCCGCCAATCCATATATAACATACACACTCTTCTCAAAACCCTCATGTCCCGGAACCAGTTTCCCCACAAATTCCACATCCGCATCCGTATCATTGAAAAACCGATGTTTGGTATTGATGGGAATGATGGCTGTTTCGCTAGGAGCAGCGTGGAGAGTGTCGTCATTGAGGACGTAGCCGAGGACGCCGGAAACGGGAGTCAATTCTTCGCGGTAGGAGAGGTGGTAGTGGAGGGGGGTGCCGCCGCTGGGAGCGACAGTGCAGCGGATCAAGGTGTATTCTCCATTGGTTTCGTGGGAGTATTTCTCAATGGCGATTTTATCGCGGATGGTGGGATGGGTGAGGTGGCGGCGGGAGGGGTCGCGGATTCCTGGGGGAAGGCATGTGGATTTGGAGTCTGTCATGGTTGAATATATGTCTCCTATGAAGGATGTGAGATGAAGCGAGTAAATAACAAGAATAAGAACAAAGAGAAGAATGACGGAAAACCAGAAATATAACCCCTAACACACAGTACGCAACAAAATATGATCGATCATCCTTAATCTTGCGACTAAGTTGTTTCCATAGGTCAGCAAACCGAGAACTCACAAATGGGCCGCTATGACCTATCCCGTCCAATCCAACCCCAACCCAAGAGAAAGTAGCTTCGTACATCACATCAAGGTATCCAACAACCAGATCCCGATAATGCTCAAATACGTTTAACTTCAACATGCCAAACAGCCCTTCTCGCCTCTCTAGCGCTGACCTTAAATACCCCACACACACCCCCCACCCGCCCCTAACCCTTCGCTTAGCCGACCTCGCATCCGCCCCTTGCCGCTATGCTCTTTTCAGGCTATGCTTGATTGGGGTTCGGGTTCGCAATTGGATAGCCTCATAGAAAATAAGCCATGAAAGCAGACAAAGGAATAACTTAAGACGAGTGCCGACAATAAAGAGATGTGAATGGATATGAAATACGAGAGGAGATATTGGAGTGGGGTCTGATTGGAAGAGAGAACGGAGAAACGAGTTGAGATGTAAGCCCGATGTTTGGAAGTCAAGTTGAGCTTCGGCTTGCTTGAAGGAGAGTACATTATATAAAGGAGACATTCCCGAGAGAAGAAAAGGGAGTGAAATCTCTTTGCGCTCTTTAAACTGTATTGAATGCACCTCAACTTCTCTCCGAACGACTCAAGAACTCCGTCTCTTACCTCCACTCCGACAGCTATTCGAATCCAACCATCATGGCAGACACAGCAAACCTCAATACTCTCGCTTCCATCAAGAAAATCGCCCTCATTACTGGTAGTACCCGCGCCGTTCGCATCGGCCCCTCAGTCACGAAATTCGTGGCCTCGATCCTAGAATCTGACCTCTCCTCTCAATACACCCTCTCCACCGTCGACATCGCCTCCTTCAACCTCCCTGTCTTCGACGAAGCCGTCGTCCCCGCCTCCGTCCCCTTCGCCGCCCAATTCGCTCACGCACACAGCATCGCCTGGTCCGCCGAGATCGCCAAATACGATGCCTACGTCCTCATCACCGCCTGCTATAACCAAGGACCTCCCGGTGGAGTGAAAAACGCCATCGATTATCTCTACAACGAGATCAAAGGGAAGCCATTCCTGATCATAAGCTATGGGATGGAAGGTGGTGAGAAAGCGAGTGATAGCTTGGCGGTCAGCTTGAAGAGTATGTATACGGTAGTGATGGAGACGAGACCGATGTTGACATTGGCGCGGAACGAGCCGATTGAGTTTGGAATGCCGTTGGATTTGAGACTTGCCGCTGGGGGGACGCTGGGAGAGCAGAGTCTGAAGGATTTCGAGGGGAAGAAGGGCGAGATTTTGAAAGGATTTGGGGAAATAAAGGAGTTTTTGGAGAAAGCTCCTGAGGCGAAAGCTATATAGGGCGAAACGCCCTCACGCATAGCTAATCAAATGTTGAGGTCTCGTAGAAGTCTTCAGGGACCATAGCCGAACTCTCGGCTTCTTCAATCTCTCGCAAGTAATTTGCTAAGAACTATGTCAGCTATGTCAGTTTATGCAATAAACAGCAACATACCATAAAGCTTGAATCTCGGTGCATAATAACGCAAATGCTTCTTCAAGACCTGTACATCAGCTTCCCAGTCTACATTGCGCTCTCCGAGTTGAATATGTATCAAAGCAGCAATAGCCGTTATTCGATGAGCCCAGAAAGCGGTACCGTCAAAGTCAAATGGTATTCCTTGAAAGGCTGCCTTAGTAGCATAGATTATGATCCTTGACATAGACTGGAGGGCGCCGGTTGCACGCGTGATTCCTTCCGTATCTTCTGACTGAGTAGCGAGATCTAAGTCGTGGAGGTAAAGAGAGAAGGCGGCACTAAATGGTATTAGTGGTGAAGCAGAGTGTGAAATTGTAGACGTGGGCCTACCTGGTACGCATGCCATAGGGCCCACAATATTTACCTTCAGCTTTTCCGCTAGGATGTCTCTGTCAGCCACGAATCGTCATTTTTGCCAATGGCCAAAGAAGGG
Source organism: Phialocephala sp. D728 (assembly GCA_003988865.1). Lineage (NCBI taxonomy): Eukaryota > Fungi > Ascomycota > Leotiomycetes > Helotiales > Mollisiaceae > Phialocephala > Phialocephala sp. D728. The sequence continues at coordinate 143,329 of QYAJ01000056.1, forward strand.
ACAATAGGAAGCTGTGAGGATGAGCGACCTACGGTGGCGGAATGCAAGCGCCAGAATAATGCTGCAACGCGATGTCAAGCTTGGCCGAATCAGCTTCTCTCCTAGCAGGACTCTTGCTTTCATCTAAGATATGTTGAGTAGTCAGATCGGACAGATAGGTCGTCTGGATAACAGCAGCAAAAGATCCAAATCTAGTAAATCCACGATCCGCCACCTGCGGCGTGGCTAAGTTGACGTTCTCCGGAAGCAGCATTTCATCTCTGACTCGATAGTACACACCATCCTTGAGAGGCACCCGAGGTAGATAATCATCCGCAATTGGTCCTGCAGAAGCAAAAGGGAGTTTGCTATCCGCGTGCTCTTGATTGATGATTCTGCACAAAATCAGCATCTCCAGCTTGGCTCAGTTCCTCCAAGTTTACTTACCTTTCCAGCACTACCACACTCCACCAAACACATCTCATTGCCTCAAACACAACCATGTCAGTCTCATCTTTACCCGGCGCTTGTCTCACCATCTTATGCAAACCCAAAATCTGCGCCATCCTCACACAGTTTCCAACCGTCAACCAAGAATCCTGATGCAACGCCTGACAGTGCTCCCAGCTCGCAATCAACAGACCCAGTTGCACCAACTCCAAGCTCACTTTCCCCGTTCCCAGTAACAAACTCCAAATACTCTTTAGCGTCAGATACAACTCCTCACCACTCTCCCCCGAAGTGGTCGATGGTGTCGGCGTAAGATATGTGATAAGGAACATCCCTAATAGGAGACTCGAAAAATGGCTGTTCAACCCCGCATCTCCATTCTCCAGTTGCCAATAAAAGATCTCCTCATCCACCACAGGAAGGCTCTGATGAAAATTCCGGAAATAAGTCTCGCAGTAGACACGCACGTAGCCCCTCTTACGCGAGATAGCGGACAGTAATTTGTGCACTTGCATACTAACCTGATCGTCGATACTGAAAGCCTGAACTGGGCTGACCGACTTGGCATAGTTCGAATCCGAATTCAAATTAAGGTCCCATGATTTGCTAATCGAGAGTGGGACCGTAGACGCAGACACAAAGCCAGGAACTACACCTACCAGGGGCGGGAGGACGGTGGTTTGAGAGCCACCCCCGCCCCCGCCCGTGCTGCCGTTCTGCTCGGTGCTGTCTGCGTACCAACATTTGACGAGAAGTCTGGTATTATTCCGAGTCAGCCGCATGTGGAAACTTTGGCAACGATGTGGGGACACGTACCTGCTGCACCTGTTGCAGGCTGGTAAGGCTTTATTGCACTACTACTAATTAATTCTATGTTTTTTCTAAAGGGGAAGAGCCGAGGAAGGTGAACGCGACCGCAGAGTCAGTATACCGCAAACCCAGAGATGAGAAACAAGGAAACGGGTTGGTTACGCTTTTTTTGCGGCGTTTGCAGGGCTCACAGACCGCGGGGGCTATTTGGAGGACGACGGAGTTATTGTCGCTCATCGTTTTGATTGATATTGGACGGTGGACATGCTTAAGAACTGGATAGGAAGAAGATAGTCTTGTAAACTACTCCGCTGCTCGACCAGTCTTACATGAAGGATCCGAAGGATTATGCTAGTGGCGTAGGATGTCAGCGTAAGATGTCGATCACAAACGAGTCACGTGGCGTCAGAAAAGGTGCAGTACTTCAAGTAAGAACATGTCCGCTGTGATATAGGTAGAGAAATATTGATCGTCATTTGAGGAGTCGAATATATGGTCACGAAGATGTTGTGCATTGAGAGCTTCATTATCCACACTGGGTTGAATCAACCCAACGCAAATCGATGTTGAGTTTTTGGCAACGCCTGCGACGTACTGATCCGCCATGCTTCCTAGCCAACAAGCACATGCTTCGTAACCCAATTATGCAATTCGTTTCCAATTCGTGACTGTACCCTTGGAACACCAGAACCTAAAGCAGAATTGCTCCTCCGTTCTCTTGCCACCCTAAAACGCCTTCAAAGTCATCCACCTCTCATCCCTACATTCCATCTTTTGACATACATACTGCTTGAAACTCTTGCACAATGTGCAGTTTTAACAGTTTTAACAGTGATTATTGTTCTCCGACCTATGTTACTCAGGTGGCTGGCACAATCGCCTCGGCACCTAAATCTCTCCCAAAGGCATTGTTGTACGGTCCAGAGGGGAACATAAAATTGCGGTCGATTTCCATACTTCGATTGATCCTTCCACCAGGGGTACGAGGATTTGGAACATTGACTCGTCCACGGGACGTCACTCGGCTCATATCCTCATCGTCGGTTTGCTCGTCTTCAAATTCGCCTAGTCTATAATGTGTTAGCTACTAGACATGTATGTATAGCGATACAAGGCAAGAATACATACCTTGCAAAATAGTCGGCGAGGCCGTCATGACTCGGTGTGCCAACCACTTGGTCGTAGAGAGGTGGGGGTGTTGGCATTGGCATTGGTGGCGGCGGGTCTTCGGCATCAAAAGCAGGTGGATTGAAGCTTGGGGCTCTCAAAAGATGAATTGGCCGCTGCACACCCGCAGCTGCATTCGTTGCGAGATGGGCTTGAGGCGGTCTTGCCAGGTCAGGCATAGCATTCTCAATTCCGCTTGACAAATTCCCTACATCGTTCGAGGCGAAGGATGACGTAGTATTGCTCGCAGCAGCATTCGGACATCCACAGACACGTTGCATGTTGAAATTACCAGCGCTCAAATCTGAGTATTCAGGCAAAGCAAGATTGGCTTGCGTGGCTCGGCAGCTGAGAATTGAGATGGGTGAGTCTATAGAGATCTCAAAGTGGCGACGCTTCTTGCCAGTCGGGTCATCCGCATCCAATCTCGATATTCGCATGACGATCTGAATTTTGGTCAACAACAAGTACATAACCAGCATGGGGCTCTTACTTTGATCCAGTGATGCACATCTACATTCTTCCATGAGCAATCATGATGCATGCGTTTCGACTTGTCCCTTTCCATAAGTTCGCAAGTAGGCAACTGCGCGTCGATCTCAATTTCGGTTGAGCCTATTATGTTCTCCAAGTCTTCTGCCAATTCAAGATCTCCAAGCAGATTCTCCTGAACTTCAGGGAGCGGCTCAGGCTCAATTCCCAGTCTAATAGCCCTATCTCTCCTCCTGGCTTCAGCTACACTCCTGTGTGTAGCGCGTACTTCTGGCGCTGGCTCGCCCCCTCGCCTCTGTCTAATTTCCGACCCGACAAAATCTTTGTGTAGAGGCTTTCCAGCAGATTTCTCAAATAATAGGATTTTCCTGGTATTGTCCCTTCTGGTGACCTTCTTGTTGCTGGCAAAGTATTCGATATTTTCGCTGACGTACACCTTGAGCTTGTGAACCTGAACCTTCGCCAGTGGCATAAGCTTGAACGCTATTGGGATCTTGGAGCCTAGAGGGAATGACTTTCCCGAGATCATGATTTCATAGTGCAGCTGATCTTCCCACTTCCTACTGATTGAGATCGGTTCCACTAACTCTAGCGAATCTTCTGATGGCGATCGGATTACTGGGATCTCCTTGAATCCTTGGAGGTTTGCCTTGAAGGTCCCTGCACGCTCCACAAGGCATTCTAATTGCCATGTGACATGGGCAAGAGGCAACTTGGTGGTCTCTGGACTGTTGTTGTCAATTGGTAGCTCGAAACTGTATTCGTAGATCCCGGGATGAAAGATTTTGTAGCCTTTTTGTTGAGGGGTTGGACCGAACGGGGAGTCGCCTTTGGTGAAACTGCGAGATTGATTGCTTTGCAAAGATAGTCTCTTCGTCTCCTTGGCAGACAGCAAAGTGCTAGATCTGCTTGATCGAGTGCTGATGCTTGGAAGTGAAAAGCCAGTGCTATGATGACTGGGGCTGGGGGAGGGAGGACCCAAGGTGCTGGAAAGATTGGTGACTGACGACGATGCTGACTTATCTCGCAAGGCATAATTACACATTGCGCCATAGCCTGTATCTGAATCCTCATATGTAGCATTGAAGAACGGGAGGACTTGTGTCCTCAATGACTCTTCCTCAAAAAGATTAGACTTTTCAGGAGGAATTCCTACGTCCTTATAAGCCACTTCCTATCACGTTCTGGGTATTTACAGCTCTACTTACCTTCCGGCCATTCAGTCCGAGCTCGACCTGTAAACTTCAAAGTGACTGCTTTGATCTTGATACTCTTCGTAACATTTAATTGCAGCTTCCCTCGCAGAAGTGCGGATGAATTTGAGTGGGAATGGTTCGTTGTGCCATCATGGTCAAGCCCGGTGAGATATATCACTGGCTCGGCCAAAATGATTGAGCAAGAAACACCATTGCCCGAGCAGACGGGCTTCTCTATGTCAGAACCCACCCTTCCATTCAACAACAAGCTGGGCCTGCCTGTTTCTGATCCTGAGCTAGATACACGTCCTCTAGTGACGCTTTCTAGTGAAGGTCTAGACATTGTTAGCTCCCCCGTTGATGCACCGGGAGCTGTCCTCCTAGCAAATATTGTTGTAGGGTCTGATGACGCGATTGTCAGAGACGCCCGAGGGGAGCTGGGTGTTCCAGGACTTGCAGACCTCGTCGAGTTCACCGCTGAGGACGAAGCGGCGGAAGAATGTGAGGCCGAGGGGAAGAAGACCGAACCCAACACCCTCTTTGCGTTCTCGCGGGAAGCCAGTTTTTTGAGTTGTAACCGAAATTTGGAAGGTTTCTTTGGCGGAGGAGGAGGTGCCGAAGGTCGAAGGTCGAAAGGGACAAAACCAGCCGGCAGACGAGTGATATGTATCGAATGTGGTCGTCGTTGCCGAGGGCGGCAGGGAGGTGTGGGCAGTGTTGGGGTCTGCGACTTGAATGCGAAGCTGTTAGGAGGAGTGTAGTAGACAGTGCCTCTTCTAGTGTAGTACGATAAAGTGATCGGTTCTGACATGGCGAATGTCAATGAGAGAACTCCCACAACAGAATATCTATCAGGTAGAAGAGACAGAAGGGAGGAAAAGGGAAAGGGTGATATTTTGATATCCGCGGTCTGCCACTGCACCTAGGCGCAAAGAAGGTATTGGACGCTCTAACATCAGATCGTGAAGTGCCAACCATATCATACAATCAAGGGGTGATTGCCGGTAGGGCTAAGGGGATATAAAGCAGGCTTCTATACAACATGCGACTGACTGACTGGATAGACTCACAATACTAGTTTGGCATGCGTCTGTTGTCACCACGGTGTGCAGGGAAGAATGGATGTACGACGCCAGCACATGAGGGCAATCGCCAAATGGCGGGGACAAAATTTCCCACGATTTCCGGATTGCGATGTTTGGGTCGCAAGGACTCGTTGTGTAGCAGACTGGGCTGGCAGTCCGGTCCTAGTTTCGTGATGACGGTGAGCCGTGAGCCTGAGTTGCGACCGCAATTCTGTCTGCACGGCGGGGGCGGGGCGAGAGCAGATGAGAATGTAAGGTGTCGCGGCAAGAAATGCAGCGGCAGGAAATATTGAATTCGGTGCAAAGAATACTGATCGATAATATGTATGTACAGCACTGGTCGAAGGATTTCCCCCTCTCGGATCTTAGTTTGGTCGTGGCCGTGGTCGTGGTCTGGTCATGGTCGTTGGGCGCGCCAGTGGTGGTAGTGTTTATAACCTTACATGGGGCTAAGCAAAGAAAGGTACGATGCCGACACGTCCGGATACATGATGTCGTCAACCTCAATTGGATCAGTTTTCGAGCCAGCCTGTAACAGCAGCCGCAACCGCCAGTCACGACCCTCCCGCCCAGCGGTCCTGCATACCGGTGTCAAGCCGGATTATCAAATGTTCGAGAGTTGAGGTGCCTGTGCCCTTCTCGCCATTCTCGCCATCCTCGCCATCCTCGCCATTCCAATCTGCAACACATATCTCGACTTATCAGCACCAGGGCATCGAGACTAGGGTGAGCATGGCAACTTCAGCGAGGTTAGATATGGTGCCTGCCTGGCGCGAAAGACGCAAACAGGGAAACGTCCACGCCCCGACTTGGAGTTGGTTTGAGTGGCCATGGACGAGGCTTCATCCGCATAGGGTCAACCCGCCAAAACCTTGTTCTCGAAGCTCATGCATGAAGCCTCAAGATGACTCTAAAGAGACAGGCTTGATTGCCGAGAGAATGAATGTCTGCTGGGCACGAAAGCCCAACGGCGACGTACAACCACGGAGGAAGCCTATTGCAGCAAACGCCCTTTACGGCATCTGCCCGGTCACCCATCGTCCGCACTGCCAGCGCGTGTGGAAGATTTGTTGACACGAGAAAGAAATCGGCTCTGGAGGCTCGGCTCCACTCAACCTCACGAGTGCCATCCGAAGAATACTATCAGACTGTAATCACTCAGATCTCAAGCTTACAACCTGGAGACGGGGCACGGGAGCGAAGTGGCACGCTCAATCTCTCCCTCCTGTCCTCCTGTCCTCCTGCCCTCTTCGAAGCGTCTGAAAGGCTGGTGTGAAACTGGTACGCCCACCAAGCCTGGACCGAGTGGACTGAGCGGACTCAGAACGGTCGCTGTCGGTGCCACACCACGGCTCAAACAGGAAATAAAGATTTGTGAAGCCTTCCAGGCGTCCCCTAACGATACCCACGATCCCCACGAGACCGATAGGCGCAAGTCGAACGCCTCTGAACCACCGGAAGGCCGGAGGCGTCCCTTGCGTGGAAGAGAGAACCCCTCAAGCGTCCAGCCGAGGAGCCACGACCGTCATGAATCTCACTTTTCTTTTCAGGTGCACGAGATCTGGAACTGTCGATCCTGGCCTATCATCGCCCTTCACCGCCGTGACATCCCACCTCGCAGGCTTTCTCATCCGCATGCTGATGCAGGCCACGAATTCGTGATGGCCCGCTGGGCTAAGCCCGAGTCGACGCGTAATGGATCCTTGTTGCAGGCCGGCCAGGATAGGATGGGAGTATGTATTCCTCTGAGGTATCCTTCGATATTTCAAACCTCAAGTGCCATCTTGGAACTACCAGAGAGAATCATTTGATCATGCGATAACATTCCGAAGGAGGCGCGATGAGATCTGGCTGATGTCTTGGCAGGCTGAACCTAGCGCAGATCATTGTGGGGGAGAAGGCGTCTTGTGTGTCGATATCACGACTGAAAGAAGTCTGGTCGAATATATTGGACAGAGGAAATCTGGAGAGAAATTACTGGGAAACCTTTGTGACGCGGAGAAAAATGGACAAGAAATAGAAAGCTCATATGCTTATTTTCAACTTGTGCTATTGTTGATAGAGGATAAAACTCGGTGTTGAGTCGCAATGGAACCCCCTTTGCCCTTATCGTACCGCACGTGACCACACCTTGTGGATCAACATTTTACGCGACTTCGGACGCGTCGATGTCTTTGCACACAGTGAATATATTCCGCCGTCTAGCTCAGAGCATGAAGAATGGCAGACACTGAGGCAAATGCATCACCGAAACGTGTGCCTCTGAACGAGTCTGCCGACCTTTCAGCACCTCTGCGAGGATGCGTCATATGTTGTACCTCTGTTCCCGATGAGAAGCGCGTAAGTCTATATAGCTGCAGGCTCCCTTCTCCAAAGTCAACTAGTGTTCTTGCTGACTATCCTCCCTACTATAGACAGAGATTGCGAAGTTCGCAGAGCAGATGGGTGCAGTCCATCGATATGACTTGACTCTCGACGTAACTCATCTCATCGTTGCTAATTACAATACTCCTAAATATCAATATGTCGCACGAGAAAGACCAGATGTCCAGCCTATGACCATACAATGGATTGAAGCGGTGCGAGACTTATGGATTAATGACAAGGAGATCGACTTCACCTCACTCGAGACCGAATACAGATTACCCACCTTTCACACTTTAAAATTTAGCATGACTGGCTGCGATGATCGTAAGGGCACTTAATGTCGCTACTGTGGCCTTTCACTGACATAGGGCACTTAGCTGCCGAAAGATTAGAAATCGCTGAGCAGGTCAGAGCCAATGGGGCAATATACGAAGGCGACCTGACAAAACAAATCACTCATTTGATATCCTTTCGAACAGAAGGCGCAAAATACAAGGCTGCTAAGAGTTGGGGCCTACGGATCGTGTCCATCGAGTGGTTGCAGGATAGTATAGAAAGGGGAATGATCTTGGATGAGAAGCTCTACGACCCTTCCTTGCCGTTACAGGAGAGAGGGAAAGGTGCCTGGGATAGGACGAAACCTAAGAGAATTTCTCTGGGTAAGCGGTCACGGGAAGGCAGTACAACAAGCCTAGATGGAGGCAAGAGGAAGCTACGAAGAACCGCTAGCACGAAATTAAACAGCCAAAGCGAAAGGATATGGGGAGATATTGTTGGAGGTAGTATGGTAGCGCAGGTGTCCCGAAGTGGTGTATGGGACAATGCTGAAGATACAACTTTGCGGCCAGTCCAAGAACCCATAGCAAAGGGGCCCGTGGCACCAACGAACAACTCATCGATGCAATCTACGATTGAGAACGCACGTATTCAAGGAATGTTCAATGGCTGTCGTTTCCACGTGTATGGTTTTGATGCCATAAAGGACCAAATCCTTCGAGGTCACCTATTATCGAATGGTGCCGAAGTATCAGATACGATTCAGGATCTAGTTAATACCGAACCATGCAATGATATCAAGCGCCTATTTCGAATTGTCCCTCACGATTTATCTATCAAGGACTACCCTCCGCTGCTAGAATCTCAGCTTGAGATCGAGACGATCACTTTTTGGTGGGTGGAGCGCTGTCTGCATAACAAGAAGTTCCTGGAGCCCAACGAATGCATCATTGGTCGGCCATTCCCAGCATTCCCAATCGAGGGTTTCAATACGATGACAATCTCATCGTCCGCCTTTACAGGTATCGAGCTCCTTCACCTAAAGAAAGCCGTGAACTTGATTGGAGCTACGTATAGCGAGGACATGACACCACAATCTACCGTGCTAGTCACCAAATCTATTAATGTATTAAGGCTGGACAAGTCCGAGTGTGCGAAGGAATGGAACGTCCCAATCGTGACCGCCGATTGGCTGTGGGAATCGATCGAATCTGGACAAAGATTACCATGGGCAAAGTACAAGCGCAGGTTGGTACGGAAACGAACAGATCCATTGCCAAATGCAAAGGAGCAATCATGTACTGAATCGCTGTCACGACCAGAACGATCGAAGAGCGAGATTGCAAGACCTGTTGCCACTTCAAACGGTCACTCATCTAATGCGACACGACCTCCTCGGAACTCTGGCCTAGACGACACAGCATTCGAGGACGACGAACCTAATAGCTCAAGGCGACCTCCCCGAAACTCTGAATTCGACGATACAGCATTTTTGAATGACGTGCCTAATGTCAAGGAGGAGCATGCTTCTCAGGCTCCCTCAATCGGACACAATTCTTCCTCTACGCAAGATCTCTCCATTAAGACAGCTCCACTATCAGAACGGAGCCTCAACTCACCAACAAGAACAGTATCAACAGCACCAGCGCCTTCCGAGCCACCAGCGCCTCGGCCACAAGAAGACATCAGCAACGCCATATCCAACTTACTCGCTAAGACAAAAACAGCGGCACAGCCTGCACAGAACGACGTGACAGAAGGACGTAAACGAGGCGGTAACCGAATTCTTGGACGTGTAACCAGCAACGTCTCGACCGGGTCCACGAATCTCTCACGTGCTACCTCCGTTGACTCAACCGCGAGTCATGGCCACCCTGTTCAATACCCATCAAATCTCTCCGGCAATATCTCTAGCAAGACAGCCAACGAGCAAATTGAAATGCTCGTCAATGGTGACAGACACGCGCCTAAGGATATAGAGAGCCAGCTATCGAGTACACAGCTGCAGTACGATGATCCAGATAGTACCACAGCGAGAGAGATGGTAATGGCGAGAATGAAGGGCGAGAAGATTGATCCGAAGAGAATGGGTATGAAGGAGAAAGCTGCTACGATTGGGGACTTCGCTCCCAAAACGACGAGGAGAACGGGGAGGGATAGAGCTGGAGCTATTAGATAACCAAGGCGGCATATGCATAGTGGGGGATTGGGTATAGATAGGACGAGTGAGATAGTAATTGAGTTGGATATCCGACATCATCACCTGAAAATGACTAAACAGAATCTACATATTATGGCTTGCATATCTAGGCTTTGCTAATACGGAAATTGTGCCTTAGATTTGACGTTTCTCAAATTGATAAAAATGTCTGGAATGAATTGGATTCTTATCACTTGCCTATCTATTATTTATTAGTACGAACATTGTACCTTAGACCGACTATTTTTCAAATTAATGAAAATGTCTGAAATAAATTGGATCATTATAACCTGCATATATATGAGTTATTGATACAGATATTAAGCTATGGAATCGGACTTTAAATTGATGAAAAAGAAGTTATACATTATGGATTGCATATCTATACATTGCTAGGACGGACAATGAGCTATAAATCTAAACATTACTAAGTTCAACAAGTTGAAAATAACCAAAAAGAAGTTGCACATTATAAGCTGCATATTTATGCATTGCTAATATAAACAATAATCTATTTACCTAATCCATCTACTGCGCTAACATTCTCCTCATATCAAAATCCTTGTTCTAATCTCTTTCAATTATAAAATATAGGATTTAAATATTTGTAAAGGAAATAAGCGTTAGAGCCAGCCTCAATGTCCAGACTAGAGAGAGTTTATTTGACTCTGGTAATGTCTATTCTAATATACTATATTTGGTCTGAGATCCGATTCTCACAGATAATCAGATGCAAACAGACAATTGACAGCATTACAGAACTTGATAACAATGTCCAAAAACTCCAGAAATCTACAGAAAGCTAAGATTAGATAAAGCATGGCAAGAGTACAAATAGCCAGCTATCCCAACATCTCTGTGATAGATGTTGGCAAAGGACAAAGAGAACCACCACTCACTCCCCATGACAGTGTACCCCCATCCAAACGCCTTGTGTGTTTGAAGGATGGATAGCGGAATTGTTCGCGATATATATGCAATTGTGAAGAGACGCTAATCGCTTGAATTGACTCATTTAGCGTGTTCACCTTGGTTTGAGCTGCAATTCTCTCCCTTATCAATCATTCATTGATTTAGATATAAGGTTGCTTGGCTGTAATAAGCAGGTGAACGCCGCTATTCCCGAGTATTTACCGTGGTTTTAGTTGTAAATTTCTCACTCATTAGTGATTCATTGGGTGAGGTATGAGTTTATTTAGCTAGAATGACAGGTAATGGCAATTCTCTTTGCTTTGCTGATGCACATCACTAAAGTTACGCATTCGCTCTCATAGAATTTCATTTCAATTTGAGGTACAAAGTAGGAGCTACGCAAACCTATATAAAGCTTCCATCCTGGAATTTCTTCAACCTCAACCATAACCTACGAAGCTCCTCCTATGCAACCCAACCGGGATCTGCCCCGACCCCACAAGCATGGCCCTTGCGTGAACTTTTGTATACTTAACTTCCAAGGATTAAATCAGGCTTCCTTTGCAAGTTTTATTAAGAGCCTACATAATTAACTGTCTTTCGTCTTATGAGGGAACTTGACAGCAAGAGAGAACACTTGACAGCGAACAAAACCTGAGATGAAAGCGTGGTTTGAAAGTCCGACCTCGGGATTGAGATTAAGAAGAGAAGAAGGTATCTTCTGGGACCCGACAATCAATGCCTCAGTTTACCTTGTACCTTCTTTGAATTATGGAGTTCAATCACTGTCTGTAGCATTGTCAATATGACAATGATAATGATCATGTCTGATCCCGACATTGACTCCTTATTCTAGATTCTGGCGATATGTCAACATCAAAATAAAACCACAGCTAAAACCACAACCATAATCTTCACAACCGTAGACCGGCTTTCGTCATTCCCATTTCCTCCACCTGTGAACTGTGCAGGTGCAATCTCTGTCCCCGTCCCCGTTTCGCTGCCGCTACCAGAGAGTACTACAGTACTGCCTCCGAGCACAGTCGTTTGGCCGCCAGTTACGAAAGTGCTTCCTCCGACCAGAGTTGTACTTCCTCCCACTACGCTAGTAGAGCCGCCAATCACTGAGGTGCTTCCGCCAATTATTGAGGTACTTCCTCCGATGATACTCGTGCTGCTTCCTGAAATCGAGGTACTGCCCCCAATAGCGGTCGTACTGCCACCAATGACTGTCGTACTTCCTCCAATGATAGACTGGCTACCCCCTCCTACGCTAGTAGAGCCGTCAACCACTGTCGTGCTGCCACCAAGTACAGATGTACTCCCACCAAGGATCGCCGTAATTCCTCCACCCACAGACGTACTCTCACTCCCTTGCGATCCAGACGAAGTAGAGCTGGAACCAGAGCCTGGACTTCCAAAGCCGCCAATAGATGCAATCACCGACCCCAATCCAACACTTGAGCTTGACGAGGTTGTGCCTGCTATCGAGATGAGCTTCCAGGTACCCATGAATGAACAGGTAGATGGGAGATACTTACTACTTCCAGGTCCTGATCCTCCGGACCCCGAGCCCGAACCAGTATTGGCAGCAGCAGTAGCAGCCGCCGATTTTGATGAAACCGACGCAACTGAGGCAGCTGAGACTGATGAAACCGAGGCTATAGATGCTACCGAGGCCTGAGATACAGAAGCAATAGATGCGGCTGAGGCGGATGCAGCCACTGCCGACGCAACCGAAGCAGCCGACGCCGACGGAACGGATGCAACCGAGGCGACAGAGGCGACAGAAGCGACAGAAGCGGAAGAAGCAGAGGCAACAGATGCCGACGAAGCCGACGCATCCGATTCAGCCGTAGGCGTAAAAGGATTATACGGCGCCGTCGACGTGGGAACAAGAAAGCTATCCGAGGTCGAAACCGGGTATATAACCGTGAGAGTTGGACAACTGGTCGAGGTTGCATAAGTCAAATTTCCATTGCTAATTGTCCAAGTGGTAGTCAAGCCATTGCCCGTGCCCGTGATGATAATATTTGCAATGGGCTGTGCTGTGACGAGGATATCTGCGTAGCAAGAGGATAATTGCGGGTAGTCCACAGCTCGAAGATATTGTACGAATGCAGTCTGGAGTGGTTGAGCGTCTAAAGAGGTGATGGTTGCGTAGTTGGTTGCGTTGTTTGTGATGGGTATCCAGCTTGGGATGGCGAGGGAGATAGAGCTGATGTTTCTGGAGCAGTAGGTTGTACCGGATGAAGTCGCCAATGTGCCACCATGGTAGACAACGAATGTCGAATAATCGTAATAAGGAGTCGGGGAATATCTGGATTACGTGTTGTTAGTAAAGAGGGCATTACCATGCCATTTTTCACTCATATGGCTGTTCCATTCGCAGCTAAAGTTTCACTAATGGTGGTACTATGGATAGTCTCAAATGTAACATTCTGTTGGACGGTCACATAATTAGAATTTGCGATGTTTTTATCTGAAGGAAAGGCAGCAACGTAGTCGAGAGTCGTTGTGGGACCGCAAGCCGTCATCTGCGCATTTGTTGTAGTCAAAGTAACATCTAAATACTATATCGACATGAGTATCATACAATGCATGGTCAGTTTGAGATTCGGAACATACCTGCCACACAGTAGCAGTGGCCCACATATTATCTTTTATCACGGAAGTGGCCCAGTAATGCAGTTCTGCTTGCGGAACGTCGATGTAACACTCGTTACATGTATCCACAGCGCTGGCGGTGAAAGTATATGGTCCAGCGATAACATGCGCAATACACCATCCTCCAATGACAATCAATAGGTAGGAATACATTCTGTGTACGGTGTGTGGTCTAAAGCGAAAGCGAGCCACACTCAGCACAAGCGTAAATCTAAGCGGAGCAATACAGCATGCGAGTAGCCGAAGATTCAACAGACATCTCAAGTAAAGACTAAGGTAGAAGTAGATTGAGGGCTCTTAGTTGACGCATACGAAGAGAAGAGTAGCTAAGAGAAGAAGGCTCGTAGACGAAATGCAAAGACCTCGAGGCTCTGTTGTCACTCTCACAAATCCTTCGACGGAGCGGAGCGGTGTGCCAATACAAAACCTTGTTCGCTGAAGTTCTGAAAATGCCTGACAACGAAGTGCCTCGGAGAGCTAGCACACCATCGCTTCTGGCCTCAATCTTTGACAATGATGGGGGTCGTGACTCGTGAGCACCACGAGGGGGCGAAGATAAGACCCAACCTTGCGTGATACTCCAATAAGGAACGATCTCTGAGGATTGATGGGCTCCCGGTGCATTCTTGGCAGCATGAGGGAGACTGATAACCACTCTAGTTCCTGTTGCGGGGTCGTGAGGCTGAGTGTTGACAGCCAATCTCTTCAACTGTCGTGTCTTCCTTGAGTGGCACAAAATATGAACTAACCTGCACGTCTCTACTTTGGGTCCACTGCCGATATTATCCCTTGTTCGGCATGCGCGAATTGTGGTGGTGTTTGGACGGAAGAGGGTTCTTCGCCGTTGTTATGCTTTTGAGGCTTGGCCCCCAATGCACAATTAGCGTTCACTCTGCATGCAAGAGTGTTGGCTCTACATACGAAATACGACTTTGATTCGATGATGATGCTGTGTCGGTTAGGAACATGGTGGATTGATTCGACCCTAGTACTTAAGCTCCGTAGGAACTTATGAAGTTTTCGTCGTGATGGACTTTCCCTAGATCGCGTTGTGGACACAACAGTACATGCTTGACAATACAGCTAGTTTCTTTTGAGCTCGGAAGTTACTTCTGCCTAGCACTGTCAGAGGAGCTGCCAGCTGTTGTGCATGTTCTTGTAGGGCAACAATGACTTTGCCAGATCCAGTGGTACTGAATCCAAGCCAGGTATGGTAAGTTGAATCTCTCGACGACTGACTTGAAGTGCTGAGTCCATAGGGATGACAACGATGGTCCATAGGGATGACAACGATGGTCCATGGTCAACATTCTTGATGCAAATAGGCAATCCTCCACGAGCGATTCGCGTTCTCATCTCCACAATATCTGGCAACATTTTTGCCATTCTTCCAGATGGCTGCGAGATCGCAGGCTATCCAACCAATTGCCCAAGCCTTAGAGGTTTTGACGTGACTGTCAATCAATCTTCGACATGGATTGCGAACAAGCCGAATTCGACAACGGATCCATACTTTTCGTTAAGCATCGAAGACCGACTCGGAATATCTGGATATGGAGAATTTGGGTTTGATTCGGTAACGATGTCAGCCATTGGTGCTGGAGGCCCGACGGTCAATCATACTATCATAGCTGGGATAGCGACGCCCGAATTCTGGCTCGGACTGGTTGGAGTGTCCCCACAGAGCCAGAACTTCACCAGTCTGGAAGATCCTCAGCCGAGCTACCTTTCCTTGCTGAAGCAACACAATAAGATCCCAAGCCTCTCGTTTGGTTATACAGCGGGTAACCAATATTCCCTGAGTGGGATATACGGGAGCTTCGTCTTTGGAGGATATGACGCTTCTCGGTTCACATCAAACGAGTATTCCTTCGACTTCGGTGCATCTGAAAATGGTCAGGACTTATATGTTGGCCTTCAGTCAATCACAGCATCGAGCGCCAATGTTTCGTTCGGCAATACTAAGACTCTCCTACCAAACCCAATATATGCGTTGATTGACTCGACGGTACCTGAACTTTGGTTGCCGCTCGAAGCTTGCGAAGCTTTTGAAGCCGCTTTCGGTCTAGTTTACAATAACTTCACAGATCGATATCTTGTGAACGGATCGCTGCAGGCAAATCTCCGAGCTCAGAATCCCATATTCACGTTTAAATTGGGAAATATCGACACCGATCCACAGTTTGTGACACTAAATCTGTCTTACGCCGCTTTTGACCTTGTCGTCGGCTACCCCATCGTAACGAGCAACTATCCGTATTTTCCTCTCCGGAGAGCAGCAAACGCTAGTCAGTACACGATAGGGCGCATGTTCTTGCAAGAAACATATCTTACAGTCGATTACGAGCGGAGAAATTTTTCGTTGAACCAAGCTGTGTTTTCGCGAAACACAAGCCAGCAACTGGTAATGATCGAGCCGCTAGGAGAGGCTCGGCATAAACGTCTTTCGTCCGGCGTTATTGCGGGTATAGTAGTAGCAATTGTTGCATTAATCGTGATTGGAAGTGTGGGGTACATGATCTATAAAAAGCAGCGAAAACGCAGCGAAAACGCAAAGAGCAACGTGTAAAGGAGGCCAGAGAAGCTCAGGAAGCAGCTGAAGTCGAGGCTGAGACAGAACGAATAAGAATTGAGACCTTGGGACAAGAACTAGAGGCAAAAAATCTTCCTGAATTGGGACATAATCAACAGATACCGGCTGAGACTGATGGCACAGTGCTCCCTGGCCACGAGCTAGAACATATGGATCTGCGCGGAGAGTTGGAAGGCGTGCAATTTGATCTCTGGGAGATGGATGGAAATGATGCCAGGAGACATGAGCTTCCTGGAGATGATCTGGAACTACCAGAAATGGGTACATCGGGAAGCAGATAGGACCTAAGAGAGTAAATAGGATCGCAAAACTTGAGTGTTTGAACACACAAGTAGAAACAGCGGTAGCTACTTGCTGCACCAAATTCAACTGGACTCGCCACCTTTATAGTGGTTCCCCTCTTCATTCATGTAGTAACATGGCAATGACGAGGGACGTCAACTATACAACACTTTCGACACCGGGTCTGGGACAAGGGCATTTATAGACTAATCCTGGGGTAGCGCACCTTTTCCATTGGTGCTTCTCCGCTCTTTCTCTTTGCCCACCAAGGATCGCGACGATGCAGATAACCAGATGTCCGGCCCTTGGGTTTCTTCGTCGACACGATTTGTTTCAATCGTTGTTTCAATGTCTTTCGCTACAGATCCATTGCTGCTGATGGTTGTCCTATGCGTTGACCAGCCGTATAAGAACACCGATTGATTGATAGGAGTCAGGCTCTCAGACACTTTCTCTGCGATTGTTGGCAGACTCGAGATCATACCCGATATATCTACATCAACGACTTCAATAGGTAGCCCCCATTCAGGTGGAACAGTGTAGTCCGAAAGTTGTTGGAACTCTTGAATTCGATCCTCTTTGCTGAACTTTGTTCTGTCATTTGTGTTGAGTAATAGCACTGCTCGCTTCTTCTCTGTTTCAGTGCCGATAATGTCAACAATTTCTTGCATCCTGACCGCAGCTTCCTTGGTGCATACCATCTTTCGGTTGCCACACGCAGGCCATAAATTAGAAG
Organism: Phialocephala sp. D728; assembly: GCA_003988865.1. Classification (NCBI taxonomy): domain Eukaryota; kingdom Fungi; phylum Ascomycota; class Leotiomycetes; order Helotiales; family Mollisiaceae; genus Phialocephala; species Phialocephala sp. D728. Next base: position 160,541 of record QYAJ01000056.1, read on the forward strand.
GTAACAATTGGTCCTCGCTCTCCATTTCTATCTGTCGCGAGATTGCCTTGTTATGCCAATCTTCAGGCGCGACTCTTGAATGTGATAAATCGCTTGCAAATGCAAGGAGGATGGTGCAGTCAATATTGAGCACCTCAGAGAAAGACTCAGATCGATCCATTGCCATTCGATTAATCACAGAGGAGATTGAAGGGTATTGCGAAGACACATCTTCAGACGTCTGGATATCCACTCCTAAATCCTTAATCTGCTTAAGGATATTGCCCACCTCTTTCGAGTCTGGGACGGCCTTGATCCTCGGGAGTATAAGACGGACTGTTGGATGCCGGTATCGAATCCTAGTCGCTCGAGAAGCTTTGACGAGTGCCTCAATTTGTTTTACCAAACCAGGCTCATCGTCATCATCATCAGAACCTTGATCTTCGTCCTCATCACTAGATGATTCGCCGGCCCATCCAGCCCTGGTCAGATCCCATATAATTCTTTTTTCAGTAATAGAAGACACTTTGATCCATTCCAATCCGTCTTGTGATACGATGTCTACCAATGCCACGTTTTTCCGGTGCTGAGTTCCTCTCGTTGGGACCTTAGAGTTAGCATCCAAAGCATTGTGTTCAGGAAGCCAGAAATATCGTTTCCCCAACGCTATCACGCCGCTGCGGGTTTTCGCTATAGACCATACAGTATCGAAGAAGGATAAATTGGACGACCGTAAACCGTGCTTCGTCTTTGGTTCGTTGGGATCTGCGGTAGCGAGCTTGAGGAGTGTGAGCTTACTGCGAATGTAATAGAGACGGAGCTCAGTCTAACCTTGTTCAAAAGCTTCATCTCAGCATGGAGGCCCGTCTTGAATGCCCTCACTTCAACTTGCTTTTCTTTCTTCTGATGCTTGAGATGAGACTGGAATTGCTCCAACTCATCGAGCAAAAGACTGCATCTTTGTTGCATTCTTGTTGCCGTCCTCTCGGTCTCTTCTGCAGATGCAGAGATATCGAGTGCGAACATCTTCCCATCAAAATTGTCGTCAGGCTGAGAGGTATGGCCATCAGCCTCGCCATTTGTGGGAGACATTCTTAACGTTGTAGTGCGATTCTAGAATATATTCGAAAGCCACTTTGGCTTATTTGTGAAGAAGAGAGGCTTTGCATCCTAAGCTTGTAGATGTATCTTTTTAGGTATCCAAAAGGGGGAAGCTTTCGAATTGTGTGGAAGTGTTGTTCGAGTCATAGCAAGGTTGATGTATTTTCGCTGCAGAATGCGACATCAGATTTAGGTCGAATCACGTGGTTATAACCGCTATAAAAATTGATATTAAATCACAACGACTATCAAATCAATTCGTTCTCACTTAGTAAAGGAGCTAGATGGGTGTTTTTTTTTTTTGCCAAGTGTTGTGGTGAATGGGGTATGTTTTAAAAATCGAAATAATTAATTTGCGATAATTTGGAGTTTTGTTATTTGGCGGGCAATGAATGGTGCTGCTCCGCGTTTCAACGTATGAACGTCACTACTTCCTTTATTAGAGCACTCAGCTATTGCTAACACAGAATCATCTCCTTTATATCTGTATAAATGGCAAGTCTCGAAGTATGTTAATGGCGTAGCCGCTACAGCTATCCTAGTCTTTGAAAACAAATCGCCTCTCCGTTTTGTCAATCTTTATGGATCCTTGAACCGACTCTTACCTTACAATGTAAGGAGGTAGTCCTTCTATCTGCTCTTCACGAGTCCCTTTACTAAAAATATCTATCATAAACCAGTGGATTCTTGTCTGGTCATTTACTACGGCTGCATGTCACAAACCAAGTCCTTCTCCGTCATCACGGCTGTTTATCGTGCTTTCTTCTTAGCTATTACCACGTGCTACCATTTCTCCTGCTGTTAAGAGACCGTGCTTATTTTTGTCGAGGGAGTCTTAAGATCTCACACCTTTAGTTAATCCAGGACATTTAACAAGGCTCAATTCCTATTGTGAGATTTATTGAAGATGGATGCTCCCTTGAATCAGGGTTGGTTTAGATGGATGACGTCGTCACTTTTTATGAAGTAGAACGATTAGTTGAAGCATCTGATTGCATGAATTCGAAAAATTGTTGCCGCATGGGGTCTACTAGGGACCATATCCCAGTGTAGTAAATCCTAGGGAGCTACGATGTAGAGAACGTATCTGATATCTTGCGCATAGACAACTATCTCTCGGTCTTGTTTTGTTCTCCAAATGCAGCCATTTTACCGAAGCTTCTACAGTCTCCTTTACAGTCATTTGCAAAACCGGCGTCCACTTCGTCTACGGCTCCTACAGTCGCTAACGAAATCAGCTTCCCCTCACTCTCACAAATTGATGTATTTGATCCTCGCTTAGCTGGCTAATGATATGGCAGCAATAACCAGAAGCCTGTCGGCCAGCAGAATACGGGAATCTCGTCACGTGGCTACGGATATATCCCTAACTTAGTAATTATGTCGCAGTTTCCTATTTTGAGACATAAGAAGTTAAAGAAGGAGTCCATTATTCTACTATTAACTTCTGATGCGTCGCATTATCGGGGTACTTTGATGAGTCATGTGCGAATGTCTAATTGAGTTATACATTGCTTAGTAATATCTACCTTATTGGCGAGATAAGCGTTAGCCTCAAGATTGAAAATTGGTGGCGCTGGGTGCCTAATACGCAGGAAGCTTCCCTCTTCGTTTACTTACTATCCCGTGTCGATCGACAGTTGCATCTGCTCTCTCCAGCTATAAGCCTAGGTGTGTTTGGACGGCCTTGTTATAATCATGCGTTTTCTTCAACTTGAAAGCTCCGGCGACTTCAGCCTTACCGAGGATTACATCGAACATGTTCCGCCATACGCGATACTATCTCATACTTGGGGAATAGATATAGAGGAAGTCACCTTCGACGACTTCAGAGCAGGAACTTACATAAGCAAGACCGGATACAGAAAGATTCAGTTCTGCGGCGAACAAGCCGCAAGAGATGGGTTACAGTACTTTTGGGTAGACTCATGTTGCATCAACAGATCTAATCATACAGAGCTTTCAGAAGCTATTAATTCCATGTTTAGCTGGTACCGATATGCAGCCAAATGCTACGTCTACCTCTCTGATGTTTCCACACAGAGTGATATAGATGAGTCGTTCTCTCGGTCCTTATGGAAATTAGCATTTCGGCACAGTCGATGGTTTACTAGAGCATGGACGCTTCAAGAGCTTATTGCGCCACACTCTGTCGAATTCTTCTCTCGGGATGGCGAACGATTAGGTGACAAGAGATCGTTAGAACCATTAATTCACGAGATTACAGGTATCCCGCTGGAGGTATTTCGAGGAAAGCCTCTCACCCAACTTTCTGTTCAAGAGCGGATGCAATGGGCAGCAAAACGCACTGCCAAGCGTAAAGAAGACGAGGCGTACTCTCTATTGGGAATCTTCGGCCTGCACATGCCCCTTATTTATGGCGAGGGTAGAGAGAATGCGTTTGTTCGGCTCAAGGAGGAGATTAATAAACGCTTAAAAGGTAAATTTAGTAATGTCCAGACAAGGCCTCGATTTAATCAGAATTATGATTATAGTTTGCTAATATACATAATCCTGGTACAGGTGTTAATATACATGGCAACGTACATTGGGTAGTACCCCGTCCTGTGAATAATCTATTTACTGGACGTAATGAGCTCCTAGTTCGAATACAGAAGGCCATACACTATGACTGTACTTCTTCCCTTGATAAGCAAAAGAGATTTGTTATTACGGGGCTGGGAGGACAAGGGAAGAGCGAGATTTGTTTAAAGGTTGCAAGTCAAATGCGAGAAGAGTAAGTTTAATTTCCGCCCTTTATATGTTATTTATGATATCTTAGCTAACAATAATAGTTTTTGGGGAGTGTTCTGGGTTGACGTCGGCAAGGCATCTACTGCTGAAGTCGACTTCATTACTATTGCAAAGCAGCTTGGGCACTCCGTCGAAAGCGTTCCTAATGCTCTTCAGGCTCTCGCAAGTACCAAGCAAACCTGGCTCCTTATTCTTGACAACGCCGATGATCCGAATTTTAACTACCAGGCCTACTTTCCATCCGGAACTCAAGGCGCAGTTCTTATGACATCTCGTGTTTCTGAATGCAAGCGATATAGCCCAAACGCGAATGAAGCACTCGAGGGTCTTAAAGATAAGGACTCTAAAGAACTTCTACTAAAGGCAGCAGATATCCCTGAAGAATCGTGGCCATCTTACAGCGATCAAGCCGAGGAAATTGTTCAACTTCTAGGATCGCACACACTCGCACTGATCCAAGCTGGCGCATATATTGCGAAAGGCCACTGTCAGCTGCACCGATACCCCATGGTCTACCGACGGCAGCGGGAGCGGCTCCTGAGCTACCGGCCGGAGCAGGCTCGATCGAGGTATCGCGATGTGTACGCAACCTTCGAAGCATCTGCAGAGGTACTAGAGCAGTCTAAAAGCGAAGCTACAAAGGATGCTCTTAGTTTACTTGCAATCCTGTCAATGCTAGATTCCGCCGTTCTTCCTCTTCAGATCTTTCGAAGCACATGGGATAGTGGCAAAGAAGTTCTCTGCACTAGCCATGAAGAGATAAGTAAGGTCGACGCTATGTCTCGAAGTCACGTTTTGCGATTACCAAGCTTTCTAATAGTAAAGGATGACGAATGGGATCCTTTTCGTCTTATTGAGGCCAGCTCTAAACTAGCATCGCTCTCCTTAGTCATACGGCACGATTTAGAAGGCTCACTAGGATTATCGATGCACCCATTAGCACACGCCTGGGCTAAAGACCGTCAGGACCCGGAGCGGCAAGGTGTAGCTTGGATAATTACTGGGTGCGTTCTTGCACTTTCTCGACCTGATTCTATGTTGTGGCAGACTCAAGAGAGACGCCTTCTACCGCATATGCAGTCTTATCTGGATATCAAGCTTAGAAGAGTGCTTTCATTTGGACCCGAAGCTCTAGTCGTCCCAATTCTTCTTAAGTGCGGCTGGACGTTGCTGGACATGCGACAAGACTCGAGACTCAGCCATCTTTTAGAAGACATGTTTACCGAACTCGGCAAGAACCCCGGAAAACCGTCGAAAGAGTCTCTCCCGCTATATGATCTCCAAGCAAGGAGCTTGTCGAATATCGGAAGGAATCAGGAGGCGGTCGCGCTGCTCGAGCAGGTCGTTAAGATCCGAGAAACAACGCTGGCTGAAGACCACCCTGACCGGCTCGCATCGCAGCACGCACTCGCTGGTGCGTATAAGGCGAATGGGCAGGTCAGGGAGGCGGTCGCGCTGCTCGAGCAGGTCGTCAAGATCGAAGAAACAACGCTGGCTAAAGACCACCCTGACCGGCTCGCATCGCAGCACGCACTCGCTCTTGCGTATGAGGCGAATGGGCAGGTCAGGGAGGCGGTCGCGCTGCTCGAGCAGGTCGTCAAGATCCGAGAAACAACGCTRGCTAAAGACCACCCTCACCGGCTCGCATCGCAGCACGCACTCGCTCTTGCGTATGAGGCGAATGGGCAGGTTAGGGAGGCGGTCGCGCTGCTCGAGCAGGTCGTCAAGATCCGAGAAACAACGCTGGCTAAAGACCACCCTGACCGGCTCGCATCGCAGCACGCACTCGCTCTTGCGTATGAGGCGAATGGGCAGGTCAGGGAGGCGGTCG
>QYAJ01000553.1:0-11212 GCA_003988865.1 Phialocephala sp. D728
ACCACCTGGCCAAGGGCCTGGCAGCCACCGTATCCCCTCCGTACGACAGCCCAGCCGAGGCCTAGCCTCGAGCTCCCAGGGGCCTGACCCCTTACACTATAAGAGATAATGGGCAGGGAGAGCCGCGAATACGAGCCGCTATCGGTAATTGCAGCCGCGTAAGCTTCTCCCTTGGCTGCAATAGCTTAGAAGGATCGCAGTTCGCAGTGCTTTCCGAAAGGAAGGCTATGGCGGCTACTACCCAAGGGATCGGCATTTGGCATTAAGGGCCCTTGCAACCAGGCTAACGGGTCTCCCTCGGGGCCAAGCTAACGGGTCTCCCTTGGAGCCGAGTAGCTGGGAACTCTCCTCTAATTTACTGTACGGATAAAAGGCCTTAGAAGGGAAAAGGACCGGAGGAATATAGTTTAAATAGAGATAAAGACCGAGGAATATAGTTTGGGAGTGTAAACTTCGTATAGACGATCGTATTTAATATTTCGGCTAATTTGCAAGTAAAATACGATATTAATCCGCTACGATAAAAGTGCTAAAAGCGATATAGTTTTAAGCTTTAAATATAGAGGCAATCGGACGATAGATGGCCGAGATGGAATCGTAAAGAACTATAAGATATAGTTATCGGTCCAACTTATCGTTATTTTATTAATTCTCGAGGGAAATATAACTAACGATTACCTCGTATTATAGTAATTAGTAATGATGCATATATGAAAAATAGGACTTAGTCTTATTGAATTATAGAGTATTAATCGAATAAAAGTCGGGATCGAGAAGTTTGCCGATAAGTAAATCGACGATTTCGATGAAATCGAGAGGATTTATCGATATATTAATGAATTCAAAAGCAAGTCCTATACGAAAGAGAGCTTATAATCTGTTGGGATACGTAATATGCATTCATTGTATGTGTGTATATATTTGTGTGTGTGTAAGGAAGGAAGAAGGAGCGAAGCTCCTTCTCCTTCCTTATACTAGTCTAATAGGGGAGGCTGGGATCACGTGCCCTTCGGGCACGTGCTCCAGCCTCCAGAGCTGACACTTCCAACACAAGATCGTAAATAAAACGCTTTCACGCGAGAGCTTATTTTTAAAATTCGTCTTTTCCATTTGGTTTATTAAACGATCGTATATTATAATCCTTTCGAATTCTTATTATAGCTTTACTAACTTATAATAAAATTACATTAAAAATAAAATAAAAAGTAGTAATATTAACGAGTCGATTCGTCGATATTACACCAAAAAGTTCTAATTCTTAAAAGTTCGAGGATTTTTATATTTTAAGTTTTTAATATAGCATTAAAGAATATTTATTTTATTTTAAAATACCTAAAGCTATAGCGCCTTTTTTACAATAAATAACTTTTTTAAACTATAATTTAATATTTAAAACTCGATATTAATAATATATTTTAATATAATATCGCAATATTTATTAATAATACTTTAAAAATCATCGATACTACTTCGATAAAAGTTCGATTTTATCGCGAAACATTTCTAATTATATAGAATATATATATATTCTTAATCTTTAAAAAAATAATACGCTTATTATAATTTATTATATAAATTATTAATTTTATAAATTTTTACACATTTTTTGCGAGTTTTTATGCAATTCTTTAAACTTTGTAAATCTTTATACGTTTTTGGACTTAGGTCTCCCGCGTTCTTTTTTAACCTTCTTCGGTCTACTACGCTTTCGCGTCGGCACCTCTACACTAATCTTTAGGCGTTTTTAAGATTCGGATATTGGCAAATTATAATTCTTTTTATATATTTATAGTAATTTCTACGTATTCTTTAAATTAGGGTAGGCTAGTAGCCAAATATTATAGTTCGTTAACTAATCTTTCCACTTTACTAAATATTTACGTTTTTAATTTCTTCCTTTTTAATTATAGTTTAAAATAGCTTCGACCTTCTATTTTTATTTTTTATTTTCCTTAGCAAGTTTAAAATAAATACCGGAAGCGTATCGCTTCGATTTCTATTCTTTCCTTAGTATATACTTTTTAAGAAAAAATATATAAAATATAAAGTATAGCTTTTTATATAAATTTGGCAAATTTAATTTATACGCCGCTTCTCTAATGTATTTAAGGATTTTGAATAAGCTAATAAATTTGGGAGTTAATTTGCTTGCTTTAAATTTAATATTTTTAATCGATAAAAAAACCCACGAGTTTATCGAGAAATGCTTATCTAAACGATGTTTGTTATAGTACCTTTCACGGTTCTATTATATTTAATGCTAAAGATCTTGAAACTTTTCTCGCTTTTTTTTTAAAGTCTCGGCTTTTTTATATGTAGTTAGTACTTTCTCTAGAACCTTGTTTTTAGAGTTTAATGCCTAGGGCAGTTTCGGTGAGTAGCCGTAGTATATTCGAAAGGAAAAGTTTTATAAGATTTAATACTTGGAATTATTGTACGTAAATTCTGTAAACGGCAGCTTTCTCGTTTAATTATTTTTATTTACGTTATAATAGCTTTTAAAATAGTGTTCCAAAGTTTAATTCTACTTTTCTATTTAATCGTCCGTTTATAAATAGTATACTATAAATAGTTTTTATTTTACAAAAAAGTAAAAATATAATACTAATTAAAATTATAATATAAATACGATTTTACAATTCGAAACGATATCGTTAAAAAGCCCAAATATTAAAAAAACGTTATTCCAAAATAGCTATATTAATTTCGGCGAATTAATTATTTTATAATAAGTAATATACCTCGCCATCTTTAAATATCGATTTACGATTATTAAAATAGCGTCGAAGTTTTTTCCTTTTAATAAATTTTTATAAAGAAATAGTTCTATAATGAAATCCATCGATATTTTTGACTAAAGCCTAAAAGACTGTGGCAGATTGCCGAGTAGGCCGTATAGTATATGCCGTTTAGCTTTCACTTATTAATATATATCGCATTCCTTTATATAAGTCCATACGTCGTCATTTAGCTTCTCCCAATAATAGCTTCTTCAAAGTAGTTCCAAGGTTTTATCGACCTTATAATACTTTGCTAATAAATCGTTATAATAAAGAAATATAACTTCTACTTTTAGACTAAGATCGTTAAATATAAAAAGTTTATTTCTAAAAAATAAAAGTTCTTATTTATCGACTATCTATAATTCTTCTTTTATAGAGTTTCTTTTGCATTTCTTATTACTTTTAATTTTATAGCACTACTTATTAAATTACTAAGTAATTAAAATAAGGTCTCGAAAAAGGTTCGTGAAAAAAGCGAGTGCAAATTGACTTTTTATTATTGCACGAATCTATAATTTAAAAATTAAATATTTGCAATTATCGATTTTTATAATAAATTAAAGAGAGTTATTATTAATTCCATTAAAAGAACGCCCTATAGTAATATTTATTATAGCCTTCTCGGCGGGTCTACAAAAATTTCTAAATTTTAATTTTAAAACGCTATTCCAATTATCTTAAAAAAAAATTTTTTACTTTTTTATCGAGAATTTCGTTTAACGAAAAATTATGCAAATACGATTAACCGTCGAGAATATATTTTATTTAAAGTATTTCCGAATTACTACTATAAACTTCCTTTTTAACTTTTATTAAAATATAAAAAGCTAAATATTTTCTACAAATTCGTTTACATTTATATAGTCGAGTTTTCTATTTAGAGCATTTATTAGATTAATATTACTTTTTCGATAAAATACTTTAAAATTATATATAATAAAATACATTACTTATCTTATATATTTATTATCTAAATTCCGAGTATTTATTTAGAATTTAAAGTTATTGTAATTTATTAAAACTTTAATAATATATTAAAACTTTTTTAAATAATATTTTTATTATTTAAAGTATTTTATAATAGCAAGAAATTCTCTATTATAAATAAAGTAATTTTACTCTATAACGAAGAGTTTTCGGGATTAAAACGCTATTAAATACTAATATTGCTTTATTACTTTTTTATTAACTTTTTAGGAAAGAGTGCTAGTAATTACTTTATTAAAAATATCTATTTCTAATCGAATTTTCTTATTAAGATCGAAATAGATAAGAAATAATGCTATAAAAAAGGCTACCTTTAATTTCTTAAAATCTTTACGAGCATTATTAATAAAAATAAACTCGCTTTTTTTTACACTATTTTTTATACTTTAAAAAAGTCTTGTAAAATCTACGGCAATGCGGGAGTATTTATAGACAAAACGGCGGTAGAAATTTGCAAAATTTAAGAAAACTTAGATTTTATAAAAGGAAGTAAGCTTTGGCTATTTAACGACGATTCGAATTCGCTTAAAGTTCGGATATATCCCGTTATATCCCACGATAAAATCTAGGAATTCGATATACTTTACATTAAAATTATATTTGTTTAATTTAGTAAAGAGTTTATGTTTTCGTAATTAAGCTATTATTTGGCGCATATACGCTTCGTGTTCGAAGGAGTTACAAGAGTATATTAGAATATTATTTAAATAAATTATAACGAAATTATTAAAGAGATTTATTAATACTTTATTAATATAAGCTTGAAAAGTAGCAAACGCATTTATTAAACTAAATGGCATAATTTAATACTCGAAGTATTTATAACGAGTTCGAAACGCTATTTTCCAAACGTTTTTAAACCGAACTCGTATACGATAGTATACATCTTTAAAATCTAATTTAGTGAAGATCTTAGCATTAGTAAAGCGATCCAAAGTTTTATTAATTAATAAAAGAGAGTAACGATTTTTAATCGTAACTTTATTTAATCTACGATAATTTACGCAAAAGCGAAAACCCTCGTCTTTCTTCGAAATATATAAAATCGGCGCTTTTGCAAAACTTTTATTTAGTCGAATTCATTCTTTCTTTAATAAGTCTATAATATAATCTCACAAAATTACTAATTAAATTTCGGAAAGATTATATAGCGGGCTATACGGCATTAGGCCGATAGTTTTAATACTATATTTATATTCTCTTTATTTTAATAGTATAAACGCAAAATTAGAATCGAAAACGTTTAAATAATCTTGCAAATAATTGGGAAAAACCTTCTTTAATTTAGGCTTTATTACTATAGTTTTAGGGACTTTAACTTTGCTAATTTTTAAGCTTCGAGAATCCATTATAGAATTATTATATTAATAGTGAGAATAATTTGCCAAGTAATTATAATCCCCTTTCTTTAAAAAAAAAGCATGTACTAAAAACGTTTCATTACTTTTAAAAAGGTTATCAAACTTTTTTACTATTAAGATTTCAATATCGTTTTAATAAAAAGCGTACGCCCAACGCTATCGACGCTAATTATAAACTCCTACTCCTTTTTATTAAAGCTAATCCATTTTTAAAACGATTTAATAACCCGACTTATCACAGCTATAAAAGCGCTAAAAGTAAAATTTAATTTCGCTACGATTATTTATAATTTTTAAATTTAAATCGTACGCGTGGATTGCATAAAAAAATAAATTATTAAATATAATAAACTTTTATTTATAATTAAAGAAAGGGATAAATCCACTCGTTTTTGCTATTTAATTATTAATAAAACAAAAATTAGCACTATAATCTATAAAGCTTTCTAACTTTATTTCGGCACTTTCTTTTTGTTTTTGAGAGAGGAAGGCACGAATAGAGAAACGCTTAAGTAGATCACCAAGTTTTTCGATATTCAAAACTTAGCAAAGCCTTTTCTCGAATTAAAAAATTTATTATTATATTATATTGCAAAAGCTTACCTATATATAGTTTAAACAATTCGAGCATTTTTTTAAGCTTTATCGTAGGCTTTTCGAATATGAATTTTATTAGAATTATCCCGGATTTAATTATTATATTTTAAATAATTTCTATTATTAGTATAATGCCCAAAGTTTTTGCAAATTTAGTAAATAACGTCTTTTTTCGAATAAGAAAAAGACTTAAAGTTTAAGCTCGAATTAGAAAAACGAGATTTTCGTTTTTTGCTTCTACCTTTTTTAAAATTATCGCGACGGCTTTGCAACGTTTACTTAAAGGTTTTAGGTTTTCGAAAAGAATTTGTACCTAAGTTTCTATTTTTATTACATTTTCATTTAAATTTTATTTTAATATTATTATTATTTTAAAATAAAGTATTTCGAAGATTTTTCAAATCTTTAGCTTATAGCTTAATAGTTTAAATAATACGAATCCATAAATTTATAAATATAAATTATATTCCTCGCGTAGTATTATAAATTTGCGTTATAATTTACACGTTTATTAAAGCGATACTAAAGGTTTGCACTTTTTTATATTCTCGTTTTTTAAAAATATTTCGCTTAAGCTTAAGTATGCGATTATAAAGAAAGGAGATAGTCTTTCCTTTCTTTTACTATAGATCTCGAAGATTTTTAAAAACTTTAGTTTATTACTTTTTAGAAAATGCAATTAAATTATATAAAAAGTATTTAAAAGTATTTTAATATATTTTATAATTTTTAGACTTCGAACTTATAGCGGTTTCCCATCGGCTACGAGCTTTTAAATCGAGCTTAAGTTTTGTAGTAGCTAAATTAATGCGGTCGATATAAAAGTTGTAAATCTAGAGCTGTACTCGAAACATTGCCTCCTAACCGTCGAACTATTTTTAGTATTTAGCTAAATCCTTTCCCTTATAAGTTAGTAAGTAACTAGGCTTGAAAAGGCCCTCTCGTCTTAATGCATTTTAGAGAGATATAGGATCTAATTTAGAATTAATTAAATTAGGGAAGTCTTTTGGAATATTAAGCTTCGAAGTAACTTCGAGGATTAGGCTTATAAGTCCCGTTAATAAAGGTTCTCGAGATATTATTTTATAATTAATTTAAAGATTGATAAAAGCATTGGCAAAACGTTTTCGTTGCATAGACTATTTATTAACTTTTTTAATATTATTAATATTAATTCCTTTTGAATTTATATATTTTAGTTTAGTATTAACACGAGTTCGAAAAAAGTTTGAAGTAATAGACTATGCTTTGAGAGATATAGAAAAACGATTACGAAAAAACTTTTTATAGTAGAAGTCCTTTTTTATAAATTCGGCCTTTAATTTACGAATACATTAAAAAATAGTATCGCGATTACGAAGCCGCTTTTAAACTCGCGCAAATCTATTAGTAAGCGATTTAATATAGTCTTTATATCCAGCGACTAGGCGCCTCGGCCTTTCGTTTAAAGAGCCTCCAAGGATCTTAAGTATATCCTTAGAAATATTAAAACTATAATTACTTTAGTATCCATAATCCGATATTCTACTTTAAATATCCGGCTTTTCGGCAATGCTAAAAGGCCGTAATACCCTTTAAGTATTTAACTTTGCGGATTGACCAGCAAAAGCCTTATTTTCCATTATACCAAACGAGTCGCCACCCCCGTTTAATAAAGCAAGTCTTTATGCTTATTAACGAGTGGTAAGGCCCGATCGTAAAAGTTCCGCAAAGGGATCTACTACTGGCAAATAATCTCCGTTTCTCGACATATTCGTATTTTTTGCTTATCGTACTTCTGCCTTTAAAAGAAAGAGAGATTAGCTTATAAAGTACTGAAATAAAAGGCAATAAGTTAGAGAGCTAAAGGTATGATATTTAATTAGTACAATAATTAATCTTTGCCCTTTTGCTAAAGGGCAGAGTCCTAAATTTATATAAGAGCCCTATAGGCCCCGCTATTCCTCCGAAACGCCCGATAACGCGTAAAAAGGATTTATCGTAACGTTTAGCTCGTGCCGATCACCGATCCAGCGACGCTTCCGACACTCATTCCAGCTATATCACAATTCGGCTCGTACAAGTGGCTTATTACGTTCTTTAGTTTAGCGAACGCTTTAAATATCTTTTAATGCTATATTAATTAAGTACTGAGAGATATTTTAAATAATTTTTGCTTGGTTTATATTAATAATATTATTATTTTCTCGAAGTCTCGAAAAGAATATCGAAGATATATTAAAGAGGTTTTGAAAAGGCTTCGGGCGACTAATTTATAATACGATATTGGGAAGTACGAATTTAAGGTTAAATTAACTAAATATTTAGGCTTTATTATTAAAGTAGGGAAGGGCATTTAAATGGACCTCGAGAAAGTTAGAGCTATTTAAAAATAGAAAGCGCCAACGATTATAAAGAGCATACGAGAGTTCCTAGGATTTGCCAACTTTTATTAAAGATTTATAAACTATTATTTGGATTTAATTCGGCTATTAATCGAATTTATTTATAAGGACACGATTTTTTCATAATTAATTTAAGCAAACGAGGCTTTTAAATAGCTAAAGAGGATTTTTTTAATAGAGCCAGCTTTGGCTTTTTTTAATTATGAAAAGGAAATATAAGTCGAGATTAATTCGTTAAAGTAATGTATTAGAGGTATTTTTTTATAAGCTAATGCTAAGGGCCTATTCGTATTCTATTCGTTTTATTCTCGAAAGCTAAATGCAATTAAATGTAACTACGAGATTTACGATAAAGAAATGCTTGTAATCGTACGAAGCTTTAAAGAGTTTAATATAGAGTTTAAAAGTTTGGAAGAATTCGAAATCTATTTGGATTATAAGAATTTATAATACTTTATAATTATACGAAAGTTAATCGAACGGTAGATAAAGTAGTTTTTAATATTTTCTCGATATAATTTTTAAATTATTTACATTTTGGGCATAGATAACGGCCGGGTAAACGCTTTATTAAAAAGGGATTAGGACTTGCTTAAAGGAGTAAGCGACGATAAATTGCAAAAAAGGAATACGTAATTAATTAAACTAGAATAGATAGGAAAAGAAGGAGTAATAGTAGTAAAGACGAGTCGCCCTTGAATAGAAAACGATGAAGGAGGAGTAGGTGCTATACCGGCCTTGCTTAAGGATTAGCCGGAAGCTATTCGAAGCGACCTTAAATACGCTCGGACTTTGAAAGCCGTATAAGACTAGAAGTAGCGATTTCCATTAAATTTATAGTTGAAAATATTAATAGCTAAATGCGAAGTGTCCGCAAACGATAAACTAACGTATCGGGGCCGTATTTAAATTCCTTCGAGGGGAAATATAAAGGCAAAGGTACTTTAAGAAATATATAACTCCTCGATATACGTTTACCTCGAACGAAAGTTTATATATATAATAGTAACTCGCTAGTTCTTTTAGCCGGGGATATTAAAAAAGATATAGCAATTCGTTAAAGTCTATAACGGCTATAGTAGTAATAAAGTTTAAAAGTCGAAAAGATAAAGCTTCTTTAAACTACTTTCGATATTAAATCGAGTTTGGTTCGAATTATTTATAAATTTTATTATAAACTTTTTTTTATTAAAAGAGTATACGAATATAGTAGTATTTACGGATCGCTTAAATAAAAAAGTAGTGGCGAAGGGCTTAAAAGATATTAAGGCCGAAATAATAGTAAAATAGTTCTTAATTAAATACTATTTTTACTATTATTTGCTTTAAATTATTATTTCGAATCGAGGAATATAATTTATAAATGCGTTTTAAAAAAGATTATATAATATACTTCAAATATAGCGTCGATTTAGCATTTTCTTTTTATTTAAAATTAACGATTTTATAAAGCGGGCGAATAAAGTTGTCGAGATAATATTAAAAAAGCTAGTTAATTAGGCCCAAAACAATTAGGTAAATTATTTGCTAATTGGAGTAGGGGCGATTAATGGCTAGAACGCCTCCGCTATAGGCATAGCGCCTTTCTTTATAACCCACGATTAAAACCAAAAAGTGCTATAGCTCGGCCTCGAAATAGAGCCGAATCGTACCCGAGACTTCTTTATCTCGAGAGCAAACGCCGTATTTCGTAAATTAAAGAACGTACGAGAAATGGCAGAAGCTTTTATAGTAATAATATAAAAAGTTTAAAAATCGATTACGAATCGAAGAAAAAACTAAGCCTCGGTTTATAAGGTAGAGAATAAAGTTTAACTAAGCCTGGAAAATATCGCTACGAAACGTTTAAGCAAAAAGCTTAACTAACGGTACGCAAAATACATTATACAAGAAATATACGGCTCGCATACGTATAAGCTGGATATTCCTTTAAATCGCCACGACGTCTTTCCTATACGATTATTAAAGCTAATTAACGAGCCGCTAAAAAGCTAAGTAATAATCGAACCGCATCTAATCGGACTACAAGTTAATAATAACTAAAAATATAGTATCGACGAAATTAAGGATTAAAAACGGAGCCGAGGAGGCTTCGATTTATATTTAATTAAATAAACTAACTATAAAAAGCTTACTTAAAAACTATAGAAATTCGTTAAGGATTTAATTGCTTTGGAGTAGTGGGAGATTCGAAAGCGGGAAGGTTACGTATCGCTAGGGGGCCGTACGGGCATACGAAAGAAGAGATCGGAAGGGAACTAGTAGTGATACGGGGGAAAAGGGAGAAAGGGGAGGAGGGGGGTAATGTAAGGGGTTAGGCCCTTGTGAGCTCGAGGCTAGGCCTCGGCTGGGCTGTTGTACGGAGGGGATACGGTGGCTGCTAGGCCCCTGGCTAGGTGGTAGTCAAGTGATTGTTAGGAGGTTGCTATAGCGATATTGCTGTAGCAACTCTGTGTATTCGCTAGCCAAGAGTATAGTCCGATACAGCACCGAGCTTACCTTGGTTCTATATCGAGTTCAATAATAGTATACCGCGACTGCACTTTGAGTTATTCAGGTAATTCAGCCTATTATATCGAGTTAATTTATTACCCAAATAGTAATTATAATTTTGCTTAAATAATTTTTTTTATTAATTATTTCTAAAAATAAATACGGGAAAAATAGCTCGTTTAGATAACGTTACAAAATTAATAAGTTTTTTAAATATTATTTTTTGCGAATTATCGTATATTATATTAAAATAATCGAATAATTAATTTTTACCGATTAGTGAGCGAGTGCAACTAATATTTATATAATTTAATATTAAAATATTATTTATTTAAAGCTTAATTTTTAATTTTATATACGTATAGCTAATTTTTTTAGCTAATAATTAATAGATCCGAAATTGGATTTCGATTATTTCTATTTTTACATTACGAATCTGGAATGGATTCGTTTTAAAACTTTTACAATATTGAATTTATATTTCGAATTAAATTTAATAATTAATAAATAATTTAATAATTGCCCGATTAGGCTAATTTTTATAAATTAGCTTAATATACTATATATAAGCTAGTCTTGATTAGATAAGATAAGATGGATTATATAA
>QYAJ01000057.1:0-205065 GCA_003988865.1 Phialocephala sp. D728
GGGGGGGGGGGGGGGGGGGGGGGGGGGAAAGGTGCCGGGGGCAGTTGTCGTGCTGGTCGCTGCTGATTGGCGGTGGCTGTCCGGAAGCGGCTTGGCGTCGGCGTCGATGGCGGGGGGGCTCTGGGAGGCCCTGGGAGACTCTGGGAGAGGAGGGAGATTCTGGCTCGTCTGGCTCTGGACAGGATGCGATCGGAGATTGGCCACGACGGTTGGACGGCGATCCTACTCTGCTCCAGGGCCGATGACACATCACGATGCAGAACACCCTCGCTCCTTCCTCGTTTCCACCACCCCCCTCGAGTGGTGCACCCACCAACCCATCACGACCGTCCTCGGCCATGCCTGTTCAGGCCTTGGTCTGATCTGCAGAAGATGAAGGAACAGCGAAGGAATATCGACGTCGTCTGGTGGAGGGCTGGTGCCTCCCCTGGGGCCGTTGGGATCTCAGCCGCTCCCGCCAATCACACCGCGAAGGAGTGACGAGTGACGAGTGATGGGCGCGCAAACAAGACGGGGACGGTCTCGCTGAGACTGGATGGCCCGCACCGATCGCTGGGAGCCACGCGGTGACGAGGCAGGTGGTGCGGCGCTGCGGCAGAGGCAGAGAGCCAGAAACCACCGGCCGAGCTGGAGAGACAGGAGAGACAGGATAGACAGGATAGACAGGATAGACAGACAGGATGGACAGGACGACGACATCAGCGAGCGTCACTACACACTGGCGGTCTCATGGGTGCTGGGTGCTGGGTGCTGGGTGCTGGATGCTGGATGATGGGCGCTGGAT
The DNA here is from genome assembly GCA_003988865.1 of Phialocephala sp. D728. Taxonomy (NCBI): domain Eukaryota; kingdom Fungi; phylum Ascomycota; class Leotiomycetes; order Helotiales; family Mollisiaceae; genus Phialocephala; species Phialocephala sp. D728. The sequence continues at coordinate 785 of QYAJ01000057.1, forward strand.
GATGATGGGTCCTGTCTCGCCGACCCTGTCTCAGATGTCTGGCACCTGGAGTTCTGTCTGACAGCACCAAATTCATGCGACGCCAGCCGGTCCAGCACTGTACATCGTACGTACAAGGCGGATCACTGCCAATCACCAGCCTCTGCGCACCCTCTGCAACCCTCAGCAACCCTCAGCACCCACTCAGCACCAGCCTGGCCTGCCGGGGCCACTGGCCGCGCCCTGCACTCCGGACTGGACGCCACGCCCAGAAGCCAGCAGCCAACAGCCATGGGAGGAGGGGGGGGAGAGAGAGAGAGAGCGCGCACGCTGCGACACTTTCGATCGCTCGCACGCACACCTGACTTCGGTCTCTCCATCGCGCGGCCTCCCTGGCCCATGACATGACATGGCCTGACCCCAGCACCAGCAGGCTGCAACCGGCTGCAGGAGGAGGCTTTGGGACTGCTGGTGGCTGCTCTCTCCTCCTGTTGCGCACGCAGCCGGAGCAGGAGCAGGATTGTGCCGCATCGGTGCTGGGCTGCTGTGGTAGACCACGCCCGCCTTGCCGTGCCCAGCCCTGCATTGCATTGGCAGCAGCAGTAGCACAGACGCCGCGCGAGGAGGGTTGCGGGTGGCCCATGCATCAGCTATTTTCAACCTCTCTCGCCTGCCCACCCTCCTCCCTCCTCACCCCCCCCCTCCCTGTGACGACGTCTGGGAGCCGTCATTTCACCAGCGAGCAGGGGAGACGCCCTCGGGGCGAATCAGGGGCGGCATCCACGCCGCCGAACCCACCTTTTCCTGTGGTTTCCCTCGCGGAGCAAATGGAACGGCCATGGAATGACTCTGATGCCCTCCCCCGGTACGACCGTAGGGAAGCGGCCACTGGGGGGGGGGAGGGAGGAGGGAGGAGGGAGACGTGGGCCCGATGTTCGATGCACAGGGGCACGCAGAGACCGTCGACTGGCAGTTCGTCGTCGTTCTGGCACCACTCCGCACCAGAGTGACCAGAGGGCCCACACCACGCCGAGAGGAGTCGACCCACCCACCACCCACCAACAACCCCCCCCTTCCCCCTTCGAATCCATCCATCCTCGATTCCTGGGAGGCCGTGTGTGGTCGACGCGACCTTACCTGGCTGGGCTTAGCCCGCCTCTCGCAACTCGCAACTCGCGCATCGCCCTGCTCGACTAGCCCCGAAGCCTCACTCTTTTGCTCTCATCACCGCGAGTGAGTGCAGCCTTCCCTCCACACCCTGGTCATCCGGCCCTCATCATATCAAGACCCGTCATCCTCATCCTCTTCCTCCCCACTTCAACCGCTCCTCGCAACTCCAACTCCCAACCTCAAACTTCATCATCACTTCGTCCTGTCCTTCCTCGTCTCTTCCCTCATCGTCGCACTTGTCACACATATCGCCACTTCTTGTCGAACCTTAGGACGTTCCTCTTCCACGACCAACTCCGCCACCGACGACTCGCCTCCCGACGTCTGCTGCTGCTGCTGCTGCTGCTGCGACCTTCGTCAACGAACACTTGAGGATCCATCTCGGCGCCCATTGGACAAAAAGGCCACATTTTCATTTCTGTTCTTTTGGAGACCAGATACACACAAGGACCCTTTTTCCCATCCACAGGAGTTCATTTCGGATTTCTTTTTGCCATGCATACTTTTGCCCATGGTATTTTGACACCGCCCACTTCACCACAATCATCAACATCCCCACCGCAGTCCCGACGGTGTCCTCCCACACCCGAGTCAAGGATAGGTATATATCTCGGCCAGTATTTGGAGTTGAAGTCGATCCTGGGGACGGGCGCGTATGGAGTCGTGTACTCGGCATTCGATCATCTCACCCAAACATGGTATGCGGTCAAGGCTCTGAGCAAAACCAATGCCAATGGAGAACCTTTGGACAAGAGACAACGGGAATTCCAAGCCCGGGAAATCCGGCTCCACTACATGGCATCTGCACACCCTAACATAGTCTCTGTGCTCAAGATTTTGGACGATTCAGAATGTACCTATGTCGTTCTGGACTTTTGTCCCGAGGGTGACCTCTTCTCCAATATCACCGAGAGGGGTAGGTATGTCGGCAATGATGCTCTTGTCCGACAGGCGTTTCTCCAGATCTTGGATGCCGTGGAACACTGCCATCGTTTGGGGATATACCACAGAGATCTCAAGCCTGAGAACATCTTGGTGTCAAATTCAGGAAGCCAAGTGTTGCTTGCAGACTTTGGCCTTGCGACCACTACTCCAGTGTCAGAGGACCACGGTTGTGGATCGACCTTCTACATGAGTCCAGGTAGGCCTTCTTTTTGACACTCCTTCCCCCGGGGACGCACTAACCATGTTTATCTTCATGCAGAATGTCTGGATCAATCCTCCCGGAACACATCATACCGATGTGCCCCCAATGATGTCTGGTCCCTGGGTGTCATTCTTGTCAATCTCACATGTGGCCGCAACCCGTGGAAACAGGCTTCCGTTGAGGATTCCACATACAAGGCTTTCACCCGGAACCGGGACTTCTTGAAGACCATATTGCCATTGTCGGATGAACTGAACGAGATTCTGGGCATGATCTTTGAGAGCGACCCAAAGGAGAGGATCGATGTGTCCCAGCTCAAGCGGTTGATCTATCAGTGCTCGAGCTTCTCGGCACCGATGCAACAACCATTGCCCACGCCACCACAGTCACCTTGTTCCTACACCGAGGATGTGTTTGAGGATTCCCTATCCGATGATGGTTCCGTGTCTGACGATGGATCTCTCACCGGTTCCTGCTCGACCGTCTCGGATACCGATTCCGAAGCATCCTACGATGGCTGCGACATCCCTCCCTACACCATTCAACGAAACCCCTCGCAAGCCGATTGCGGCTACGAATCCGTCGAAGATTCCCTGAAACCAGAACCGGAATTGCCTGCTGTCAACCCAGAGGGCTCACCCTGCGTACCACGGCCCGCTGTTCAAGCACCCCCGTGTACCACCCCGTCATACGTTCTCCCCCAACCCCAGGAGTATACCAATCCATGGGGAGTTGCCAAAGCCCAAGCCAATCCCAACCCGTGGTATCAACCTTGGAGTAACCCATATGAACATCAATACGAGCAAGTCCATGCTGTATCCCACGTTCAACCCTACCCCCACCCTGCTTTCTATGCCTCTCATTACCAATACGGCCAATCCGTCTGGGTATGAAGGTGGTGTTGTTCCCATTTTCCTTTTGAAGAAGCGTGACTGGTCACGAACATGTTCGTTTCCAATCATCATCATCATCACTCACTCTATCCTTGGATCATCCAAACCCCCAGTGGTAAAAACAGGACACTGGTTTCCTTTAGACACCCCAATTGGACTCGCGTCCTAACCCCATCTCCCCAGGACTGGACCATTCCGTGGCAGGCACATACGAACCACAATGATACCCTATCGATCCATGGTCACGACCAAGGATACGAGACCGAGAACATCGAGCCGTGGACGGCCCCCCTCACCCCATCCAAAAGTCGACCAAAAAAAATAAAAAGCCCAACCTGTTGGAAAAAGCCCGGTCTCGTTTTTCAACTCTATATATCAATCATGTCGTTATATAACCCTGTATACATCTTATTACTTCTTTCTTGTCTATTCACTTTTCCAAAGCAAGGCGCACAGCGAAAACGGGAGGGGTACAATTGAGATTTTGGGAAAGATATCTGCTTGTTCAGTATTTAATCATTTTTCTTGGTTTTTGTTTGATCTTTTAAGGCGCTTCTGGTCCGGGTACTGGGAATCGAGTCGGCTGGCTCATGATGGGATGGCAGGAGGTTTTTGTTTCAAGCATTACAGCGGGAGAGAGAAAGCATATGGAGTTGTCCATTGTCTAGATATTTCTCCTACCCTCGTTGAGGGATTTGTCGAGCTTTGAAGAGTGTGGACGAAACCAATAGACCTCGGTCTATTCGACTCCCTCTTGGGATGTCACATACGTTTTGCGACTGATCATCACGGTCTGCAACAATTTTTTTTTTTTTTGAAGGAGATGAGGAATTCTGTACAGATACCTATCTATGTGCCTCACGAGAAAAACGATGGGAATGAGAGCAAATGAGAAGCATGATAGGACAAGTCACGCAATACCAATACAATACAAGACGGGATTCACATCACCTCAAACCAAACCAAAATCTCTTCCATCTCGCAAATTGATTTGACCTCATCGTGATATCACCACCTTTTCTCGGGAAACCTTCCGATCTTGCACATCCTAGCCGATTCTGTAAATCTTTCAACCGTTTTACCCGTCGACACAGCCATCATCACACATACATACATACATACATACATACATACATACATCATCCAATCTCTAACTTTCTCCCTTGCACAGCTCGGGCCCAAACTCTACTCACCTCAAACCCAGACCCATACAGACCCATACATACCGTACATACCGTACCGCCAAAGAGATCCATCCCTCTTCTGGTAACACTACACTGCATTCCACGTCGTACCTCGTACATCGTACGGCATCGCAATCTCAGCCCCCCCCAATCATCAATCATCAATCATCAATCATTCAATCATCAATCATTCAATCTTCAATCATTCAATCTTCAATCATTCAATCATCACCAACCGTTTCATTATTATTATTATTTCATTATTATTTCATTATTATTATTATTATTTCATCATTACTATTATTTATTTATTATTATTATTTATTTCACTTCTTCATCATCATGATCGTGATCGGAATCTCTGATCTCGGATTATGATTGGGAGATCGTGATTGGGGGAATCGGGGAGAGCTTGCGATCCAATCATTTAGCATTGGGAATCACACCGCTTTCTCTCTTTTACAAGACTTCAATTACAGGTACAGACAAGTACAAGTATAGGTATGTTCAGGTAGGTATAGGTACAGGTATAGGTATAGGTACAGGTATAGAGAGGTACAGGTATAGGTAAGTAAGTAAGTAAGTAAGTACAGGTAAAGTAAGTAAATATCAGAATACAGAATACAGCTCGCGCATGATGGGAGCGATGATGCTTCGGTGTGCAAGGGAAGGGTAGGGAAGGGTAGGGAAAGGGAGGGAAGGAAAGGGATCATCTCCAATCATCTCCAATCATCTCCAATTATCTCGCTTGTTAATTGTTATTGCTAGGTAGGTATCAGTGGATGAGTAGATCAGTGAGTGAGTGAGTGGATGAGAGTGAGTAGATCAGTGGATGAGTAGATCAGTGAGTAGATCAGTGAGTAGATCAGTGGGTGAGTGAGTAGATCAATGGATGAGAATGAGTAGATCAGTGGATGAGTAGATCAGTGGATGAGAGTAGATGATCGAGTGACCGAGTAATCAAGTAAAGACAGTAAAGCGCTCCCCAGACCCAGACTTGGACCCAGACTCAGGCTCAAACTCAAGCTCAGGGCAGTGAGTGAGTGGTGCGCGCTGTAAATTCTGTAAATTCTGTAAATTCATAAAAATACGAGCGAGTATTCTAGTCTAGTCGAGCAGTGATGCGATGTGAGCAGTGATAGGATGCGATGTTGATGGGATATGAGATGAGATGATAGGATGGCATATGATAGGATGGGATGGCATATGATGGGGTTGGGGGCGGTAATTGGGTCCCGACCCCCGCCAGGCCCGCATGCCTCGTCCGCCTCGTTTTTTCTCTCATTCCCTCCCTCTGTGTCTGTCGCCTCACCTCTCTCCCTGTGTGTGTCTGTGTCTGTGTCTGTGTCTCTCGCTTCCTAGTCTCGTTTCTGTTTTGTTTTCCCGCGTTCCCTCACTTACCTACCGCACCTACACCATGCTTTTTCGCTCCCTCACTCGCTCACGAGCTCGCGTGCGGGAAAAACAAAATATGCGACTTGGCACACACACACACACACAGACTCGGGTCTTGGATCGGATCTGGTGGGTGATTGGGTGATTGGGTGATTGGGCAGATGGGTGATTGGGCAGGTGCGAGGCAAAGGCAGAGAGGCAGAGATGGGGGAGGGGAGGTCTGACGTGCATCTATCTACTGAGCTACTGTACATGCAGATGCAGCTGCAGTAGCTGCAGTAGCTGCAGCAGCAGGAAAGTATTGTACTGTACGAAAGGCAGGCATATGCTGGCACGTTTCGATCCCGGCCGTGACCCTCCCTTCACACTCCCTCTCTTGAGTCTCCACCCAGAAAAGAAGCAGAGAAAAGAGAGAGGAGGGTGATACGTGATGAGTGATCGGTGATGGTTGGAGGATGTTGAATGGGATGCGCTGGGGTTCGTGGATGGTGGATGGTGGATGGATACATGCGCTGCGAAATGCCATGCCATGCTATGCCATGCGAGGCCATGCGATGCCATGCGCGGCGATCCAGATACAGAAAACTTGCTTTTCGCCACCACCTCACCTGGCTGCGTCCACGTTAGGATCGGTTACTTCGTAGTTCTAGTAGGATAGAAACCAGTCCAGTCCAGTCCAGTCATCTTCTTCATCAGAACCTGAACCTGAACCTCAACCTCAGGCTCCAGTTACAGTTCTTACGAGTGCTGTAGCTCTGGCTGCTGCATGCATGCATGCAAGAGTCTAGATCGAGCGGCGTGCATGCCGTTATTGTACGACCGTCCTATCTGTCTGTCTCTGTCTGGCTGGGACGATGTGGTAGGAGGAAGGGTGAGGCATTCTGCAGAAGCAAGTAGCGCTACTCGACCTACCTACCTACCCGGTTGGAGCTTCTCGCATATTGCATACACGATATCGTCTGATTGGTGAGGTGAGGTGAAGTGAGGTGATGTGATGGAGAGTCAGTCATTTGGCTTGGTCTTGCTGCTGAGCGAATGGGTTCCCTCTCGCCACGCCGGAGGAAATTCGCGCATCGGGTTTGATTGGTGCTTGGGGATGAGAGAAAGAGCACAGTGAGCACGGGAGGGGAGTCAGGCAGCTTGCAGGCTGCAATAACTTTGAGTGATATTACTTTGGGAAGACTGCATAACCCCATGAATCAACAAGGGAAGCTGAGCGGGGCCTCAGGCATCAACACACTCTCTTGCAGAGAAAACTCGCCGAGTAGCACCCCACCACCAGCATCGTCAGCGCTTGCTCCTCTATTAGATGATATGCAGGATATCGGATGCATGGACAGCCGAAGAGGGGACGTAGTGTGGCCCAGTGGCGTAGGGCAAGAGCTCGGGAGGATTCCGTGGATGCCTCAATCCCCGGTACAGTACGAAGCTGAGGTAGTTGCATCTATCTGCCTTGGGGTCCCGGATTCAATCTATCTGGTACTGTACCAGAGACAGAGACAGAGGCAAAGCGTGATCGTGACAATTGTGATTGGGCTGACCTGGATTGATTGGCATTTTCGTACAGTACTATGAGGGATTTGATATGCCATGACCCCACCGAGCCAGAACTTGAGGTGATTTTGACGTCGCTTGATCACTTGGTGGTTCGACGAGACGGGACTTGGAGCGGGAATAGCGTCAACGATTCCAGCCGGAAGATTCCATCGGCAAAAGGTCGAAGATCTCGCTTGGAGCCCCTTTTACCCCTCGACAGGAATATCGCCTCCACTTGGCTCCGTCGGGACAGCCCGCAAGTCGGTCACGGGACTATCCTTAGACTCCCATTCATTCAGAATGTTGGGGAGACTAAAATGGAAGAACGGGAAACTCCACGCGTGGTTGCGCTAAGCACCAATGTCACCATCATACTGAGAACTTATGATTGCATCTTTTACACGTGATACCATATTTGGATTCCGTTTCGATGCCGTCGGGAGTCTGTTGCGAGGCTACCACAGAACACGCGGGGAAGACGCGTCAGCCTTGAAGCTATCGTTTGGGACCTCGTTCAGATGAGGTTGGTCGGGTCTCCGCTGTGACTTCACGTACTGCAAAAAACACTCAGTATTCTAAATATTTGGCGATCTGTTAAAAAAGAAAATATCAAGCTAAAAATTCTTGATGAAATTTCCTGGACAGATTCTGACATCTTGCTCTGAAAGGATGACCTGGCCAGAGACTTGACGCATTCTTGAAAACCTGGCAGCCTATAAAAAGACTGAGCTTCTCAACAGACCACTTTTCGTTACATCGTCCACATAGTTCTGTTCCATCATCAACGCAAACATGGTCATCTACCTTCTTCAATGAGCAATCCGATACCAAAGTCGCTCATCCGTGGGCGAGCAGTGCTCTTCTTCCTTTGAAGCGAGCAGCACTTGCTTGAATCAGCCCTACCATCGTGGAAACAAACATGCAGAATCTCCATCGTGGTCCGCACATGGAAAACTTCATCTCGATCTCGATCTCAGAACAGTCTCGAACGCCTTGGTCTTGCCGCATCCCCAAATCTTTAGCGTGGCGTACATATCTCTGTCCACTCACCTCTCGTAGCCAAGAAGTTCTATCAGCTTCGATAGCTTGATCCCGAGGCACAGAACACTTCCTGTGCCCCTGTGAGACTTTAGCAATTGACCAGCGCTGCATGATGATGTTGATGGAGGAGAGGCTGCGTATGCCGCGTCCGACTTGACCGGCCGTCCACCGTCAAAGTCAGTTGTGCATCGAATAGCCAGGTCAAAATCAAAAATAAATCCATCCTGGCGAGGAAGGAATGGCAATACTCTTCTAGACTAAATGAAACGGCTCGTCGAAAACCACCTCCCGTGAGGGCATGCAGCTTGACTAGGTGGATATCATAGCCTCATCTTGGTCACTCTCAGCTTCAGCAGGAAAGTGTTGTTCCAAACAGAACGAGCCTTCTACGCACGAGGCCTTTTCCTGCCCCCAAGCCTTTGCAAAGGACCAGCTCCAGCGTCAACCACGTCAAACGCGCTACCGAATTAGAACAGACCAAACTACCATCTCTATTCGTGCCATAAACACCAAGCGGATCTTTGTCTTCTTGAGACATCTACACCGCCAATAAGTCCCGTGCCCAAGTTGTGATGTTCCAAAGAGTCGGGATCAAGGACCGATTGGAGGCGTTCCCGATGCCCAGGACAAGGAACGAATGGATGGACGATCGTTGGAACGAAGGGAATCCGTGCGAGTTGGTGAAAAGGCTCGAGCGTGCTTCCAACGCATAAATTCTTGGGATAAAAAAGGGCTGGCGGTATCCATAAATGGCTTGTTGTCAAAGCGCTGTGAATTTCACGGCTGCATTGGGGGTCGATTCTTGGATCCAGGAAAAGCCAAATGGGACCAGGAAGTCGAGAATCAAGCGCTTGGGTAGCTGTGTGATACCAAGCATTTCACGTCGTGACCTAGCAACTCGCTGTTGGAAATTTCCCAGCCTCGGACTGGCACATGCAAAGAGTGGACGGCTCGCAAGAAATTGCTGATGGCAGCCTTCCATCGTGCTGCATTTCGCATGCATCCAGCTTATCGATAGCAAGCCGTTATCACACTATCACACCTGCGACCCCGCTCTCCTGCAGAGAGCTTGCCAACTTCCCACCAAGACGACGTCAAGAATGTTCCTTTTAGACCTTGTGTCGTTGACTATCGACAACGGTCTTCCAATCCCTCGTCGTACGAAGTATGCATCGTCTGTTAACCGTCAGCCGATGTCTCCGATCGATCGAGGGAAATGCCCCTGATGGTGGAATAGAAGAGAACGGTCAGCTCACGAGGATGACAGGCCTTTGCTGCATGAATGGATCGATATGGTATGGCAAGCTTGAATTCGAAGTCGATCTGCTTCAAATCCCAATGCTTGAGACGGGTAACACATGATCTTGGAAACCTCCCACAAGTGCGCAGAACTAGCTAGACGGAAAGTCCCCGGGAACGTGGCGAGATGGCAGCCAGTGCAGGTGTATCGTGGTTGTGGCTGCGATGGCGGCTTCCCGCCTCACACTTTCGGGAGCGTGAGCCGAGGACAAGGACGAGATTTGAGGCGCATTTTCATGCAAGGTTGCAAACTTGCTTTTGTGATATGTTGTGGGTTGAAATTGTGATGAGTCGGGTTTTGGGCATTGGTGCTCCAACAGGCCCTGATTTAGGCAAGCGAGGGAAGAGGTCGCATTGCGTTTCCGGCACATGACTGGAGTATGGAATGCTTCGTTGTCATGTCTTGTGATATGCGCCGATGGAAGCGAAGAACATGTCAAGGCATGCCCTTGGCAATGTGTGTGCGAACTGAAGATACTTATGAGTTTCCAATTTCGATTTGGACCAAAAGGACCACGTGACTACACATCTTAAATTACTCACGTGAGTTACACCACTTATGTTCGTTGATGTGCAATCTCCGTAGAGCGAGTGTTGAGGCGTCCTTCAATTAAGGTTTTGACCGTATCCATAAACTCCCAAGTAAAGATAATTGCAGGACTCTATCGAGAAAAGACGGTGCGCAACTCGGGAAAAAAGCGCTTCGCTAGTTTGGGCCCGGACAATAAGCGAACCCCTTTTGAACATAGGATACCCACAAACCAAAAATCATTATTGTAATCGATATTTAGCATAGTTACGTGCTAGGGAGAATACGCACGATATAAAAGCTCTATTCTGCATGTTCTTCTCTCCTCTTGTAATTTCATCTACTACCTCCCCGAATATCGTTCCTCACAGTCTGGCGAAATGCCAAGAGTTCATTCTCCCTTTTCAAACCATACTAAGGATACCAAGCTCAATACCTGCGAGGAATCAAGTCAAATTCCGCCCAGGAATCTTTCAAACGCATATCAAACAACCCACCCCTTTCGCCGCCACACTGTCGACGTCTCCCTTTTCTCCCACCAAGCCATTACTGCCTTCCTGTGGACAGGCAGACGACAGAGGCGGCACTGTTCTTTGCTGAACGGACTCTTCCCTAAGAAATTTCCGATCACGTATCGTCACTCCCTCAAAGACCGAACTGCAATCACAAAAGCGCTTCTGCTGTGGGCTTGGAAAGACTCTACGATGTCTAGATCCCACCAGATAAATAGTTTTGATCCCTTTGATATTGAGGGATCGGCTGTGATAGTTGGCTATCTGGAAGACAGCCAGGACTCAGATGGAGTTACCATGGTGGACTCAGATTCGGACTTCGACCTGCCCTCGGAGGATTCTCGAACAATTGACTCTGAGGAGACTGTCGATAGAGAGGACTATTGCGAGACACGCCAGAAACACCTGTTTCCATTCCAAAGCACTAACATTTCTTCGCTAGAGGAACATGACGATTTGGGAAGAAAGTTTGCCGCGCTTAATCTTACTCGCGAAGAGCGAGCGGAAGCAAGAAGCAAATGGCATGGCAGGGACGAAATTGCGCAGGTACAGGAGAAGATAGAAAGATGGGAGACTTGTATCAATAATGAAAGACAACTGATAGAGGCTCTGGCCGATTGGCTAGAGCGTTTCATCGACGCAGACCTTTGGCATATTGGGCCGTGCGGGCCGACCAAGAATTTGCCCATTTGTAGCAGAAGCCCAAACTCGTGCCCACTGTGTTTGATGCGATCTTTAAGATATTACCAACAGTGGTATTTCCTGCTTCCGACTTTGGAAGAGTCAGCTTCTAGATTGACGACAGGAGCATATGCTCTAAAAGACTTGTACGATAACCTAACAGCACTCGAGGATGGCGCATTCTGCTGGGGCCGGTCGAGCGACTTTCATCACTGGAGCATAGTCGCGATGCCCACCCTAGACGCGGTATACACAGTCGAGCCTGAAGATGTCCAATTTGGAAATAGAGATGATTCCCTGCCAAGACGCCATTCTCGAAATATACCTGAGCCACCACCCCAACAGATATTGACACAGGACTTGGAAGAGCGAATTTCAGCCGTGGAGGCCATGGTAAAGGAAACAAAAGCGAAGACTGGCACCATCGGCCGATCGACTCTCCTTCCCGCGGTAAGTCAGTTGTAGGGTAGCAGAGAGGAATTGCTAGGAACGCTCGCACAGGTCGGACTGAAATCCGACGCCAGGGACATAGGAGACATGACCCGTGGATCTATACAAAATTGAATTTGCGTTTCTGCTGAAGTTAAGAGATCTAGGTGAGATATTTCCTTATGTCTTTGTGGTAGTGTGAGAAGTATCCCGCACGTGATAGGCTAAGAAAAGGGGCTCCGGCGCTAATGAACCACACCTCTTGTTGATGCCTACGACAGCAGAGCACGAATGGTTTCAACTCCACTGGCATGTTGAGTGCAGAAAAGAGAGAATTAGCGTTCTGGGGCCAGGTCGTGATAGGAAGTTTTGTCGCACGAGTTGACCCTTTTTCACGATAGATTGCGATAGATTATAGACAGAAATAAATAGAAACACGACCCAATCATTACCTTCCCACTCTGAAGCTTCGAGGATGCTCAAAATCGTGAAACACAGGAAGTCATCGTGAAGCCCAGGCGCCAAGTTCAAAAATATACAACTCGGGGGTCGCAAAGATCAGATTGCGCTAGCCAGTTGATATAAGCCAGTCTCGATCCCTAGATGTTCGAATTACCTCGGATGTCGGAAGCTTCGGTGAGAATGAAGAACATAACGTAACGATTGTAAAAGCCCGATGACATCTTGGTGTGACACCGTCAATGGTTCGTTGCATTTCGAAATTTATGGAGCTGTTAACCACCAAGAACAATCTTTGGGCAGGTACTGATCCCTAGATGAGCTTCCAGAAAATACAATATCTGGTCTTGAAGCTCCCAAACTCGAGCAAGTATGAAACGCTATCGAAACCACATGGAACTCTCGGAAAGAGCGCAAAAATTATTGTCGGAGGACCACGGCCTAGTATCCCTAAAAGGCACGAAAGCATTTCTTAGGACAGCGTGGCGGAAGAGTGGTAAGATGTCCTGTGATTCTTAACTATCACCAGCTTGGGGATCTATAATTCTCGGAACCACTTCGCGACGAGGGCTGAGACGAGAGACGGGATATGAGTTAATGATAGGGCAGGGCAGAAGAAAGTCACAAAGAACATGAAGCACAGCGTGAAGTCTCTATCTTCCTGCGACCGAGCAAATTGGCAGCCTTGGTATTATGTAGAACGACTTGTGATGAGAGAGAGATGGAAGACGAGACCGAATTCGTAAAGCAAATATCGAAAATGACAAAAATAAATGCGGTTCCTCTTATATTCATTGCTTCGAAATGTGCATTTACCGTGTGGTAATCTCGTATCTGCAACGCAAGTTTCGAGATACACTTTACAAGGGTCGAAGGTATTGAGCACATTTGTAATTCTAACTGATGCGCCTGCAACATCGAGTATTTTGTGCGGGATCGAAGCTGCCGGAGGAGAAACTTTTCCGTGATAGGAATTGAAAGTCACACAATGAATTTCTACTTTAATTGCGACGTGCAACATCACGCCTGACTTCGAACGGCGTACGGCACATATACTTCACTGAAATTAACGCCGTGCAATAGGAATATTGCTGAGACCTAGACCAACATGGGTCTTCAGGAGATTGGCTTTTGATGCCATAACGGTCATGGCTTAGTTGATATGAGCCTCACAGAAATTTTGGAAGTTCACGAGGACGCAAACAATGAATGATACCGAGGACGGTTCAAAGTGCCAGTCCCGACCTCTGGAATGCGATGTGCAACAGATTAAGTTATTGCAAAGGCCTAGACAAAGCTCACAGATGAAGTAAAGTTTCGAAAAATTTCGTGGACCCCGAAAGGAATAGCAAGACTACTTTGGTTTGCCGGGCCCAATCCTTGGGACTGCGATATGCAACAAGTAAAAAGTTTTGCATCATATCTTGGAAAAATGGAATCAAAACGACTTCGTACGACTCGCTGTTACCGAATTAGGAGAGGCTAGCTTCGACGAAATGATTTGTGGATAGCGCTTGGACTAGCAGGTAGGTTGACTTACACGATAAATGCTACCTTCAGGCTTAGACTGTGAGGCTGTCTAGACTCAAACTAGGGGACCAGAGATTACCAACACTGCTATCCCTTCCGGGCACAAAGATGGCCATTTCCCCGTCTGCCCGTCTGTCGAATCAGTGTGCCTTTACCATGGGTATGCTTTCGCCATCCAATATGGAATGTAGTAGAATCCTTGCCTCATGGTTCAGTCGGTCCAACGCTTCTATTGTTTGGATAATCAGTAAGAGATTATTGGCCATTCTGTTCTTGTTGGCCCCCTAGATTGTCGACCAAGACCGCCAGAACTGCGAGCTGGTATGCTACCGAAATCGTTCAAAGACCATGTATATAATGGGCCAGGTAGCCCGTTGACCAGGGCGTGGAGTCTCTGGAGAGCTGAGTCTAAAGGTAAATTCCAGATTAAAATACGTCAACGAGATGTGACGGACTCACATACATACCAAAGATTGAATACATAGCATTTAGATCCTTGTCGAGATATTGGGACTGAGTCACAAAACTCGTGTCATCGTCCCTTTGGCTTTCGTATGACGACTTTGGACCCTTCCAATTGCCACCCGACGTCAAAGTTTTTCGTCAATTGTTGCCAAGGGGTGTTGGTATACTCCTCGAGAGACTTTTGGTCAATGGAAAAGTAACTGCGTCCCATACACTTTAACGCCTGTCTTATAATGGTATCTTCCGCAAATTCCATCAGCTTGGCTTTTAAACCATCCACGCCCCGGTGGACTCGCCAGAACAGGAAATAATTGTCGTGAGTAAGGGCACGTAAGATTGCATCGACCTTCGCATCGTGTAATCTATAATAATGTTTGACTGAGTATGCTTGGGCGAGGTCGTTCTGTCGACATGCAAGGTCCAGGACAAGGTACGCCACAAACTCTTGCAGTTCGACGCTTGTGAGTGGTTGCACCGTGTGCATCTTCTTCAAAAGATGTAGAATGGCTGGGTGGTAGGACTCCATATGCTTGACCTGTATTGATAGGCGGATACAAAATATATATGCTTGAATCGAGAAATCGTCCGCTCGTTTCGAGGCAACAATACCCTCACGCAGCTTTCGCATCGCCATTATTAGAGTCGATATATCCCTCTCGTTCGAGGCTTCAAGGCCAGCCATCATGTTATCCACTGACATGTCTGTCGTTTTCGGGGAAACCGATCCCTGCAATGCTTCGCATTTACCATCTTCCTGCGATATCTCAAGTCGTGCTAGTCTGCGGGATAGTTCGTCGCCCCGGCCTGCATCGGAACAAAAGGCTAGAAAGCGCTCGACAATCTTGGTGTAGTATTGTTCCTGGATGCGGTAGTTTAGAAGCCTATTGTGATCAGTAAGTCGCCTGGTGAGAATGCAGTGATGGCGACGTTGTTTACCTGCTATCACCCTTCGATGGCAGACCGACTGAGTCTAAGGGATCGACATTGACTTGCTTCAATCGCCCCCATGGACCAGAAGGCGCGCGACCTCCACGCGACGACATCGATTCGAGCGTGGTATTGTAAGTAGCATGGGAGAGAAGTGAGAGAACGATAAAGTTGGTGGTGCAGCATCCCTGGATCTTGAATTTTAGCATCTCGCTTAGAGCCGCCCCTCGATCGGCAGCGACGTCCCATTCCATGCCACCTGATTTGCTCCATGCTCAACGTTCATCTTCGTAAATGCGGACGTTTTGTGCTACATGTTTCCAGAGTTTAATCATACCCTCCTACATCTAGTCTAAACGTTCGTTGCTTCTCTATTTTCTATCTCCTCGCCGTCTGAGTTTGTCTCCCCTACTTCTTATCCGCATCCCATGTCAGTCCGTCAAAGAAGACCGTCTACTACCGATGTCATTATCGACGCCGCAAAGAGCCTTGAAAAACGCATAGAGGATGCGCTGACAGTACTATGGGATGACTTGCCTTCATGGCAGCAAGATAATCATTACATTCATTCCGGATATCGTCCAGCATCATCGTTATTCAAGAAGTCATTTGCGAGTCTTGGATATCTTCACAACGAATCGGTCAACATCTACTCTCACTTGCTTGGCGCGGTGGGGTTCTCTGCAATTGGGATCGTACTTTACACCGCAATAAAACCGAGATACGAATCCGCAGCTCCGTCGGACATCTTTGCTTTTGGATGTTTCTTTGTAGGAGCAGCTTTGTGCCTGGGGATGTCCGCAACATACCACACCATATCAAATCATTCTCCAATAGTTGCCAAGTACGGCAATAAATTGGACTACGTGGGTATAGTGTTTCTTATTACGGGGAGCTTCATCCCAAGTATTTACTATGGGTTCTATTGCCATCCTCACTTGCAAGAGTTTTACTGGACCATGGTGAGTCACGTGACTAAGGAGCGCGGAAACTCAAGTTTACATTGACAGATATGCTCTCTCGGACTTGGATGCGCTTCTGTCTCCATATTTGAACGTTTTCGGACTGCAGCATGGCGACCATATAGAGCTAGTATGTTCGTTCTAATGGGTTTGTCTGCTGTGTTTCCAGTGCTCCATGGTGTGGAGATGTATGGCATAGACGACATGCAAGATCGCATTGGACTCACATGGGTGGTGCTGCAAGGGGCTCTCTATATAATTGGAGCTGGACTCTATGCGGTGAGTCTCCAATGCTTATGCCTTTGTTGACTCGACTTGGATGACTCGCTGACACAGCCAGGCTCGATGGCCAGAACGCTCATGGCCTGGTGCTTTCGATATTTGGGGCAGCTCGCACCAAATATTTCATGTGCTTGTCGTTATGGCGGCTGGATCACATTTATATGGATTGCTCAAAGCATTTGACTTCCATCATAGTGTCCTTGACCTGAAATGCTAGTATTGGACTAGGGAGCATGTGATTCCGATAATTTCCTCTATTGGTAGACTCCATTATAAAATACAATCAATCATTAATTCATGAACGTTTGTCACCGAAGAACAAGCCGTCAGAGTTGCGCTGCGAGGAATGCCTAGTAATGTTATTTTCGAGCTCCAGTAAGTGCCTTAAAAGGTGTTCAATTAGGAATAAGAAAACAACATTGATTTGCATGTTTCCCATGCAAATATAGAGGACTACCCCAGGATTTTCTCTGAGCCATTCATCATCCATCGAGCATCTCATTCGTTGTTGTTCTACCTAGGTATCGCTGGAAGTGAAGCCTTGTCTGACGAGGCTATCAGAAATAGCCTCGGCTCCGGCATTGTCAAATCTGGGGAACATCTTCCCCACAACATGCTTACACCACTATTGCCCATATGAACGACAATTCCATCAGCGCCCCCCGTGAGGCACTCACCCATTACACTGATCTATACTCAAGCGACTGAGTTCTTTCTTTTCACAATGGCGCAACGTGCAGCCCAAATTGCAAGCCACCTCAACTACCCCAAGGGCTTGCTTGCTGGTCAGGTAGCTATCATTACGGGCTCAGGACAAGGCATTGGTGCTGAGACAGCACGCCTCTTTGCCAATGAGGGTGCCAGTGTTGTCGTGTCTGACATTGACGGTGGTACGAAGCTCCTTTTCAGACTGCAGGCTCACTGCTGATTTCAGGGCAGCGAAAGCACAACAGGTCGCCGAGAGCATCAACAATTCTGGAGGCAAAGCCATTGCTATCCCAGGTGACATGCTCGATGCCGAATATATTAAGGCACTGGTCAAGAAAGCGGCGGATTTCGGGAATGGAAAGATCAACATTATCGTGAATAATGCGGGGTGAGTAGACTAGCCACATCTCGCAGCTTTCCATTGTTGACAAACTCGCAGATACACCTGGGATGGCGTGATCCATAAAGTAAGCAGCCTTCAAAATCGGCTCAACCGACACCTGATAGACGAATGATGGGTGGATAAGCCGAAGCTGATGCTAACAGCTGTGCTTGCTAGATGACCGACAAACAATGGGAAAACATCATTGCCCTGCACAATACCGCACCATTCAAACTCGTCCGTCAAGCCGCACCCTACTTTCGAGTCACCGACGGCGAGCCACGCTGCATTATAAACATCTCCTCAACATCGGGTGTACATGGCAATGCCGGACAAGCAAATTATGGCCTTGCAAAAGCCGGAATAAATGGTTTGACGAAAGTGATTGCGAAGGAATGGGGTCCAAAGTTTGGAGTCAGAGCCAATTCGATTGCTTTCGGACACATTCTGACGCGACTGACGGCTGCAAAGGAGGACGGTGCGTTTGTTACAACTCCCGATGGAGAGAAGATTGCTCTGGGAATACCAAAGGGACAAGGCTCGCAATCGGCAAATGCAAATCTCGATATTCCATTGAGGAGGCCCGGTACAGCTACAGAGGCTGCGAGCAGTATCTTGGCTGTTGCCAGTCCGCTATTCAGCTACATTACTGGACAAGTAATCATGGTCACTGGAGGTCGGAATATGTAGGATAATGAAAAAACACTTTGATACTGTAAGCAAGTCTGCTCAAGTATATGTTTAGACCCTTCATTTACCTCAAGCTCGAAGGTGAGTTTAGGCCGTGATGTAGGTCCTGAGCTAGTCTCGTGTAGTTTTCTATTTTCCTGATGTTCAGTTCCTCGATTTACCTTTTGCTTAGCCACTGTTTTGCCCAGTTTTCCTCGATGCCGAGCTCTAGATTATCATTCATTAACCCAGGACCAGTTTCCACGAAAGTAAATGCAAACTACCACCTCTAGGCCAAGCTTAGAAATGCCGAGGATGATTAGACGCTGATGTTTTGGGTGAAATATCTATTAACGTACACTCGACAGTGGTCTTCGAGTACCTATACACATATGCTTGGATCTGAGCTACATTTGGGCTACGAGGAACATCAACTTCGTTCAGACCTGGGGCGCTAGCTACGCAGTTCCTCAAGGACCCTTTTCGGAATCTCGCCGACGTGTCTTCAGGTTAAAATGCGAGTTCAACCGTTTGCCCTTCAGTGGAGGGATACGAGGAACAATAACGACTTTTGAATGACTCTGGTTACTCTAGCAATTGGAGCCAGCAAAGGACGACGAAAATCAAGCTGGCATAATGAAAAGAAGACATATTTTGCCCAGAGAGGGAGGAACAGGATGGTTGAGGAACCCTAGAAGTACTCTATTTTCTATTTTAAAACAGCAGCTACGTACTTTTCCCGGTGACTCCCTCTCTTTTTTGACCCGGGCTCTGGAACCAAGGAGGTAGTTAAACCAGGTATAAAATGACATGCTTAATCCTATTTCGTTTTTCTCTTCTCGATATGGAGACGAACACTTAAATCCTTCTTGCCTATTGATTTCCTGGACAATTCGCGCTGACATACGAACCATGTATAGGCTCCATGACACAAGCAAAACCCTCCTTGATATTGTCTAATACTTCTAAATATTTCCCTACGCTATAGTCAGCACATTTCATCAATAATATCGTCGGTTCCATTTACCTGCCATCACCCATCTCCTATTGAAATATCCGAGAACCGCTTTCAAGCCATCCAATGCATTCTTATTCCTTATCTCTCTAGTCTTCTTCCATACTCTAAGTTGCACGACAGCAGCTTGATACAAACTGTGTACCACAACCGGACTGGTCGTCTCGAAGTTCACCGCATCTGGGTCACCAAAGAGATGGATTGAAAATTCAGCAATGCGAGTAGACGTCGTTTCGATTGACTCAAGGAGAGAGGCTTCATAATCATCAGTGTTGGTATTGGCGAGGAGAGTCGACTCGTAAAGCATGAACAGCGCACTTCAAAGTTTCCCATCAGCAAAAGATGGGCGCACACCCGGAAGGGTACACCAACCTACTACACATCCCCAACGCAGCACAATAGAACTGAAACTTGGTCTGTTCTTCAATCAAAAGCGGCATGAAAGCCATCATCGTTCTTTCTAGTTGTAGAGCTTCTTGAGTGTTGAATTCAAGATCAGAGGATGGATCGAAGACGTGCCGAAGAACTCGACCTATTAAGTGGGAGATCTGGCATTCGCGAGCGAACGGCCCGACGAAAATGTTTGATGGGGTTCCCAAGTTGAGAGGACCAGTATCTGGGATCATCTGTAGAGATTAAGGCGTCAGTATCGTGATGATGGGGTGAAGGTGGAAATTCTACATTCTGAGCCCACATTGTGTCTTCAATTGGAAGATGGTCGTTGGCTTGAGGATCCTCAGTGTGGGGTAGCGAGTCTCCGTTGAGTAAGTTGATGTAGCTATTCTGGAAGTTAGTAATAATCAAGTAAAATTCTATGGAAGGCTTCAGGATATTCAGATTTGACAAGCACAACTGAAGCTAACCGGAAAGCGCTCACCGATCGAGGTTGACAACGGCCCACCAAACACGCTTCTGCTCTTCTGATACAATTTTCGCAGCATAGCTATCATCCAGATTCTGAAACTTTTTTTTGTTGAGACCAAGGAGGCGTGCCATCTGCGCACAAGCAGCAATCGAGATTGAGGCAGCTGGATGAATTCCATGGCCCATCTCGTAGAATGTGACTAGAAGCCTTGCTTGGATGACTTCAAGTGAGAGAAAGCCTGTGGCCTCAAGAAGACTGATGTGGTTTTTCACAGACACATACAGTGATGATTGCATGTTCTGCCCCGGTGAAGAAGGACTCTGGCTGAGCAGGTGCATGCATAGACATAGGAGGATGAAATCTGCTTGCGGATTCGACGCCACAGTTGGAAGCCGCTCGAAGAATCGCACTTGTGAGATGATAGGAAGTCTTAACCCCGCACCTTCGAAATGCCTTGATGCCATGTTCTGGAAGCCGTGCGGTGAGCCAAGAATTCTAGTCGCTGCGGTGCTGATGGCGACAGTGACCGTAGGTTGCCTTAGAGCTTCATGACGAAAGGGATCCACGCTTACAGCTGGACTACCGATCGACAACTCGGGAGAATGCTCGTATCCCGAGTTGGAACTTGGATAAGAGGAAGCGAAAGTCCCATCTTCTGACGTGGCTGGATATGATTGAGACCGGAAGGTGCTCAAGCTTTGGAGGAAATTTGCAGAATCTTCTTCATAATTACACGTCCGGCCGACTCTGTTGGCTGATTAGCTGCTATTTTCTCAAGAGGCAGAAGGTTACACTTACCGTGCACAAGTTGAACATGTTGGTCGGCGTCTGTCGCATTTTCGCTTGCCTGATTTGCAAGAGATGCACGCATTCAGCGATACGGCAAGCGCGTCAGCGGCGCTCATAGCTCATGATCATGGGAGAGAGGGGATGGAACAATGTTTATTATATAGCGCCAGAGGTCTGTCTTCGAGTTACGAAGGCGTTTGACTTGTCAGCCTGGTCGTGACGGAGTTTCGATAAGGGAGATCCGGGATCTGAATGTATCTTTGTACACGTCATCATGTGATTGGTAAGGATTGGTACGCCACATATGGAGGCTTGAGCAGACTTCCACTTTCCAACGGATTATTAGCTATGCAATACAAAAATTTCTAATATACATATCCATCTGAACTTCTTCGAACTTCTTTCGCCGCCCTTTAAAACACTTTAGAACTACAACTCGCTCTTGTTTTCTTCGACTTGAGTCAGGATGCCAGTATGGATATCATACTTGAGACCAACGATTTGGGTTGCCTTCTTGATCAAAGGAGAAGCTCTGATGAGAGCAAGGTCTTCTCTCACACTATCTTCAATCCTATCGGATCTTTAGCTTCATCATGTTTGACATGCATGTGGGAAACTTACGAGCCAGTGATCTCTCCATACTTAGCTGCCTCAATCGACGCCCCCTCTTCCGGTGCAATCTCGAGCAGGGCCTTCTTGACATCCGCATCGTGGAAATGTGTCATACCACAATCTTGAAAAATCAGTATGAGTAATGCAAAAAGTTTGAGGACTCACCAGTGTGGTGCATAACAACAATAGTTCCTGGAGCACCGATAGTCTGAAGAACCGCTAAGGTTCGGATGGCATCGAATGCTCGACCTCCAGCATTTCGTACCATCGTTACTTCTATCTTAAGTCAGATTTGATTCTGAATGCGTGATTTGCAGATAGCGGGATGCTTACTCAGTGTAGGGTCAATGCCCAAGACTTGATATGGATTTAAACGAGGATCTGAGCATGAGAGGACAACGACACCAGCTCCCGAAGCTCGCATTCCCTTGATCATCTCCAGAAGAGGAGGTGGAGGTTGATATTTCTGCGAGAATAAGCTGTTGCGAGCCAGCATCTCGACAAGTGGACCAGTGACCTTCATATTGGAGGATTGTGATTGAGTGTCTGAGGATTTTGGTTTAGTATCTGTGGCTGTTGAGCTGCAATATCGGAAAGAGATTTGATGCGATCGAAGTTGTTGATGTAGAATGGATGAGACTCTTGCGGAGGATGAAAGTTTCTTAAGTAGTGAAGCAGAAGCTGTGATGCATCTAGATGTAGACATTTCGAGTATAGTGATGCATTGCTGCGGGTAGCAGAAGCCTCGGAATAAATGCTCATGTCGATGACGCTTTCTAAGCCGTAGACAGGAGAATGCTACACAATAGGGAATTGTTATAGCAGATGTATGTTGATTACTGACCAATTCTTGAGGTTCAAATACCGGTTCGCACGAAGCTGCGGACATACCTGTCCCTGGGGATTTGAAGAGTGCGACGCACTTGTGCCTGAAGCTGACCCCTTGTCCGCTGCCGCATCCCCTGTCCGCAACCCCGCGCTAGTGGTGGGGTACCATAGGCTGACAGAGGAGCCACACTGCGCCGTGAACAGTAAAGGAGACCAACCAGACACCTGGGAAATGGTTCATGATTAGTGAACCTCCGTTGTGCCTCAACGGCCGAAGAGCGACCCCTGCACACGTGTCTCGAGCCCGTGTGAGAGCTTTGGAATGCGAGGTGTCAGAGAAACAAGACCTTGAAGATGACATGACGTGGCGTATCGAAGGAGAAGAGGTCAGAGAGACTTAGAACTAATATGTTGCATACATGCCAGGTTCGTGTATATGTCATGTGACACACGTATCTGGTAGGCGTCGAGACTTTGACACTTAAACTGAGGTGACTCTATCAATTACAAAGACACTTCGCCCTAATTTGTGAGGGCCTCTGCTCTACAGGCTGTGCAGTTTCATTAGTGGCCATCGCTTAAGCGCCTCGTGTGAACTGTATATGCTGAGAATTCGATATGTATTCTCATCATGGAGAGCAGACCCTTTTTATCAAGTTCAAGTGAAAAAGAACCCGAAACCGAAGACATGGATGAACAGGGGGCCATACTCAACCATCAACAAAGGTCATTAACCAAATACGAAGCAACAATGCAATACAAGACAGAAAGATGCCAGGTCAGGAGAAGATTGGAGCTACGTCGATAGACAGGCTACGAAGTATTCTTAAGACTTTGTGCTTCCATCAGTCTATTATTGGTCTACAGAACTCTGCCGAACAATATTGGAGGTGTTTGCGGGGATGATAAGACCAGTTCTGGTGATTATCTTCGCCCAGCCCTATTTGCAGCAAACAGATTTTTCTCGTCATCTGATGGAAGGTCAAGTGGGCGTGCAAATGTTTGTCATCGATCTACTTCTCGATATAAGACTAGATCTACCTGCTTGGAGGAACAGGATGTCTTCTCACTAGGATGGCTATTGAAGGTTGGCTAAGTGTTGTACATTTCTCAATGGTATCCAGAACATCTCAGAAGGCTGTTTTAGAAAGTAAGATTTGCATCCACCTTGAAATGCAGCCCGAGGAATGAGCCGGGTGCTCGGATTAAGTATTTAGAATCAGCGCGGGGGGTTGATGTAGAGAAAGATCAGAGATAACCGACCCATCCTGGGTCATCACTTGGTAGTTTGTTTCTCCTCTTGCAGCATGACTGAAGTCCTTTTTAGGCAGCATTCACGAACACTTGGCATGAAATCAATTCAGTCTGCCCCCAATGCGCGATCAGTCTCTCGCAAGTTGTCGTTGCAGATGATAGGAGATGGTTGTTGTTATTGTTGTTCTTGTCGTCGTTTCTGAAGCAGTGGTTTTTGCATGGGCATCGCGTCAAGGCAGCCATCATGACCACGTGTTCTGGGCTTGAAATATAAAATTTCTAGGGATTTATATTCCCAGAATATGCGATACAAATATGCACATTGCAATCTCCAGATATTGATGGAGTGAGAGGATCTTCCGACCTGAGGTGTCGAGATGCAACGTGCTCCCGCGTAATACAGATATTCCGCTAAGCCTCGCGATCAATCGTTTTCGTGGAAAAATCTTCGGATGGAAGCATTACTGAGCCCTCTTCAGACGGGGAGTATAAATAATCATAGAATATTTTCCGTAACCGCATTTTCTACGGAGATCGCGGCATAAAGTCCCGGGATTATAGGGCATATTCTCTTGGATGCGCTAAAGCAGCTTCTTTAGGGACTAAGGCCCTAGAATTGCTTTGCATTTCTAGGCTACAAGCTTATCTTCTAGCACTTGATGTCTTAAAGCAGCTGACGGGAGTTAACTAGGGTTCTTTCATGCTCTGCTATCAAAAATTGATCTAGACTTTGGCTATGGAAAATGCTGCATACATATATAGCATGCAGATCTTTGCATGTCCACGAGTCTTCTTCATACGAGAAGGAAATTCTCTAGCAGACGCAGACATAATGTAATGCTGCTTAGCACATTTCAGAGCGCAAATTTTTTGAAATAACAGCAAGTCATTCCAGGCATACTAAATAAACGTGCAACACGTCAAACGCAAACGTAGAATGGAAATCAGAAGCAAGCATAACAGCATTAATTATCCTAGCCTGAACTCCACTGTATATGCCTAGACCTTCATCCAGAGGGCGAGTACACCCTTCGCATATTCTACAATCTCGTCTCCGCCTAATTTGCTTTCTCCATAGAGTCGGTCAACAAATGTGATCGGAACCTCTGCAACCGTGCAGCCCATAGCCTTCGCCCTGACCATCATCTCCATTTGGAATGTGTAACCCTTGCTCTCCGTGCTCTCAATAACTTTCTGCAGCACTGCACGCTTGTATAACCTGAAGCTGCCAGTCAAATCGCTGACTCCTGGTCGCAGCACAGTATCCGCAAATAGATTTGCACCTCTCGATACCAACTTGCGCTTCAGATCCCATCCGAAAACACCTCCATCACCAGCGTATCGGGTCCCTGTGACAATATCGTATCCGCCGTTTGTGTGAAGCTCCTTTTGCTTTGCAATCATCTGTGAAATGAACTTGGGGTGGTGCGAGAAGTCGGCATCCATGATGATGACGAAATTTCCTGTGACAAATTGGAGACCGTGTACATACGCCGTTCCTAGACCCAGCTTTCCAGCCCGCGGCTTCAGGATAACGTGTGGAGAGTATGCTTTCACCAGCTGGTTGGCGACAATTTGTGTGCCGTCAGGAGAGCCATCGTCGACGATTATGAGTTCCCAGTCGAGCTTTCTGTTCCTAGTTGATTAGCGTCGCAAACCTGCCGAGTGGTTTTGGACCACTGGGGAAGCTCACTGCTCGGTGAATGTCCGATTCAACAGCCAAGTAATGATGGGTAGATTGCGACGTTCATTGTAGGTCGGCAGGATGATCGAGTATTTATCCTTGGTCGCCATGTTTTGAAAAGGGTCTGCGAAGGAATGAAAGAATCGAATGCACAATCACAATGTCCCAGAACGTCAATTGGTAAAGGAGCGTGTTGTCAACCTGAGCTTGAATTGTGATGTGTCTTCACGATCGCGAATGGCCTCGAGGGGCTAAGGTTAATGTTAGCACTAACCCGATTGGCCCTAGCGTACAAACCTCAATGTCAACCTCGCTCTTAGGCTGGACAGGGAAATCGAATGTATGACTTCTATGCAGTGACCGAAAGCTGCATGCTTCGTCTACGTCTAGACTAAAAAAGACATCAGGCTAACAGTGAGATGTGAGGCCCCACTGCAGAAGCTTAACTATCGTGGATGGGCGTGATCTTATCTTCGAGGGGATCGAGGTTGACAACCATCGTAAACCTTGAGGGCTAACTTGCAATTCACAACTTTAATCTCTAATAGTGGGTCTTGACGACTTCACTTTGGGGCCCTCACCCTAAGTGGGCGAAAGCAATATGTCACGCGAAAGCAAAGTGTCACACTTTCGCTTCCCCCTATAAATCACATTAAAAAAACGAGTCCACCTCCTCTTTAATTATAATTAATTTCTTTATCGTGATATTATAAAGTAAACATGGCCCGAATTTCACGACTCTTTAAATAGTTGCTCGAATTAAAGCTTCTAGAGGCCGATAAACTACGACTAGCCTTTCAATTTCTTCGCGATAACCCTACTATCCCTCCTATAAATGCGATACGAATATGGAAGCTATAGAAGCCTAATACACTACGTCAAGCTTAGTTGAGGGAGCAAAAGAGGATGGCAGGAAAGGCAAAGTATAAAGGAGGCTATAATAAGATATTTGTAAGGGGTCAGGCCCCTGGGAGCTCGAGGCTAGGCCTCGGCTGGGCTGTCGTACAGAGGGGATACGGTGGCTGCCAGGCCCCTGGCCAGGTGGGAGTCAGGTGACTGTCAGAAGGTTGCTATAGTAACTCTTTGTATCCGCTAGTTAAGAGTATAGTCCGATTCAGCACCGAGCTTACCTTAGTTCTATATCGAGTTCAATAATAGTATATCGCGATTGCACCTTGAGTTATTTAAGTGATTCAGCCCATTACATTTTAAACTCGATCCCTTTACGAATAGCTTACGAAACGACGCCGTATACATATCGACTTAGTCACAACTTGAAAAACGCCGAAATTTATACTAAAGAAAGATTATTAAAACGGGATCTATAAAATTAAATATTAAAACGAAATCTATAAAATTAAATATTAAAACGGGATTTATAGAATTAAATATTAGAACGAGATTTACGAGATTAAATATTAAAATAAAATTTACAAAATTAAATATCGAAATAATATCGAAACGATACCGATTCGTTCACAAATCAAAAAGGGATGCAAAAACAAATAAAATAATAAAGCCACAAATAAACACTATAAATGAAGGCGATTCGAGGCCTCAAAAGTAAATTGTGAATGGGGAATAGGTATAGGAATAATACCGCCAGCAATAGGAGATTAATGCCCAACTACTACAAAGCCTAAATAATATTCGAGCTACTTTTCGTACGCCTACTATATCCGAACCATTTACAATATAAGCACTATAGTAAATAAAACGGCACGAGGGCGAATCGATAAGAAATCGAAAGCCTAAACACTCTTTATCCCACCCGAATAAATTCGACGAATAGAATCGTATAACGTACCCAACATTTAAAAATTACTTTTAAATCAAATTTAGAATCGATTCGAAAGTTATTAGGGGGGAGATAGAGAAAATATAATACGATTATAGATACTTTATAAACAAGGCATCTAAACGAATTTTCCCATAGCTAGCCTTAGCCAAAACGAGGCAAAAACTCCTCAAAATCAAAAACTTCTTTACTTAATTAAATGCAATATTTAATAATCCCTAAAATACTTAAAAGGCCTTAAAATAAATCAACTCCAAAAAGTAAAGAAGCCAGCTCTTTTAAAAATTCCTATAAAAATTTAAGCAAAAATTATTAAAAATAAAAAAATGGGAGTTTTCGAATGGGATTCGAAAAAGTTATTTATAATTAACGATCTCCAAGAAAATTAAAGAAAAATTAATAACTATCGAAAAGCCTGCTAAATACGAAGACTTCGTCAACCAACTACGGAGAACATCCGACAACCTTACGAAACTAAACCGACTCGATAGCAAGCATAAGACATAGGCCAAGTCCCGTAGCAAGCCAAAACGAGGCAACGAAATAAATTAGAAACCCACACCTCGAGTCGCGTATAGATTAGGCCCGAATCGGTTGCCGAACAACAAATCAAGGACTCTGGCCAAATGGGTATTAAAGGAGGTGCTAAAATAGCGCCGTACAACGAACAAATATCTTCGATGTGGCAATGCCAGCCACTTTATTGCTAGTTGCCCTTTAGGCCTTGCGAAAAAGCTATCACTCCAGCCAAGAAGGCCTAGGGCGGCCGCTGCTGCCTCCAAACAAGCATCGAAATAGGTCCGTAAAGCTATCGGGTAGGATAGAAAGATTGAGAAATTGAGTTTTAACTCTAAGTCGGGCTCGGGAAACGAGTAAGCTTTGTATAAAATCGCGTACGAAGTAGAGGAAAATCGAAGACTTTATAAAAAAAGTGGAAAAAATTCAAAAAGGATATACACTACAAATCTATAATCGTATCTACCTTAATTAATTACAGCTTTTTTACTAAAATTATAATAGATATTAGATATTTATACTATAAACTCTATAACTTCGCTTATACCACGAAATTAAATTTAAAGCATATACAAATTAAACCTTTTTAAATAAAAGCGTTTAACGATAAAAAAGCTAAGCAATCTATCCAAAAAATAATCATAGCCGATATTAACCTTAAAAATTACTAAAAGAAAATATAATTTTATATTACTCCCTTAAAAAAGTACGACATATTCTTAAACATGCCCTAAATCAAGAAAAGAGGTGTCAAGATTGACAAGGGAAGGAAGCAACTACGAATCAAGCGTAGGTCGAGGCAATATCGGGACCGAAAGGATAAGGAGGATAGGATAAACGATGAGCCATTTACAATAGTCGTATATACGAAAACTACAGCGAATCGAAAGTTGAAAAGTATCGAGCCGGCCCGATTTATATCAATTATTACATGGCATATAGTAAAGAATCGGAAGGGGAAGAGAGTATAAATATTCTCAGCTATAATATGGGACATTAATAAAGCATTACATCCAAAAATTTATTTAAATCCTTGTACAAAGCTACCTCCTCATTTACTCGAATACTTATCGGTATTCAACCGAAACGATACAAATAAACTACCTCTATATAAAAATAAAGAAATTGATCATGTAATCGAACTAAAGCGAAGAAAAAACGAAATTATACTGAAGATGTTTTGGAGCCCGATATATAGGATATTTAAAGATAAACTCCTTATTTTATAGAAGACGCTCACTAAACTACTCGATAAAGGATTTATATAAGTTAATAATAGCCTCGTAATAGCTCCAATACTATTCGTACGAAAGCCGGGAGGAGGCTTCAAATTCTATATCGACTATAAAGCTTTAAACAAATTAACCCGTAAAAACCGTTACCCGTTGCCGTTAATCTAGGAGACGCTCCGAAACCTCACCGAGGCTAAATAGTTTATAAAGCTAAATGTAATAGCAGCTTTTTATCGAATACAAATCGCAAAAAGCGATAAATAAAAAATAACGTTTCGAAGCAAATTCGGCTCGTATAAATAACTTATTACACCCTTTAGCTTAGCGAACGCTTCAAGCACCTTCCAACGCTATATTAATTAGGTGCTAAAAAATATTTTAAACGATTTCTACTCGGCTTATATTAATAATATTATCATCTTCTCGAAGTCTTGGAAAAAGCACCGAAGATACACTAAAAAGGTTCTAAAAAGGCTCCGAGCGGCTGGCCTACAATACGATATCGAGAAGTACGAATTTAAAGTTAAATCAACCAAGTACTTAGGCTTTATTATCGAGGCAGGGAAGGGCATTCGAATGAACCTCGAGAAGGTTAGGGCTATTTAAAAATGGAAGGCGCCAACGATTGTAAAGGGCGTACAAGGGTTCTTAAAGTTTGCCAACTTCTACCGGAAGTTCATAGGCCACTATTCGAACCTAGTTCGGCCATTAACCGAACTTACCCATAAGGACACGACCTTTTCATAATCAGTTTAAGCAAACGAGGCCTTTGAATAGCTGAAGAGGATTTTCTTAATAAAGCCAGCTTTAGCTTCCTTTAACTACGAGAAGGAAACACAAGTCGAGACTAACTCGTTAGGGTAATATATTGGAGATACTTTTTTGCAAGCTAATACTAATGGCCTATTCGTACCCTATTCGTTCTATTCTCGAAAACTAAACGCAGCTAAATATAACTACAAGATCTACGATAAAAAAATGCTTGTAATCGTACGAAGCCTTAAAAAATTTGATATAAAGCTTAAAGGTTTAGAAGGGTTCGAAATCTATTCGAACCATAAGAATTTATAATATTTTATAATTATACGAAAACTAATCGAACGGCAAATAAAATAGTTTTTAATACTTTCTCAATACAACTTTCGAATCATCCACGTCCCGGGCGTAAATAACGGCCGGGCAAACGCCTTATCAAAGAAAAATTAAGATCTATTTAAAAAGGCAAGCGACGATAAATTGCAAAAAAGGAACACGCAATTAATTAAGCTAAAATAAATAGAAAAGGGAGGAGTAATAGTAGCGGGAACGAGTCGCCCTCGAATAGGAGATAACGAAGGAGGAGTAGGCGCCATACCGGCCCTGCTTAAGAACTAGCCGGAAGCTATCCGAAGCGACCTTAAATACACTCGGACTTTGAAAGCTGTACAAGACCAAAAGCAGCGATTCCCACCAAGCCTATAATTGAAAGTATTAATAACTAAATGCGGAGTATCCGCAAACGACAAGCTAACGTACCGAGGCCGTATCTAGGTCCCTTCGGGGGGGAATATAAAAGTAAGAGTACTTCAAGAAATACATAACTCTTCAATACACGTCCACCTCGAACGAAAGTCTATATACGCAATAGTAGCCCGCCAATTCTTTTAACTAAGGATATCAAGGGAGATACGGCAGTTTATACAAGCCTATAACGGCTACAATAGCAATAAAGTTTGGAGGTCGAAAAAGCAAAACTTCTTTAAACCACTCCCAATACCGAGCCAAATCTAATCCGAACTATCTATAGACTTCATCACAAAACTACCTATATCAAAAAGTTATACGAGCATAGTCGTATTAATAGACTATTTAAGTAAAGAAGTAGTGGCAAAAGGCTTGAAGAATATCGAGGCCGAAACAGTAGCGAAATAGTTCCTAATAAAATACTACCCTCACCACTACCTGCCTCAAGCTATTATCTCGGATCGAAGAACGCAATTTATAAACGCATTCTAGAAAAAACTATACGATATGCTTCAAATATAGCGCCGACTTAGCACGTCCTTCTCACTTAAGACTAACGGGTTTACAAAACGAGCGAATGAAGTAGTCGAGATAGTACTAAAAGAGCTAGTCAATTAGGCCCAAAACGATTAAGCAAACTGCTTGCCAATAACGATAGGGGCAATTAATAGCCGAAATGCCTCCGCTACAGAAATAGCGCCCTTCTTCATGACCCATGGTTGGAACCAGGAAGTATTGCAGTTCAGCCTCGAAACAAAGCCGAATCGTACCCGAGACTCCCCTATCTCAAGAGCTAACGCCGTATTCCGCAAGCTGAAGGACGTATGAGACATGGCAAAAGCCTCTATAGCAGCAGCATAAAAAGCTCAAGAGTCGGCCACGAATCGAAGGAGAGACTAGGCCCCGGCTTATAAAGTAAAAGATAAGATTTAGCTAAACCTAGAAAATATCGCTACAAAACGTCCAAGCAAAAAGCTTAACCAACGATACGCAAAGTATACTATACGAAAAGTATACAAATCGCATACGTATAAGTTGGACGTCCCTCCAAATCGCCACGATATCTTTCCCACACGATTACTAAAATTAATTAACGAACCGCTAAAAAATTAAATAATAATTAAATCACACCCGATTAAATTACAAGTCAACGACGATTAGAAATATAAAGTCGACGAGATTAAAAACTAAAAACGAGGCTGGGAAAGCTTCGAATTATATCTAATTAAATAAATAAATTATAAAAAGTTTACTTGGGAATTATAAAAATTTATTAAAGATTTGATCGCTTTAGAATAATAGAAGGTTCGGAAATAAAAGGGTTACGTATTGCTAAAGGGCCGTACAAGCATATAAAAAAAGAGATCGAAAAGAAACTAGCAGTAATACGAGGGAAGGGGGAGAAAGGGGAGGAGGGGAGTAATGTAAAGGGTCAAGCCCTTGGGAGCTCGAGGCTAGGCCTCGGCTGGGCTGTCGTACGAAAGGGATACGATGGCTGCCAAGCCCTTAGCTAAGTGGAAGTCAAATAATTATTAAAAGATTGCTATAATAACTCTTTATATCCGCTAATCAAAAGTATAGTCCGATTCAATACCGAGCTTACCTTGGTTTTGTATCGAGTTCAATAATAGTATACCGCGACTGCACCTTGAGTTATTCAGGTAATTCAGCCCGTCACAATATTGGACTTTTCTCAAAAAAAAAGCGTTAATACAATTCGTTGCGAATTATACTATGGAAAGGGGAAAAGGCGCTATTAAATAGATGCTGTATAATTACACTATATTTTTTAAAGTGAAAGCAAAAAAAGCTTCTCTTTTTTGAAAATAATTTCAAATATAACTAAAAACTACAAAAAAGCTTCATATAATAAAAACTAAATTTATTGCTTTCCATCGAATTAATATATATACTAAAAACAATTTTCGGTATTAGTTTTAAATAAAATATTGCTTTACCCTCGAGATCACGGGAGTGAAAAATGGGAGATATATATCGAATATAAACGAGAAAAGGACTAGGGTTTATATATCGTTAAAAAAGAAAGTAATAGTTCCAATTGCTATAAAAGAAATATATATCGGGATATTAGAGAATAGGCTTTTAGTTACTATTATAAAGTCTATTTCAGCGAATAGAACGGCAATACCTCCAGTAATTATTATTCTTGGAAAGATAATAATAGCGTTTTAGTTTTCAAAGAATATAATAGGCTATAAGTTATTAATTATCTTTAAAATAAAGTATACGAATAAAGGAATTTGTATAATTTGGTTTAATTATTTTATTAAATACAAAAACTATAAACTCGATAAACTATAGTATATACTACTTTTTAATAAAGCAATTTATTATAAATCTCCCAAATTTACTATTAAAGCAAAAATGAATAAAATATAAATTATTAAATTTCCTTCGTATTAAATTTATATTCTACAATCTTTCGACGTGGATTACTTTCGTTAATAGAAAAAATATTAATAAATTAAAATTATAAACGCTATTCGCTTATATTTGCCAAAATATAATTTTAATTACTTTTTAAAAAATCTTTTTAATATTCGATAATTAACGTTTTTAATTCGTACAATAAAACACTTATTTTAAAACGCCGGCATTTAACTAATTAGTTTTAAAATAGTAAAGAAAAAGCTTAAAAAGTACGGCAAAAAGAAGAAAAAAAATATAAAGCTAAAATTCCTTAAATTTAATTTCTTTTTTAAATCTAATAACGGCAATTTAAATAATATATCTCTCTCTATATTTAATTTATATTTTACGAGCGAATACGTTCTCTCTATATTTCCTAAACCTTCTACTTCCTACGAAAATTATTACTATTAGTAAAACGATATTAATAATAAAATCGAAGCCGCTTTTACGTTCTCTATTTAAGCTAAATACTCTATTTTACAAAAAGGAATATACGAGTAGTTAATGCTAAAAAGCTTTAGAAAGATAGAAATTTAACGTTATAAAAATAATTAGATTTATATTTATAAATTAAAGCTTTCGTCGCGCGCAAGTTTATAAAAGGAAAGATCTATATTAACGTTAGTTACTCTCGATAAAATTAAAAATAAAGAGTTAATAGCCTAAGAATTAGCTTTAAAAGCCGCTCGCGCGGCTATTACTATAGCTAAAAGAAAGGCAAAAAAAGAGCTTCACATTTAAGGAGTTGTAAATCGTAAAATAGAGAGAGAACGAAGAAGGTTTATTAAAGAATAGCGAGTTTTACAATTACGGAATCTCGTTCCACTTATTTTATTAAAACTAGAACTCTTTATTCGAGATCGTTAAAAAGAATAAATAAAAAAGGAAGCTAAAGGTATACGAATCCGCAATTAAACTTTATACGATATTTTAGCTCGAAAAGAGAAGGCTTATAAAGTACTTAAGAGTAAAGAAATAAAAAAGTTTGGAGGAGATATATTTATCGATCTCGCGATTCTAATAATAGAACAAAGCTTTCGTATTAAGAGAAACCCTTTAAATTAAGTACTTATTAAATCGAACGATAATAAAGACGAATACGATAATATTATATCTACTTCTTTTTTAGAAAAAATAGCAATAAATGGTGATGGCGGGGAGGGAGTGGATAGAATAAATCTTTGCTCTTTACCCTCTATTTCAATTATTTCGAACGATTTATTTGAAAATAATTAGAATTTTATTAAGTTTTTATAAACTACTATTAATAGCTTTATTTTTTTCAAATATATATATATATATTATATAGGTTGTGGTGATGTGCGCAATGGAAGAATCATGTCGCAGTTTGGTGGGGTTTTGCACTAAAAGTGTGACACTTTGCTTTCGCGTGACACATTGCTTTCGCCCACTTAGGGTGAGGGCCCCAAAGTGAAGTCGTCAAGACCCACGGAAAGATGACGTTCCTCTGCGTCTGACAACTAGTCAACTTGCAATCCATCTCATGTTCCATTCACCTTTGAACGGGACTTATACCAAAAATCGCTTTCGTTTTAGTCTTCCTTTACATCCCTTAAATTTAAAACTAACAAGTGCTGGCTACGCTACGTCGCCACAGACCTCCATCTTCAAGCTTTCCTCTCCTAATCTTGCTCTCTCTTCCGCTGTTCATCAACGCCTGCAAAATTTCCATTATCCCTTCATCTTAACTGGAACAAAAGATGAGCATTCAGTGAACTCGACTTGGATTCACTTTCACCTTTGTGTTCCCGTCGCTATCGATTCCCGGCTTGCCGCGTTTGTTCTTGCAAATCATCCACCATCTACTCGAGGACAAAGCTACACCGTGATTTCGTTAATCACTAAAAATCCGACCTCCCGAAAAAGAAATGCCACTGCAATGACGGGAACGGCATCGAAGTCTCAAGAAGGACCACACCCCAAGGTCCCCCGTTTAGCGTCGCTCACTAGCGCCAATATCGATAATAAAGAAAGAAGAAACCACTTCCAAATTTCTCGTAAGCACTATGTCGTATAAAGAGTCAAGCTTGAGGAGCTAACTTTACCTAGAATATCTAATCCAGAGTTCGTAACCATCTTCGCTGGCACCCAAAGAAAAGAGTTTCGCGCCCACCAACTTGTCATTACCCACTGCTCCACATATTTTCGCAATACCCTCAATCGCCAGCAATCTCCAGATGGAGATACCAAAGTAATGCTCCTTCCCGACGTTGATGCCAAGGTCTTTGGCTTATTTAATCATTGGAATTACACCCAACACATTGGGCACGGTTCTGGCGGTCTGAACAATACGCCAGCGAAGACACCGGAGTTGATGGAGCTTGCTCATCTCTGGACTTGGGCTGGGAAATGGAAGGTTCCAGAGCTCCAGAACCAAATTATGAGAATGCTTATCCGCCTTGTTTTAAGCGATTGCAAAGAGCCATCTACTAGCAAAGACGCGGTGATCTGGCAGTTCTTGAAGCATGCCTATACGACCCCGGAGAACCCCCCCCCCCCTTCAACGCCTAGCAGTCCAAAAAAAATGACAAAGCTTGTCTCTATGCTGTCCCTCTGAAGGACTGGGTCGCTGATTTCCCGGATGGTTTGTCGAGTGTCATTAAGATTGATTTCTACGTCACGGAAAGTTAACCTTGGTACCTAGGCAGGTAGAGTAAGTGAACTTCACAGCAGTGCTATCACGTGAGGCCGATTCTGTTTGGTAATTCTTTGGTTTGTTTCTTGTGTAGTAGTTTCCGAGTGTTATTCAAATTTATAAAATAAATCACAGCGGACTATGCTCGAAATATTACATTGCTCGTGCTCACACCTAAACCCCAACTTCGCTCGTAGACTAGCGTATCTTCGAGATAAAACCTTCATGCGAAGGGGAAAGCATTAATATAATCTGAATAAAGGCTAAGTTCTAATATGGACATTACAGTGACTTCGATATGCCGGTCTTCTAAAGTCCCGCAGCAAATGGTAAGTCTTGCCTTGTGATCTTGTCTATGACCGGTAAAAGAAACGAAATGCTGGACGAGCCACAAACCTTCAAACTTCGATGTCTCAAATATATCCAGAACCTTTCAAAAAGCAAATATCGTTTTAGACTGAGGCGTTCCGTCCATTACATCTGTTTATATATATCAAATCATCCAGCATGCGCACCTTTGTCTTCTCAACTTCTCCTTACTTTCTTGTAAATCTGTAATCGTAACATTACAAATTTTGGCAGCCTTTAAAGCATGTCATCTAAGTACGCTAGACTTCTATCAGCAAACGCCATTTAGAGCTGTCCACAACCACCTTCGGCTTACTCTCCCATTTCGTTTCCGCTACCAGCAAACTCTAAACCCAAAAGCATATCACGAATCACCTTCCTCGTCCATGCGCGATCTATTTACGCACGACTACTTTAGCATGCGCAATAATACTACGACCCTGAAAACATTGCAACGTCCCCTTAACAACAATTATCTAATCAGCATCAAAAGTAAGGCCAGCCTAAAATGAATGGAAATAAGGTCATCCTGCCACCTGGTCTTCCTTCTTTCGCGTGAGTCACTCCTGAATTAAATGCCCAGCATACTTTCTAACAAGTTCCTCCGTATATTGGTCTACGCGTAAACTGATATTCTATAGCACGCCCCAATCAACTATTGTCGTTACGGCTGGCATAGGCTATGACACCTACGCATTCACCATCCACAAGGAGACGATCTGTGCTTTGTCTTCCTATTTTCGAGATAGACTAGCTGGGGGCGCATTCGGCGGTGTCCAAACCCTCAGGCTTGACAACGTCGAAAGGAACGTCTTCGGTCACATAGTACACTATCTTTATCGCTTCGAAGTCGAGCACATGGTGGAAATTCGCGGTGGAGCGGGAGGCGATGACTTCCTTGACAACAAGCTGATTGTCCTCACGAAGGCTTGGCACGCTGCTGGAGAATACCATATCCCGCGCTTCCAAAACCTTATAATGGACGCACTCTTTCGCCTCATCGGTCACCAGCGCCGCCGTCCGGCTCTGCATGAGCTAT
This sequence comes from Phialocephala sp. D728, assembly GCA_003988865.1. Lineage (NCBI taxonomy): Eukaryota > Fungi > Ascomycota > Leotiomycetes > Helotiales > Mollisiaceae > Phialocephala > Phialocephala sp. D728. The sequence goes on from QYAJ01000057.1 coordinate 37,536, forward strand.
TCCGCCTTGCTTTTCTCACGCGCGAGATGACCCCGCTCAAGGACCTTGCTGTCAACGTCCTAGCGCGCCACTCTGCGAATAACCTGGCGGAGTGGATTGGGAGAATTCCGGAGGGGATGTTGGAGCTGGTTACTCTTGTGATGGCGGCAAACCAGGATCACGTGCGCAATATCGGAGTTGTCCCTCAGATCAGAGCTAGCAACTTTTTCGTCGATGTCCCAGAAGAAGAAGAGTAAGAGTAAAAGGCAGGATATTGGAGACCAAGATTTTTGGGAAATATGATCAACATTTTGGGATAAGAGATCACTACAAGCGTTCTTGGAGTAATCTCTGGGACATTAAAGATCGTCGGAGTCATATAGAAGTTTGGAAGAGCACTTTTGGAAGATACGTTTCTTGGGAGGTTTAGAGAAGCATCCTGGGCTTTGGACATTGTGTTTTGGGCAAAAAATATTTCAAAAAGTACGACGGACGTAGAGGATATGGAGAAAACAACAGAATGTGGAAATTACATCAAGGAGCGTTTCTGGTATTTGGAATTTCATTTATTGGTATGGCCATTAAGTATTTCATCTCTGCCTGGGTCTACTCGGTAAGCCTGCTCTTGGCCCACCTGGTAGTCCACCGCCTTTTGGTCCGCTTGGAAGGCCACCAATAGTGTTTCCTCTTGAGAGGCCAAGCGGCTGTCTCTGAGCTGGTCGTGCTATCACAGTATTATTCCTCGCAAAGCCTCTTCCTTCGTCCCTATCGATCCGCGAATCTCGACCCGCTGGTCTTACACCATTTGCGAAGTTCTTTGGTTCACGAGGTCCAGTGGCGCTCTGTTCCTTTTCTTTGGCCAGGCCGGCAAATGCTGCTCGAATCTTCTCCTCAGCTTTCTTCATTTCTTGCTCCTTAGTCAACACTTCAGGCTCGGAGTCTTCCTCTTCGTATTGTATCTGTTCTTGTGCTCGGGCGCGTTCTCTTTCGGCTCGTTCTTGTCCAGCGCGTCGCTGCATCGCTATTCGTTCATCCCTAGCCCGCTGGGCTTCGCGTTTCTCGACCTCCTCCTCGAGCCTTCGCCTTTCTTCCTCGGCTTGTTGCTGACGTAATTCTTCTTCTTCTGCTAAAATACGTTCTTCTTCCTCTCTCAATCGTTGCTCTTCGAGCTCAGCTTCCTCCTCTTCGAACCTCAAGCGCTCAGCCTCGATCTCCTCTTCATATTCTCGTGCTTGGGCAGCGAGCCTGTCGGCCTCCTCTTTGGCGCGTCGCTTCTTTTCAGCTTGCTGCAACCTTCGTCTTTCACGAAGTTCCTCCTCCTCCCGTTCACGAAGCCGATCTTCTTCTCGCTCGCGGTCTTCTTGCATCTGCCTTGCTCGCTGCCTGCCTTGCCTTCCTCGACGCTCCTCCTCCTCTTCACGTTTAGCTTGTCTGATCTGTCTAGCGACTTCTTCTCTCATATCTTCGTCTTCACGTCGACGCCTTTCCTCCTGTATTCTTTTTCTTTCTTGCTCTTCCTCCCTCATCTGTGCCTCTTCCAGCAATGCCTCTTCCTCCTCCATCCTCAACCTCTCAGCTTCTGCGATGGCCTCTTGCCGCATTCTACCCTGCTCTTCCTCATCTTTTTGCCTCTCCCTCTCGACATCCTGCACAAATTGTCTCATCTGTTCCTCCTCCTCTTCTAACCTCTTGGTTTCTATCTCAAATCTTGCCTGCTCCTCGAACATCTTCTGTCTCTGTTCCTCCATCACTTCCCTCTCAAGAATGATTCTCTCAGCTTGTCTCTCGTACTCCAACATCTGCTCATGCTCTAATGCTCGCTGCTCTTTCTCCATTCGTAATTGCTCCTCCTGTCTCTCGGACTCTAGGACTCTTTGTCGCAGCTCGAGTTGATCTTCTTCCGATAGGACAGGCTCAACAATCGAAGATAAATCTGATGTCCGGGAGAATGATGAACTTCGACTTGTGAGTGAGTCCTTCCTTTGTGATCCGAATGAAGTCCGGCTAGCGAAGGAACTCTGGCGTGACCGAATTGAGGCTGTAAATTGAGAGTTTAAATTAGGGTTCATGCTGGCGAAGTCGTTCATACTCAGGATTGGTTCTGGGGATGAGGTTATGCTTCGGAATGAGAAGTAGTCCTCGCGTGCTGACTGAGCAGACACTGGAGTGGGATCTGGCAGAGACCGTATTGGCGTAGATGATAGTGCTGATACTGGAGCGGTTATCAGGCGCAGTAAAGACGCTGGAGATGGTGTGGACACTGGCGTAGCCATTGGATCAGGAACAACAGCTGTGGTCGGCGCTAGCGCTGCGCTCTGACCAAAGCCGGCAAGCTCGTTCATTAAAGCGTCGAGTCCGCTCCCGCTTCCTTGATTCGACCTTGCCGGCTTCATTCTCTCTGACACAATTGACGTTGGTTGAGAGATACTTGCACCTCCACCAAGTTCAGTCATCAAGGCATCCAGGTCACTCAGACTTCCTTTCTTCACTCGTGGAGGTTGTGTTCTTCCATGCGTCGTCGGTGGAGGTGCTGTAGGTTGAATGGTAGTGGTAGTTGGTCCACTACTGAGCTCTTCCAAGAGAGCATCAAGTCCACTGATGGACGGCTTTGTAGATTTGCGAGTCCTTGGAGGCCTCGAAGTGCTGGTTATCGGCACCGCGGGCTTCTCCGCAACCACCAGCGGCCTGACCACGGGCTCCTGACCCACAAGCACATTCTCAAATACATTTGCAGGAATCGCTTGTCGAATTGGACTCAACGGTTGCGATACGCCTTCCACCTTCGCAAGCTCAATGTTCTTTTCCGCCCTCAGAACCCCAACAACACTATCCGCAACCTTGGCCAACGCCGGTGTCGCCGCTGGGGCTGATGCAGGGTTCGAATTTGTATTCGCGTAGCCAAATAATTTGGCAACTCTTGCCGCATTCGAATTACTCCTCGGTATTGCTGGATTGGTAGCCAAATCTACCGGACTTCCGTATAACTTATTCGCTGGCGTCTTGAACTTCGTGTCTAGCACTGGTATACTTGGCTTGGGTGGTGAGGCATTACCATCATTTGTATCTGGTGTTGCTGGTAAAGGCGTTTCTTCCTTCTTCTTCACATAAGAAGCCAAATAGGCTCCCCAAGTCGCCATCTTCTCATGAAAAGTCCTCCTTGCTCATCGAAATTTCGTTAAAATTGCAAAGGACAGAAAAATGGCGATTGCTGGAAGAAGGAATGAGAAGGAGATCAATCTACATCGCGTCATTCTGAAACGGGGGCGAGACTTGCCCGGGCAGATCCGACAACGCTCAGACAGAAACAGCGGGGTCCAAACCAGTCCATATAACCCCTGAAACGGGTGTCAGAGCGAACCGAGGCGGCTAAGGGGCGTAAGCGAGTGGTCGACCAGACGCTGGGCTGTGTCAGGTTTCCTCTCTTGTCGCAGCAACCTTAATTTGACCGCCGCTGAGACCATTAGAACGGGTTGCGCCAACCCGGGTTTTGATCTGTGCGATGGCAACGCTTCTTCCTTTTCGCATCCGGAAATTGAACCCTTAATATGATAGCTCTTACATAATATTCTTCAAGAGCTCAGGACATTACGGCCCTCGTCATCCTTAAAACACTCTACCTTTTAAGTACTCTACTCTCTCACCGTTCTGAATGTTTAAAGCCACAGGGCTTACATAACCCCTGCTTTCCGCATGGTCGACCATCAGAACGTATCACGTGACTCATATTATCTGAACTTGAGACCAGGTGAGCAGGGAATGATGAGAGTCCTTAGGTTAGAGACCTCAACCGTTCAAATTAGAGGATAGATGTTGTCAGATCATTGCGCTCGCTTTTGTCAAGACTCGGAGAGGCTTGCAAGCAATAGATAATCCCAGCTCTGAAAAAGGTTGCGATGTAGTGGCTCCATGATGGTCGCTGTATACAAGGAGTATTGCGTAGAGTCATAAAACTTCCTGAAAAGGTTCACTAACTACGTTCGAGAAACCGATTTCGAAGATGGTCCACTTTTCGAGTTATCACGTGTATGACGGATAAAACCCACCTACCCAGCTATCTAGGTGGGAAGAAAGGTTGGAAGAGGATACCCTTCTCATATCTAAATTTTTTACGACGGGCAGTGCTTAATCTTCTAGCAGCGCTGTCTTTCAATCTGGGAATTGAGTGGATCTAGCAGCTGTTCGAAAGCTGGTTACAAAAGGTCATAATGAAATATGGGTCTTATAAACTAGGTTCAACAAAGTACAGGACCATGAAGTGACACAGGCTAGCTGTGATGAAGATATTGCGATTCAAAAATGACTCCAAGACTAAGGTGATCATCGTCAAACGCCATTGGTCTGTCTATCTTCTATATCTCGTATTGTTACTCGCTTCCAACACCTCGGGAAGGATCATACCCAGGTATAACCCGACGGGCTGCTCCTCATAGCATGGTGCGGACATTTGGGAGCCTCTATACTCTCCAGCTGTGTCAACGAATCAGATTCGTACCGCATTTCTGAGTGGAATCTCATCTTGTGATATGGTCTGCGTGCCTGTCACGGGACATGAGCACGGTCCCTCTGTATATCTGTTCTAACCGCTCCTTCTTCGAGCATCATCATATATTATACTTTTCCGCCCACAATAGCCTTTCTAGACCGTAACAATTCCATAATGTTGTTATTGTTCCTAACTGAGCGACATCTAGCAGTGTCTTTAGTAGAAGACCAAGTGCCACCGCTTTAGGCTCTGGTACACTATGGCAGATGTCTCTCGAGATTAATAGCCTTATGGAATACCTTTCGCTCCCATATTTACAGTGCATACGCATAGCTACATAAAATCAAAATAAAAGTAATGAAGGTATGATCAAAAATATGGCTCCTTTAGCAGGACATAGTTTTACTTGAAAATAGTAGATGCACAGGATGCGCAAGGTATTTCCAAGATCCAGCTGGAGAAAAGGAAAATGAAGGGATGTCCGTCACGGGGCATGGTTATAGGCCCATGCAAGCCTGAGCCGATTGGGTTTAGGCTGTTCTCACACTGCCGCGAGGGCTTGAGACCCCTTCTAGTCTACCCGCAGAGGCTGAGACACCAGTAAGGTTACTGCATATGGCAACCTGGGGACCGGCGTGATGACTTGTGATAAACAAATGTACCTGCCTCGTTGATTCGAGCCTTGCAATTAAAGAATTTTCAATCCGCTGTCGAAGAGAACGAAAATTTTACACTCAGCAGTGTCTGATATGTTTCAACTTTCAAGTTCATTACCCCAGCCGGAGGGATAAATTATATAACAGTAAAGCCAACAATTAGATTCTTAGGAGAGTGCTTTCAACTTTGACACCTTGATTTAGTGGAGCTCATTTCGCAGTTTACGGCGAAATATCTGCACTGCGGAGAAGCTTGATTAACGTCGTATTCATATCAGCTTATTGGCCCCTTTGCAATTGACTAATATTTTATTCACAACCACACTGTCCTTCCTCACATAAAAAGCTCATTTTTCATGGTGGCATCTCAAGCTACGACCTGCTGCTGCTGCTGTATAGGTCTGGCTCGCTCAAGGTCAACATCTCCGCCAACAGTATTTGGCCCGTGACCACCCTTAATATTGTCGTCAAAATATCCTGAAAACTAGATCAGCACTCGTCCTCTCCTTGTCTTTCATCTCTCTTCCACTTCTTCTCAATTTGCAACCTCAACAAGGTAACCTACCAAAGAATCCATCTTGACCGTTCCCCTTCCATCTACTTCTCGTCTCAAACTCCTGGCTGAAAATCAAGAAGGGGTGAGTGGTAACCTCCTTTCCATGATGCGTCTGCCATTTTCGCTCGATCCACACGAACCAAATGTACGTTGCGTGGATGGAGCCAGGAATGTACCCAAAAAATGTGAGAATGACATTAATCCAAAAATCGATACCGAAGCCCTCTGTAAACCAGACGGCGACGGGAGGGAGGAAGAATGAAAGCACGAACGCAAGGATTTGAGGGAAGGAGTATTTGCGCATCTTGCAGTGAATCGTTGGATGTTTAGCAGGCGAGATGAAAAGGTGAGTTTTCACATGAGAATGTGGGCATTCTTCAACTCTTATTTCTTTCCATGTATCGTCGAGTGATGTCATTATCAGCTTCAATTATTACATGGGTCACTTCTCTGAAACCAGTTTGCTGAAATTCGACATCGTGATTCCTACACGTGCTACTTCATACCCTCGCTATTGGATATCACATTAGGTTAGCACCATCCTTGAATGATGGTTGGTACCAACAACGCGTTCCTGACTCATGAATCCAGCCCTGAACTTGTACAGTAAGAGTCGCATGCAGCGCTACACATAAATAACATTCGGAGTGCCGGATGATCCGTCACGTCGGCAGCATGCGTACGCAAGCGTTCAAGCCGGCAGTTGACGGGTCGGGATCCCCGACTGATTGTACGAAAGTACAGTATGCCTAAGCGAGCATTTTAGCGGTGCCCCTGAATGAAAAAAGGACGAATAGAAATTGGCCACAATCATCTACTAAAAGTACTTATGTGACGAGAAATTCAAGTTCTCGATTATATTGGAAACTACACGTAGGAGCAAAATCGTTTATCAATCAAAGCAATGAAAAAGACTTTCACTTCTCAAGGCCTACAGATATTGTGTTCTACAGCTCGTCAATGTCATCTCAGCAGGGGTGAATGAAAAAGAATTGTGGGAAATGATCAAATTCTAATTCCACTACCATGGGCTCATCCAATGAGGCAGAAAAGCTATGGCCACAGTCAATCCAGGATATCCTCCTACCTAGCTACTGAGCACCTGAACAGAGCTAAAAGCACCTTTTTCACTCGCCCACGTGATAGATTTCCTTATCCCGGACTTCGTTAACTAGATAATCCTTGACATAACTTTGCAGACGGTTCCTAACTTCCTCCGAACTAGCCCTCATCTTCTTCGCCCTCTTCGCTAAATCACAAGCCAGGCCGTGACCCAGCAATGCTTCGTACAGCATATCTATCTCTTTCGCACTTAACTACCCACCTTTTCCAACGACATACTCGCTGGTGAAATCATCGACACAGATTCCGCGCAAGGGACTATCGTCAGAGGCACCATGATAGATGTACTCGAAGACAACTTTCATATCGGAAATCTCCTGCTTGATGCTAATGCGTGATCTGGGGCCCGAAAGCATAACCTTAAGGATCCAAGTCTGGACGGCAAAGATAGAGTGTAAGCTGAGCTTCAGTGGAATTTCCAATGAGGAATCCGATTTCAGGACCTGAAATTTCTTCATATAGATGCAGTCGACGAGAAGTGCAAAGATGTCGCCATCTACATTGTCCAAGGTCATAGCAAAAGTCTGCCCTTCGGTGAACTTGCTATTGAAGGCAGCCTCGAAGAATGGAGAGCGATGGCAAATGGGGCACTCGTGGATTGTGACTTCCGGTCGCGATGGTGCAGTCGCATGGATGATTACGAATCCTTGAGGTCCACTGTTGACACGAATGTTAGCTCACTTAGATGATACTTGCGCAAAGTTGGATTTTATGGGCTTGAAATATTTACGGTCTGTCTCTCTAGGTGTTCGCATGGATGCTGAAGCCGAAGCGATTGATGCGCTGTCCATGATTCAGCTCGTTTTACGTATCTTATTGTTTCTATAGAAGTAGAAAAAGGCCTCGCAATGATACACCAGTGATATTAAAATATGATCGGATGAGCCGTATGACTTACCTAGTGATTTTGAACTTAATAGCTCTGCTCCGGCCGGTCATTTCGAGCGATCTAAGCGAAAATAGGTTGATAGTGCAAGTGAAACCAAAAGCCAATGACTTACAGCATGTTGTAAGTGAAGCAAAATTTAGTTGTATTCCCAGGAGTATCATTCAAAATTTTCAAGAGTATCTTGGTAGCGATGTGCCAATAACATTGCCTCGATGTCTCTAAGATATTGCAACCTACATTTTTAGGGCACTTAGTGAAACTCATTTAGCATTAGTATCGAGTTGGAGCTGACCTCTTTTTTTTTTTTGGCGACGGTCTCTTGAAGGTCGAGCACGACTTACTTAGCTTCAATTTCGTGCAAAGTCAATAATAGAGATCAACTTCCGAGAGATGCTCAATTTGACCTTGGCGATCGAATTCACTTCAAATTATATACATCAGTTCTCTTTTACCGCAGGCTCCACAAGGCTTTGGCTCTTTCTTCCACTACAAACTCTTCTCCTCGCGATTCAAGCCCTGATCTAATCACAATAATCTAACATACTTCTTCAGAAACTCCTCAACTCTTCCACTCTTCTACAAAGACTCTCATATCGTTTTCGTGATGGCCGAGTTATCCGAAACCAAGGCGGAGGCATCAATGCGCATGTCGAGGGCGAAGGACATGGAACGTCTGAATTTCTGGTACGTTTGCGAGCTTTTGCCTCTGCTGCTCACATAGATTCATCCAACATTAGGGATTCAATTCATTGACGCAATCGAATAGTGGTCCTCAAATCTTCGTCACGATTGAGGCAGGTCTTGGTGTTGGGAAGCAAACCTTCACCGTTCATCAACAGGTCATCTCCCGCTGGTCTCCCTTCTTTCGTGCTGCCTTCGAGAGTAACTTTATCGAGGGTCACACCAAGTCAATGGCATTCGACGATGTTGAGAGCGACATCTTTGGTATGCTGGTAAACTGGATCTACTTGCAGAAGGTCGTTCGTGGTAAGACTCCTTTTTCTCAATGTCCTAGCTTTTGGTGCTCCGCTAGAAGTGGTGGCTATCAGAGAGGCACCTAATCAAGAATTGATACTGACGATGAATACAGGAGACGAGAAGCGCATCACTTATCTCAACTTGGTTAAGCTGTGGAGCCTCGGAGAGCGTTTTATTATGCCGCAGCTTCAGAATGCTGTCATGGACATGTTCACCGGATACGACGACCCGAACGAGCATGCACCTGCTTGGACATACGAAAACGAAGGGCGTGAGAAGTCTATTGAAGCACTGGTCAACGTTGTTAAGCACGTCTACGAAGCTACTTCCGATACGTGTCCTTTGCGACCACTCTGTGTCAAGACCTTGATGTGGATTACGAGACACCCGAACCCAGGCTTTGCCGAGAAGTTACTTGAAAAGTTTATTGGACCTGGACTTGGGCTCGATATCATCAAGGAGCTTTTGAAGATTCCCATGGATAAGGGCAAGTACTTCGAGTCTTTCCTGGACAACATGGAGCTTATGGTTCGCGAGTGATTTCGAAAGTCTCAAGGGATTACTTCTACATTTAGATATGGATCTTTGCGATAGACAGCTAATAATGTATGCCTTGCGGCTGCGCGCTCACGTACTTGAGAGTTTTAGGGATATCTAGGAGCATAAACGTGCACGAACTACCACAATGGTCAGAGAGAAAATGAACGGTCGAGCGAGCTTTTCACAAGCCTCCTTGCTTCTTGGCACCTGTGTGACAGCGATAAAAGGCGGGGGTATAGACGAACAATGACTTGACTTTCACAACACACAAGCTGAGAGCAGCGTGAGATGCGAGACAGCCTCTGAATGTATATTCTCATAGTTAATATTTGTAGATTTTGATGCCTTAAACTTCCCAAACAAGGCCAAGGAACCAAAAGGACTATAATTCCCGCCAAACTCGAACTGTTTTAGCCGACCTGTCGCAAATCTCTTCTTTAACTTCATCACCATCAATCCTCGAAAACCCCGGTAGCTGCCACTCACACAAGCTCGGGGCTAACTCTGTCCCTTTAACGCGAAAATTTCATCGTTGAGCTATCACAATTCTTCACAATGGCCTCACCAAGAGATACCCCGGCATCGGATTCAGCAATACCTTCAAGGGAGAGAGAAATCGCAAAACCAACTCGCTTTACCTTCTGGTCAGTGCCTGCATCATGATAGAAGATTGAAGTTAAACTTATCAGTGGCCACCAGACAGTTGTTACCATCGAAGTTAGCACCGGTCTTACCAAGCAGTCATTCACGGTCCATAAATCCTTGATCTACCACTACTCCACGTTCTTCACGACTGCCTTTTCCAGTTCTTTCATTGAAGGCCAGTCCCAGATCATGAAGCTTGATGATGTAGACAATGAAATCTTTGCGTTATTCGTCGAATGGCTTTATCAGGGCAAGATACATAACGAGCATAGTAAGGTCACTTTCGAGCATTTGGCTTCCGATGCCGGCCCGCCTAAATAGTCCCGATGTGAACTGACGTTACAATCAGTTTCTGGAGAGACAATTATGCTGCTCGATATGGCCAAACTATGGGTTTTGGCTGGAAGTTTCCTCATTCCTCGTCTCCAAGACATAGCTATTGAGAAGATGGAGCGGATTGTCGCATACGCTCAATTGTTTTCAGAACTCAATGAGGCATACTTGAGCGAGAATGCTGTTAATGAACTAATCACTTACATTTATGAGTCAGAAGTGGGAGATGGTCCTTTGAGAGAACTATGCACCCGTCTTATCTTCATGTGTCTGCTGAACTCAGATTATCCGAACATGCCAGGAGCTTGGATTTACTGATAATACGCCAATGCATTACAGCACCAAGGCACCAGGGAGAAAAGAACTTAGTTCCAAGTGACATTGTGGACTAAATTTCTCTATCAACGGCATTGTTGCGAGCCTTCTTATTTCGCACTCTTCCAAATTCCCTGAGAAGCCAATCTCTACCACCAAAATATAAGCGTTGACTATCAATCAAATATTTTGCAACCTTTAGTTCTCTGCTGTTCTCGTCACCTTAAGCAAGACAACTTGAATTCTACACACAATTTGACTGGGTGGCCTTGATTTGCAAAATAAAATACTTCATTGAAGTGAATGTACTTGGGGAAAAAATATAAAAACCAAATTGCTATGGATTTAGTAAACTAAGAATATGTATTATTGTTGTAAGTGGGATACGGAAGTTGGAATTGGAAGCTGAGAGCGTCTTCAAATCAAATGAATTAGTTTGAAGAAGTACACAATTCATTAGCTTTGCTTTTCTTAGGATACGAACGATGATCCGACCTAAAACGAAAAATGAACGATCGATAGCTATTGTGTCAGTGACAGCTTACAAAGTACCTTTAACAACTTCCACACATCTATTCACTCATGAAACTTAGGCGCATGAATGAAGTCTCTGTGAGTCTCCGCTCCACGCAATACCATACGATTGTGAGCCATCAAAAACTACTATTGCGATTTAAGAAGGCTTGGCTGAGTGCGGATTAACTACTCGGACAATCTCAGTTATCAATCTCTCACGAACCACCCATTGACTTCGCGTCAATTCCTCTACCATCCCAGTACAACAATATTTGCGCCATTGCTCGATAGCTCCGGCGATCCTTTCGAAGAAGAAAAAATCCACTCGTATCACCTTTAGGCAAGTTCGAAGAGAAGCCCTCAACAAATTTAATACTAATAATGCAGCAGCGGTTCCCAGACGTTCGTCACTATTAACATTGGTACTGAACCCGAAAAGCGATCCTTCACGGTACATAAATCCTTGATATGCCACCACTCTCCATCACGGCAGCTTTTACTAGTGCATTTATCGAGGGTCAAACACAATCGATGGATCTAGAAGATGTTGAAGCTAAGATTACGACCTTGTTGGTGGACTGGCTCTACACGGGGCAAGTACCGGAAGTGCATTGTAAGTGGTCGTTTAGTACGAGTGCTCTTTGCACTCTCGCCTTAAAACTATTTTGCTGACTGAAAATTTCAGTCACGGGTGGTAAAGTCACGAAACTTGAGTATCTCAAGCTGTGGGTTCTTGCTGGGCGTTTCATGATGCCTCGCCTGCAGAACTTCATTATCGAATTGAATGATGGCTCCGACGAATCTGCCAAGACGCTTGATAAGGAGGAAATTCCATTCGAGATATCCGAAATCGAAGAACAACGAGGAAGCGTCGAAAGAATTGTGAAATAGATACAGGGAAGTAATTATGGCCTTAAAATCTGTGAAATGGCGACGAGCGGCCTGATTTTGGCATTTATATGAGAAAATAGCTCCGGCGGAAAAGAAGTCTATTGCGAAGTACCGAAGCTCAGTCTATTTAACACAAAAAGTAGTAATTTTCTCTATCTTCCACCATTTAAAGAGACTCGACAGGCAAAAAAATAATAGCCTTTCGTCATTGTGACTTCTTGAGAATCTCTTCACGTTTGGTGGATGAATAAAAATTGGCACATTGCGTAGTAAAATGATTATTTAACTATCGAAGGTGAACTCTAAAATGATAACTATTAGGTCTTGAGGTCTTATAATAGCCATCACGTTCACTTTTTAGTGAAAGATATGGAAACGATTCTTATTCACCTACCAACGAGCTCACCTCCTGTACGAAACTCCACCTGCGCACTGGGCTGCCAAAATTTCAAGCATGAAAACTCTTTCCTGTTCTCTCCTCGCACAACAATCGCCACCCAACAACTACCTTCATCACGGAACCTAACCTTCTTTTGTTGCAGCTCGAGTATCATCTTCTGTACACAATCATATCTACTCTCTACAACAATGACATCTAAGCGCAAGCTCCCCGACAGCTGGTCGCAACACGGCGAGCCTGTCGTCAACAAGCGTCCTGCGTCCTTCGCTTCTACCATAACCAGATCGCACACCCTCTCAGCCCGATCTAGATCCGTATCCCCTCTCATGGTTTTGCAGCCTTCCAGTCCGAGCCCCATTGTTCTCGATTTCTCGTAAGTGTCCCTCCTGTCTACTTCTACCTCGAAATGCGCGACGCTAACTACTATCGCAGCACGCCGCAGAAGTTCGTCACTATCTATATCGACAACGGCATGCAGGAGCCTTTCCGCATTCACAAGAACGTCATCACCCATTATTCTCCCTTCTTCAACAATACATTCAATGATGAATTCATGGAAGGCCAGAGCCAGAGCATGAAATTTGAGGACGGAGAGATTGACATCGCTGCCTTTGGGACTTTCGTTAACTGGCTCTACACCCAAAAAATTCAGAAATCCAATGGACAATCACTCAATCTTATGCAAAGTGCCCAAATTTACACCATATTCAAGCGCTTCCTGGTCTTAGATATGGCTGTCAATGTCATACAAGGCATGAAAGAGCAATCCCCAGGAGGAGCGGGAAACACCTTGTCGGACTTTCAGCGCTTTGCCTACAATAGCGACGATAACCTGCTGAAGGATACCGCTGTCACAAAGACAATTCTTGCAATGAAGTTGCACAATGTGAATGAACTTCTAGAGAACATACCCCTACAAATGATGATGGACTTTACTAAGTCATTGATGAGAGGTTGCTGCATGGTGAAGGGTTGGGATAAGGGAATGGGGTTTTTCGGCTTAGAAAAGGTCAAGAAGATGAGCAACAATAAGAATACGAGAGTGCCGGAGAAGAACAGGGGTTATGAGAATAGTTCAGTGATTCACAGCAGCTCTCAAGAGACTGAGGATGGGGATGTCGACGTCGATTCTGACAGCGATGAGAGCATTCTGATTATGGACTTTTGTAACCTGAATTAGAAGATTACATTTGAAGATGAGAATTATCGATCTGAACGTAGATCTGGAGGGTATTAGCCGGGCTTATTGAATTGGCGAGGAGGCTAATGCAGTATGGTCTGCGCAGCATAGATTCGGCAAAATGAAAAATGGCCTCAAATCTTTTAGTACTTATAAGCATGATGGATGTGAATAACTTCGTTTGCATGATACCGAATATGGGAATAACACATAATAACTCGCTTTAGCTATAACCTTTAAATATAAGATTAACATTGAGACTGTAAGGAAGGCATCTAGTATTTCACATGGCTGTCCTACTTGCTACACAATTTCGGCGTACAAGGCATTCGAATTGTCAGTCAAAAGGAGGAAATTGGAGTAACTTGTCGCACCAAGAAATAGCAACAGCAGATTCATTGGTGACATGAGCACAACATTGATCCCTCCAACATCTGGTTTGTTGCACATCGCACAAATTTCGGTGAGCTAAGCGATCATCAGGGGCAAAAGGGGTGCCTCGGATAAATGTTCAGCAGCTGACTCGAGCACGACCCATCTGCACCACCTCGGATTCTAATGTTTAACTTCTATGCGCTGCTTTGAACATGAAGACACTGGCAATCTCTTCAAAGCCAGGATGAGCATCATAGCAAAGATAGGGTACAAGGGTACAACTCACATCCTGGACCTGCATCGAGAGTTGATGTAAAATGTCCCAGCATTTTCCATCATTCGAAAGCTGCACTAATCCAGAGCCATAGTCAGCAACCCGCCCCCCTCTCCCCCGCTTCTCCAAATCCCAATCCACAGTACTTCCGATTCTGGCACCTTTCTCCAAGTCACGTGCTTTATCACGCCACTGCATCTCCAAATCTCTTTCCCGCCTCCCAGACTTTTCCCGCCTCCTTTGAAAAGCTTGGAGTGCAACCCACAACTCACGTCACGCTTTTCCATACCATCTCACAAACGCAACTTCTCTCACCATTCCACTCCGTGTAGAAACTTTGTTGCACATCGCAAAAAGCCGAAGATATCCGGCGGATGTTGATTTCTCCCTTTTCCGCTCGCTCTTGTGCGTTTCGCTGCTCATCGGCGGATTCTCGCTGTGCGCGCGAGTAATGAAATCATCATATTCAGTATCGTCAGGAGACGGAGAGGTCTTCAAACGGCCGTATAGCATCCGTTTACCGGCAGGACAGTCCAGTTCCGTGTCCGTGGTGATGAAAAGAGAACAGGTGTTGTGGTGAGGTGAGTTGAAGTCTCGTGATCGTAGACGCGGAGAGCGGAGCCCCGCGCACTTCTCCCACCTCAGCTTCGGCGGGTTTTCGAGATGGCGAGATGGAGAGACATTCATGGTGCGTGTTCGCAATGAGCCGCAGCAACTTCGGTCGTCTTCGTCGTCTTCCGGCCGATGACGACTTGCAACAAAGTTGTCGAAATGGATGTTTCTATCGTGTTTCTTCGACTCTCCCGTAGCGAACAGGTTTTCTACGGCGGAAAACGGCACCAGCTCCCCAAATCTTTCCTCAAGTTTATAAATCTACTCTTCGGTTGGCAATTTTACGGCCACGCAACGGCCGTTTCTCGCGCTCTCATGATACGTCCGCAATTGCTTCGGACGAGAATCGCACTCCCGAATTGCGAGAGTATCTCTCGGACTGCTGCGGCATCTGAAATACAGCTTACCGTCGTGCCCCTTACAATGTTCAAAGTCATCCTCAGCATTACGGCCGTTTACAGTCAAAAAATTCAATACATTCAAGAAGGAATCGGCTGAGATGCCTTTGCGGACTCAGATATTCCATGGAATCTATGAGACCGAGCAAGCTGCTTTCGGTCGATCAATATATACAATCAGCAGAACGGGGCCGGTGTCACGGAGGAACGTGAGCGCGATCACAGAATGTACGGAATATGGTTATACGGCCGTTCCCCCAATTGTTGCTGGGGCTGTGACGAGTACAGTCGAAAACCATATATGACATGATACCCAGATGTCCTGCTGTTCAATGGCATGGAGTCAGATCAGGGGTAACAATGAAGGTTGTGGATGACTTGGTGGTCTTTACGGCCGCCTCCCGATCAGAGGATTATATATTGTTCTGGACCAAGCAGTCGGAGTTGAGAATTTTTGATGACGATGTATGGCCACTCGATGGCCGGCAATATATATCCTACGGAGGTACACAAGGACAGCAAACGAGAAAACGAGATGCTTCTCTTTGCGGTCGGTCCTGGCTCATCGCTAGAATACATTGGTTAATTCTTGTTAATGATACCGCTATTTCGACGGGCATGAACAATGATGCAGTGTCCTGCTGTGGAATGAATGGGAGAGCGGAGCGCTATTCTGTGCCCGCATACCACATATGCTCCACTGTCCTCTGATTTCGCCGTTCAGCATAATGAGTCTATGTAAAGCCGTAAGTGGGAAGCTGCCTAGACTTTCGTAGTTTCCTATCAAATCTCTCGGATGTTCTTCATAGCATATTCTACGTACTCGTAACAGTGTTGCGTAACAGGTAGTTACAAAAATGTACGATAAGTACAATATCATACACTTATATCCTGTCTTGTACAGGTACCAGGGGGCTTTTAAGTACATGCTGCCTCCTCGGAACGCCTTTCATAAGCACTCATTCGCCCTAGACCCACAAGCTCTCATCTTTCGGGCTGCTGTTCTCCAGCTCTCCAATTCAATACCATCACAGTATCCATCTCTTTCCCACCACCTTCCTTCTCCATCCCTTCTTTGAAATATATCTGTCTAACCACATCTCCCTTCCCCTGCGCCTCCGGATCACTATTTACAAGCATGCTATCTAGCAGTTTATATCCTATTTTCACATCATCACCCAGCTTCGGTCTCGTAGGCGCGAGACTGTGAAGGACATTGATATCGTCGCCCCAGGTCTGTTCCATCTCATCTAATTTGAGCTTCTCGACGTCCGGTCCACCGACTCCTGTACCGAGTAATCCTGGTTTCTGGCCTGAGATATGGCCTTGTGGATACACGCTAACGGAGAAGCCGTTCGTTAGGATCGTTTCTTTGGGGAATTGCCAGCGCTGGAGAAAGCAGTTCTCGCAGATGTCTGCCACGAGATGCATCTTCTCCATTTCCAGCTTATACCCGGCGGCAGAACCCTCCTTCCAATGATGCAAAGACAACATTTCTCTTCCAGACTCATAGAATCCGGCAAGATCGCCATGCATATCGACTTGATGAAGTCCAGGGATGTGGGTCAGTTTCGTTGTAGTGTGGCGGTATACACAATCCATCACGGTAATATCGCCTGCAGTTGTTCTCGTGTTCTCCTTGCAATTCTCCATATGGTCATCGAAGATCTTCGCCATAGGAATAGAGAGCATTACTCCAGCACCGCCGAAACCCATAAGTCCATAATGATTCACAGCCCACCAATCCTCACTCAGCGAACCTATGTATTGTGGCTTGGTCTGATCGTATTTCGAGAGTTCGTTCTGTAGGTCGTGCATGCTGGGAAAGAAAGTATCGTCGTCGATAAGTATAACCCACTGCGTCTTCTCGTCGCGCGCTCCGAACATAAGACTCACGAGGGAGAAATATCGCTGAGGGAAAGTGTCGATGGGTCTGACTGGATGGACGATTGTGACAAGCATGCCTTTGTCTCGGAATTCCCTCTCGAGCTTTGCCATCTCTGCATCATCGGCAGGGAGCTCCTCCGTTTCGATCACAATCGCATATAGACGTGCGCCGGTATTGGGGAGCCAACGTGCCAAGTGCTTCACCGTCTCCTTCAATCGATTCATGGTTGTCTGCAGCCCGAAGATCATGTTCGAAGCATCTGCCGGTCCCTTATTGTTCTGAGCTACTTGCAGATGGAGTGGTGGCAGACATCGCGCGATCTTTACCGTGGTCGATTGTGCCATGTCCACAGGTGTAAACTCATCGAAGAGAGACTCGTCTATGATTGTCAAGGATGGTCGTTCTGGCTTTGCTGACGGTACTGTGATAATATCGCGAGCAACATACTTGATCGGATAGGAGAACTGGTATGGCTCCAACCAGCCCAAATGTTCTGAGCATGGTGTTGGATCTGGCTCCTTTGGCTCTGTTGCCCCTGGATGTACTAAGCCCTCGATCTTCTTGAGATGGCCCCCATCATTGGCTCCGTATCGCGCAACAAAAATAATAGCAGCAAATACAGTCAGAAAGAGAACAAGAAGGAGAGGTCTTCGAGGACCCATGGTCGACTAACTAAAGCCGAACATCGATATTAGCGCACAAAGAAGCAATGTGCGGAAGATAGTGTGGAGGAGAAGTGAAGCTAGGAAATTGAGGACGAATCCGCTTGGGTCACAAATTTAGCTCCACTACCGTATCTTCTTGCATAAGCCATGCCATTTCCTACCTAGTCGATAGGAAGCTAGCCGGACAATTGACCTTGGCAGATTAATATCGAAACGATTACTCCTGATTGGATGCCAAATGAGAAGAGGGAGAATAGGAAAATATTCCGAGGTAAGGCTGTAGAGGAAGCCATTAGTGATGACGTCGCGATACCACTTGAAGCATTTCAAAAAATCGACAACAACGCGGATAAGGATGGACGTTAGTGATGAAACAGAAAAGAAAAATTGATAGTTGAAAACCACATATTAATTGTGTCACTTCGAAGGCAAGGCGCTACAAGGCTGCACATCTGAAATTGGCCTCATTAGCGGATCTCATATCTCAGACAAGGCCTCGGCTCGCAACGCCATCAAAGACGAACATCAACGCAAGAACCTCGCCCCGATTTCATACATCACTACAAGATGCGATAGCAACCTCACTCACTACGAATATACTACACAAATTGAACCTGCCAGCTGAAAGCAAAGCATGGCTTCTGTACCCCCTCAGCGTTCGCGATGGCTCTCGCGCAACTCCTCTCAAGAGGAACCAGCATCCTCATCCCCAGCTCCACAATCCTCCTCCGAACCTCCTTCTACCTCCTCTGATACCCAACCAAGATCTCTAAACAGGCCTCAGTCTACCAGCACCATATCCTCACAACCTGCATCTGATTCAATGACAGCAGCCCCGCCCTTAATCAACCCAGCACAAGACTCCTATGCTCCCAAAGAAGTACGAACTTGCTGGATCTGCCAACAAGACGACACCGAAGACACACCCGAAAACAGCATCTGGCGAACACCTTGCCCCTGCTCCCTCACAGCCCACGATTCCTGCCTCCTAGAATGGATCGCGAACGAAGAGGCTCCAAAGCCAGGGGAGATAGCCTCAAACCACAGAATCCTCTGCCCACAATGCCAAGCAGAGATTAAAATCCAACGGCCACGAGACTACTTCGTATCGCTTGTAGACAAAGTCCAGTGGGCTGCCAAAACAGCAATGCTGCCAGCAGCAGGCAGTGCCGTCATCGGCTTCGCATATTCAGGGCTCTTGGTATATGGGATGAATGCTATGACATTGGTATTTGGTGCTGAGGAGACAAAGCAAATCCTACTAGAAGGTTTCGATGAATGGTCGAATGAAAGAGGGGGAGTCGTCATGAAATATATCAGCAAGTTCACGCAAGTAGCAGATCCGTGGTTTCCTCAGTCTGGGACTCCCAACCCTGCCCTATTCCTTGGCGTCCCATTAATTGGGCCTGCCTTGGTTTTACTACGAACCAGCCTAGCAGATCAAGTATTTCCTGTCTTTGCTCCTCTTGTAAGCAATCTTCAGTTCCTCAACATAGGCACAAGCTCACAAAGCTAGTACTTTGTCAAAAAAGCCCACCGAACCATAAGCTGGCCTCCTTCTGCAGGCCTGACAATAGCTACAATCCCGTACCTTCGAACTTTTTATAACGAACTCTACCGCCAGACCTTCTCCTCCCTCGAAAAAGAATGGGACCTCGCCGTCCAGCGGAAACCTCGCGAAGGTGAAACCGCCGAGCAGATCGCTGCAGCCGCACAAGCCGAAGTCGAAGAAGACAATGGCCACGCCATCTTCGAGATAGAATGGGGTGACGAAGAAATCAACGACGACGTTCAATTAGAAGCAGGCCGCGCGTTATTTGAGGCCGAAGCGGGGGATGCTGCACGCAACATCATGCATCTGAATGCACAAGGAAATGATGGAGAAGAAAACGAGGGCGCAGCACCGCAGCCTAATCCTCCAAATGGAAACGGCAATGGGAATCTCAATGGACAAAGGGCCATTCAGCACGATATCAATGTTCCACATATCGCTTCGACCGTTCTCGGCGCACTGTTCTTCCCTGCGATCTCATCGATTATGGGCAGCTTATTAAAATATGCATTGCCAGCTCATCTGACCTCTCCTACCGTCGTTTCTCGAGGACTTTTCAGGTCAGAGGTGGTAAATAAGGGATTATTAAAAGAAAAATGGGGAAGGAGTATCGTCGGCGGTTGTCTGTTCGTGGTCTTGAAAGATGTGGTGGTGCTTTATTGTAAGTGGAAGAAGGCAAGAGATTTCGGGAAGAGGAAGGTACTTGATTTCGTAGGAGATAGGGGAAGGAGCGCAGTGTGAGGCACGGGCGTGGTGATTGGATGAAATTACGCTGTGCGTTTTTTGTATTGGCATTGCGTGGTGTTGGTGGGTGCGGTTTTCACGAGACTTTGAAAATGGAGTCAATTTAATGACGGGGTTTAAGTAAACCTTCATAAGCAGCGAAGAATTGACAGAGGTGTGCTTATACTCAATGGGATCATGCCTCTCTGCTACGAAGTTATGCCCTTCTGCAGGGAGACGACAAAGGCTCAGATAGCGTCCCAGCCTTTGCCCGACAGTAGCCACCGAAATTGAATGACCATTCTGCTTATGCACATCATCTTTCCCTCCAACACTGTAACTTTATTCTCGCATCCTAGCGTCCGATTTCATTGACGATAGCCGGGTCTGATGCGGACTTTTCTGCACGCTTGGTTAGCAACAACGATCTTCGAGCTTGGGGATGATATAGGCTACCTTCAATCAACCGCCCCAAAAGGCCTCTTCTTTTGTCCATGCACATCTGAAGACTGCGTACCAGCCGTCCTTGATGTGTCGCGTCTATCGGATAGGAGACGTGCCCAAACGCTATTATCTATACTAGTTACGAGCTGTCTGAGGATCAACAACAATGTGCTGCCTCCATCTTTAGAGCTCTTGTTGGTCAACAAAAATGTCAGACAGCTTAACACTATGTAGGAGGTGGGAGTATTCATATTAGATAAGTTCTTAGAGGGTGCCTTATCCATTTCAGACCTTGCTTCAGGACAGTTATTAACAGGCCTGCTCTCCGTCTCTTTGGATGTCTCGACGAGATACCTTTCCTTGGGAGGCATACTGAACACTAGGTTGGATATCTTGCACTTGAAGCTCTTAGCTAGTTCGTTCCTAGTGTCTAGGGAAATCATATCCCAAAACTCTGCTGGTTTGCTTCGCCCAAAATGCACCAAAAGGCCATCAAGAACCAATTGTTGAATTATCGATTTGCTTTTGATATCCTTGATTAAGGGCTGGAAGTTTCGCCATGTGCTGGGAGACGGGAGGCTCAGAATAAAGTGCAAACTATCCATCATATCATTTTGCAATTCTGGTATCTGAAACCTCTCTCCTAGCTTCCAAAGACGGATACGAAGTTCAAGCGTTAGGGGACGTTGATTTCGTTCATCTTGCAGAACGCGGTAGTGCACCCAATGGACAAATTGTCCAAATTCAAGTGCGTCGATATCACCGAAAGTTATTGACTTTGTGTGAGCCTCGACAGATGGCCCATTGAATGCAGCAGCGAAGAAGGGTGAATGGTGGCACAGGACTGCCTTGTAAATCGGGTATGTCTTGAAGGCGTCATTTTGTCCAGATCTTGAATCAGAAACCGTGATGTTGACAATCTCTTGTGGTTCACTACACTTTGTCAATCTCGCTTGTACAAAATAGTCGAAGGCAACCTACCAAAGACTGGGAAGCCTTGCTGGCTGCGTCATCGCATGCTCTGACGTTATGCTAGACATATTGATATGGGTGATGATGGGTTAAGAAGACTTCAACTTGGCGTGATTTTCAATGTCCGGCTCGCTTGTCTCAACATTCGAGGAAGGAGCATTTCGGTAAGCGAGTCAGAGGTGACAGGAGCCTTGACCTTGATTCTTCGCAGTCTTTTGCGTTGAATCAAGAATGCTGCTCAAGATGAAAAATCTTATGGTGAGACAGTACTCAACAATTTGATATATCCCTCTTCCGGCATTGAATGGCGCCTTGCCTTTCCACCTGAAGACCCGACTGGACAATACATTCAAATCACGTGTTTCTGGGCTGTTTGCTCTCCATCTCAACTTTGCGCTCCTGCGCCGGATTTTGCAACAACCAACTTCGCCATATTCTACTTGATCTTGCAAAGTTCTCCATTGGAATCAATGAATAATTCGACAGTCCCCGCCAAAATGGCGTCCAACACAACCTCTCCATCAACTCTATCGGCGGATGGCAATAACTCTAGATCTTCTCAACGATCTCTGCAAAGTGTATCACCTGGAAGAAGTACATCTGTTCCTACCTCTTCCCAGCATGCACGCAATAAAGGACCATCTTTCAGGTATACCCCAACGTTTTCCCCTCTTGCGAAATCCTCGAGCCAACATCTTGTTTAGAAAGCCCCAGTCAGTTGTGACAATCAAGACCGGCGCTCCCAACTCCATCGAAGTATTTGTCATTCATCGACACCTCCTAGTACATTATTCGTCGTATTTCGCAAGCGCCTTCTCGCCCCCAAACCTCGAAGCCGAAACGCAAATTATAACGCTGCCAGATGTCTGTCCAGATATATTCGGCCTCATCACACATTGGCTCTACACTCAACAACTCGGCCTCATCCCCCAAGAACAAGCCGCAAACATGATCCCTCTCGCCAAGCTTTGGTGCCTCGCTGCCAAGTTTCGAATTGCGAAATTGCAGAATAAGGTTATGTCATGGCTACAACCTCTCACGGAAGGAATTCAAGGTGATGCTCTTAAGGAGTTCCTTTGTTTTGTGTATGAAGAAGGTGGCGAAGAGAATACGGAAAAGGAGAAATTGAAGAAACTTGCTGTTGATAGGATGGCTTGGGGTACAAGCGCGAAGACACTTGGTGTATGGATTCAAGGCGGGTTCTTGCCAGATGGAATGGTACTTGATGTCCTAGTTGCGTTGAAGGGTGATCGAGATGGGGGTCAAGGACAGGGATCCAGGCTTGGAGCGCGGGAGTACTATGTTTCTATCGGTGAGGAAGGAGCAATCGGGAAGGTGGAAGACGAATAGGTTGTGGGTTCAGGAAAGGAGCCCATTAAGAGCAATTTGAAGTACAATTATCAGGCAGTTGATAGCTAGCATTGAGCTTAGAAAAATACATACATTGATGTCATTCATGTCCCCAGCCAGTAGCTTTACACAGCATGATCCAGTCTTTACTCGCCACTATTTGTCTCTGTAAACTCTAGGAGTATATTCCCGGTCATTCTTACTCACACCAGCTTCTCGTCTAGATATAGTGGTTGTATCAGATGGAAAACGGAGACTGGATTGATAATAAAAGGAGGTTCTGGTCGTCTATATATACACTCTAGGGGGTACCACTAGACTAGGCTAAAATGGGCTATCTAGGACCATTTCACGTGATCCATTCATCTGACAGGTTGGAGTGTGGAGTGCGCGTACTGCGAAAAAGGTAAAGCTTCATTGTACGGTACATCAAATGACTAATACAAGTGCCAGTATATCACTAACAATCAATAGTTACGTCCTCGCTCTGTTCAAACGTTATGACAGCCTAGACGACGCAAAGGAAAACGTCAACGAAAAGCAAGATGAATCCAAATGAAAGATAGCTATTAAGCTGGAATGAGAATAACCTACACGTAGCTTAAGACTTACACGAAGATAGCATATCTTAGAGTGAAAATCTCGCCTTCTCAAGCCAAAATCAAGACTCCACATGAGTCGTTACAACGGAAACGAATATCATCCTGC
This sequence comes from Phialocephala sp. D728, assembly GCA_003988865.1. Taxonomy (NCBI): domain Eukaryota; kingdom Fungi; phylum Ascomycota; class Leotiomycetes; order Helotiales; family Mollisiaceae; genus Phialocephala; species Phialocephala sp. D728. The sequence goes on from QYAJ01000057.1 coordinate 60,980, forward strand.
CACGGTCACGTAATACACACTATGTATATATATCCTCAGCTACACCGCTAGTCAGGATTATCATTATTATATACACGTTACTCACACACACCATGGATTTACACCGTGATACATCCTCACACCCACCTCCAAATCACACCTTCCTCCCACAAACCAACTTACTCATCTGATAGGAGGATAAAACCCAAACCTCCCCTCCAGATCATACACTCCCTTCAATCCCCTCAACTTCTCCAATCTACACTCCTCAGACCAATACATCTCCTGCAGCGACTCCTCACCATGCGTGTAATTAATATACGAACGCATTCCCTCCCTCCCATAGCCGTGTGGAGAATCTATCTCAGATCCTTCCCTACTTGGATTGTGATTAGGTCGAGTGTGGAGTTTGGTGAGTAGACCATTATTGGAGCTCTAATATACATATATTAGAATTTTGGGAGATTGAATTAGAAAAAGTTTTCAGACAAGAGAGAGAGTGTGGCTTACTGAGGAACGGGCGAGAAATCACATTAGCAAATTATCGGCTCTGTGAGGAAATGTTGTGTTGGCCGCAGGGACGTCTTGTACGCCCTTGACTAGGTATCCTTCAAATAGGGAGAAACCCCACTTAAAAGCGGGTTCGTTAATGGTGGCTTCTTTGAATTTCTCGTAGACGCCTAATGGCACCATGCCCTCCAATCGTGGCTAGGAAAGGAATATTGGCATATTTCACCTATGTTGAAGTTAGCTGTGTTTCTGCAATTCTCAGTGTCCATACCATTTCTTGAATATCGCTTTCTGTAGTTACTTCCACAACAACCGTAATGTTTGGATCTTGCCAATCTTGCTACCTCAAAGTAGCGTTTTTGGAATTGTAGAGACCGGGAAGAAAAATTTAAGCATCCCGGGAAAGTCGTGGACTGAGTTCTGCGTTTATCCCGAGATTTAAAAATAGTTACCCGCCATTGAAAGGAGGTGTTCGTTCGCCGTGCACGTAGCCCATGCCATTAACGTATTCAAAACCTCTATCTCAAGGCGGAGAGCTTAGACGAGAAATACACATGAACGAGCCTTTTCGAGAATCCAAGGTGCTAACTTTTTATAAAAATGTTGATGAGTCTTGGTGCTCTTCGGATTGGCATGGAAGCTGTTGTGTAAATTGCCTGGAAGGGCTAGAGCTTATTCTACAGAACTTATTCTATAGGAGAAACCACGCAACTAAACAAACAAGCGAACGAACATTCGAAGCAACGATTGCGAATTTGATACATCGAAATTCTGATTGGCCATGCATACGATATTTTAGTACACCATTCATAAACGGAACCGAGAAAAATGTACAGGAGATGCAGGTACCGAGCCAGTCAAGAACAATAAAGATAGTACTGCGTGCATGGATGACAGAGCCTAAAAGTGCAAACTCAAAGTTATTGGTGGGTGCGCCGTGACCTCGCTGTAAATTTACTCACAAATTTCTAGCCCCGGTAATCAATACAGCGATGAAGGGATGTTAAGCAGACCGTTAAAATGAAAACCCACACAATTGAGACCATATCCAAACAAAAACCCAAGCAAAAGAAACGCAAAGAAATCTATACGAAAGAAACAATTTTTCTATCTTGGGCAAGGGATAAGTGCCACAACTCCCTAATCTCAAGAAAATACCAAGCGCTAGCATCACCTAAACACTGGGCCTAGGAGAAATCAACTCCAGCCCCATCGGTGCCACCAGCCCTTCCGTCTGCGCATATCCCCCCTTCCCCAACTTCCGCTCCTTCCTCGATGGCATATCGCTCTCCTTGCCTGGCATGATGTTCCCTGGATGCGTCACATTCAGCAGTACGAGGGCGACAAACATTGGGACTGAGTCGAGACAGTACATGTATGCTTCTGTGTTGGGGATGGAACTATGAAAACCGCTTGAGTATTCGACGAGGCGGAAAATGATGCGAATCTGGAAGATGGCGTGGATTAGTGAGCTATCCATTTTGCATGCTAGAGAATGGTAGCATAGGGATGGATGAGATGTTTGCTTACCGTGATTAACAATATGACGGCATACATTGTGTATAGCATCTTCATGGCTCTAGCCTGCTTGTCCGTGGGGATCTGTGCTCGTAGCTCGAGGTGGAACTTCACAGCGATGATACAAAAGACGATTATGAACAGCTGTTGAATACCACACTGTCTAGAATTAGCACAGGTCTTCGAGTTGCAGTGAATGAATGAATGAGTCTTGACTTACTCCAACCAAGTAGATGTGAAGTGCGTTAGTTGCGGCATTGGGATTTGTCCTGTTACCAACAGCTGACACTGCTCCTAGCATCTGGACCAAGAAAGCGCTGTTGCGATGTTAGCTTACTGAGTTGGGGTGTATAATGGGTATTTACCCACAGAATATCCAGTGTGACGAAGTATATTCCAAGGCGTCGAGCTTTAATCCGAAAGATTTCGTGCGTGGGGAGGAAGTTCCAGACCATTCGGCCCAGAATCATGTACACAAATCCGTTGATCTAATGACTTCGTCAGCAAAAGAAAATAATCAGACTGTTTAGAACAGGAAAGGGATACCAGAGAGACTACATACCCAAAGAGGCGCAACAAGAATTAGAATAAACCACAACGAATACAATCCCTCTGAAGCTGGTTTATTAATCGACAACGTCCTGCCAACAAACGCAATTGTTTCCCACGACGCCCCAATGATCACAACAACGGTATACCATTTTCTCGTTCGAATGCCTTGGTAAATGTGGAAGATGGTGGTGATGCCAAATAGGAAAATGAATAGGTCGGATGCTCCCACAGAAGGACAGAACGACCATGTACTGTTCGGAGTGTCTTTCGCTGTTGGGGTTTTAGTAGATAGTTACAGGGAGGACTGGCTTGTTCGCAGAGGAGAGAGATAGGCTGCTCTACCTGTGCAGTTTGTCATTTTTATAGACGTGGGACGTGATGATTGTTAAGTGAATGTTGAGAGCAAGAAAGTAGATATTTCAGAGCAAGCAACTATATTAGTTATATATTGGCAAGACTTTAAAGTCCAGAGTTGAAAAGTGTCTCGAAGACTTCAAACGCTTCTGCAAGAGAGCATATAGTTGCAGCATTCGAATCAAGCCCGTGTCTGCTGATTACGCCGACCCATTGAGGCTGAGCACAGAACGGAAATTGCTTCATATGATAACCTGTAACTCCGTACGCGCTCACTCGCCTGCAGTCTAGATTCAGGACAAAGTCGAAAGGCAACCAAAGAAAAGGATCGAGGGTCCTAGCCAATCATGTCGGCACAGGAATCAGACTCGCGATAATGGTACACAGCCTCACTCGCTACCGAAAGCAGAATACGACCCTTGCGTTGCAGCACGCACAACCACTGAACTGTTAGCAGTGAACCGAGCTCATTATCGAGATACGGGCAAAAGTGGGACTTGTGCAAAGAAACATGATGCAACGGGACAGGCACCAGCTTTCGAGATGCTCGAACCTCTAGTATATTGGACGGAAAGTGGAGTATTTTCAAACTAGATTTTGAAACAGGAGCCACCGCTCGCCTAATTCAGGGGAGAGTTCAAAGAAGAAGGGCATTCGGAAGTTTGGTATTTCCGAAAATGGGTTAGTAATTCGTAGACTTCGCCGTTTCGAGATAAGCGCTTGCGAGAAACACCCTCGGGTTTGTTGAGAGGCTCCACTCGGAGGTTACTGAGTAGACCGCCGACGATGATAAAGGGATAAAGGCCGCATTGGATCGGCAAGGCAGACTTCAAGTCTGTTTTATGAAGTATGACGGGAGATGCGAGAGCCCACAACGGCACCAGTTCGGCGAAGAGGCTTTGGCTCCCGAGCATTTTCTCTGTTCGGCAATGCTCTCCGTTTCTTATTCTTATATACACATACAATCCATGATTCATTCTTCCCTCATCTCATCTCCTATCAGTCCAAGATTTTCTGATCTCAACGAGCTCGAATCGAGTCAAATCGAGCCCATGCATCAATGAAAACTTGCGAAAAATATCCATTCGAAGATGCAAAAAGAACTTTTCCGAAACACCAGTTATTTTGCATTGAGTCGAAGATAGAAGAAAAATTATCGCAGTGCATGCGAAAAATCCAGGTCAGGTATCAAATTAGTCGCCACCATGCTTTCCGCACGTTCTCTCGGCCATGAGTTTTCGCCGCTCTTTATCCTTGGCTGTGATATGGTTAGCAGCGACATCTAGAGGATAGAAAACGCGAATAAACTTACTCGAATCGTAGACCAAGAAATCATGTAAAGCATTGCCGGCCGGTACCATGGGTAGTACAGGAACCTTCTTATCTGTAACAACCTCTAAGAATGCTGGGCCATCACTCTCAATCAACCAGGTGAGAGCATCCCTCACGTCTTCGGGCTTGATACACCTCCTTGCTTGGATACCCATCGCGTCGGCTAACTTCATGAAATCTGGGTTTTCGGAGTGGGTATGGGCGTATCGATCCTCATAGAAGATATTTTGCCATTGAGTCACCATACCTTGTTCCTCGTTGTTCAAGACAATAATCTTAACGCCGATGTTGAACTGCTTGGCAGTTGACATTTCCGTGAGAGTCATATTGAAGGACGCATCGCCATCGATGTCAATGACAAGAGCATCAGGTCGGGCGACTTTAGCACCGATCGCGGCTGGGAGACCATAGCCCATCGTTCCAAGCCCGCCCGATGTGATCATTGTTCGTGGCGCTCTCCAGCGGAAATGTTGAGCAGTCCACATTTGATGTTGACCAACGCCAGTGGCGATGATAGTATCGTTTTTTCGATGAGCTGTAAGATTCGATAGCTCCTCGATGAGAGTTTGTGGCTTGATGAGACCTGATCTTTCGGCTCTTTCATAAGCTGAAAGAGGGAACTTTTCTTTCCAGAAGTTGATTTGATCGAACCATTCTTTTCGCTGGGTCATGCTCCTCTTCTCGACCAAGGGGTTAAGCATAGCAAGATTTTCTACGACGTCGCCCTCTACAGCTTCGGTAGCTTGGACAACCTTGTTAATGTTCTTGGGCATGATCTCGAAGTGTACAATGCCACCGCGATTTTCAGCGGCAGCAGCCTTGGCTTGCGGTGCAAATTTGGTGATGCTTCCAGTTACACGATCATCGAAGCGAGCTCCGAGGGCAATGATGAGATCTGCTTCTTGCATCGCTAAGTTTGCATATGCTGAACCGTGCATTCCGAGCATGTGAAGAGCCTTCTCATCGAGTTCATCAAAACCACCAAGTCCTTGAAGGGTGGTTGTCACGGGGATGGAGGCCTTGTCCGCGAGCTCCTTGAGAAGTTTAGGTCCTTCTGGAAGAGAGATGACACCTTGACCAGCATAGATGACTGGCTTCTTGGAAATGTTGATCAAACGAGCCACACGGCTGATGGTGGCCTGAAGTTGCCTCTTCACATGCTCTTGTGCTATCTTCGATGCCTGACTGGGGAGTGTAGGGAGAGTGCTACTCATGGGGATAGCTTTTCGAAGGACTGCAGCGGTGACATCTTTTGGTAAGTCCACCAATACGGGTCCAGGTCGTCCAGAGGTAGCGATCTCGAATGCCTCATTTATCCGTTTTGGGAGCTCTGCCACATTCTTCACCATCACATTCCACTTCGTGCATGCTCTTGAGATACCGATAACGTCGGCCTCTTGGAAGGCATCACTGCCAATGGCTGATGTAACCACCTGGCCGCAGAAGACGACCATTGGGGTTCCGTCCGAAAGGGCATCTTGTATTGGGGTGATGACATTGGTGGCACCAGGTCCAGATGTCACTAACACAACTCCTGGCTTGCCAGAAGCCCTCGCATAACCTTCTGCCATATGCCCCGCGCCTTGTTCATGTTTAGGAAGAATGAATTCGAAGTGTTTTGAGTTGTAGATGGCGTCAAAAACGGGGAGAATAGCACCGCCAGGATATCCAACTAAAGCGGGGTCAGCGACGTCTGAAACTAATTGGAGTCTTGGGTATACTAACAAACATGTTTGACACCCTGCCGTAACATCATTTCATGAAATATTTCTCCACCAGTCTTGCCGATAAATCTGTGTGAGGTGTGAGTATATAGAATTGTGAGTGGCGGTGACGGAGAACCTACGACTCGTCCATTTCTTGATGTCGAACATGTTGCCGATGTTGTAAAGGATTTTCTCGTTTTGGTGTTATGTTATTGAAGGCAGGGCTTGGGCTTTCTCTTGCTGCCCTGCACAATTGTCAGTATGGAGGGTGAGTCATTAGACGAAGAGAACTGACGGCGAAGGGGACTGAGCCGGCGTTGGAGCTGTCGCAACGATTGTTTGTGATCTACTTTCCGCTGGTGATTTCCTGACATATGCAATATTTGCAGCTGTGGGTGATGTTGTGAAGGTTCGTCTGGTTTGCTTGAGAGCGCGAGCGGCGCTCCTCGTCGGGTTGGTTCGAAGCATTTTGGAGCGACGGGAAGAGTGGAGAGGACAGAGGTAAGAAAAAGATAATTGAAGAGAATAGAAGCCCCAAATGGCCTTGCGCAGCCCTGAGATGGATTGCTGTGACACAATGTCGACGGGGAGGGCTCTTGTTTAGAGAGGATACAATGCGGTGGTGTTAATTGTGGTGGTTGGATGAGTGACTCTCGACCACAAAATTATCGTTTTCGAGCGATCTCGGTCGCAAACGAATGTGGGGAAGTGTTTTTGTTCCGTTGACCCTTGCCACCGGCACCGACAGCCAATCAGATAACGACATCGCCACCGAATTGAAAATCGCCTGATTGGCCGATTTCTGCGCGTGGGAAGGGGAACTTTAATGCATCGATGGCCCGTCCAATGCCTCGGTCACGGCTCCATCAGGTAGATTTCTTACCGTCAGCCTTGCGCAAGAAGCCACGTCCACGCTCGTCGCAAAAGCAAATAAGGCTCCCCTCTGCTCCATCCCAGCCATTTGAGGCGAGGGGAAATATTTACCAACGACGAGCCCCCTCCACCGCAAAGCGCACCAATCCCCACCAAGTATGGCACGGGGGGCGACTCGGCCTTTCTTTGGAGCGATGCGGTTTGGCGGGGCAGCCAAATCCCAAGTGCAGGAACGGCCTCGCACACTGTCACGCGATGATTTCGAATTCATCACAAACGACTCCCTCTTCCTACCTCCATAAATACTTATCACCCATCCCGCCTACCTAAGAAGTCCCTGAACGTCTCAAGAACCGATCAACATAACGATCCTCGAGTATACTAAGAGCTCACCTACATAGGAATCACCCCGCCATCCGTCTGTTGAGTTGTACAAACCCCCACAATGGCAGGACCAGTTCCCGTCGCAAAGTCATTGAAGGACATATACACGGAAGATGCGATACCAACACAAACGACGAGATGGGAAACGCTGCTGAAGGAATTCAAGGGCAATTATGGCGGATTACCTGACTTTGTGTCCCGTTCGCCAGGTCGAGTCAACATTATTGGAGAGCACATTGATTATTCGCTATACTCTGTTCTGCCCATGGCAATAACTGCAGACGTCATACTGGCAGTCCGGGTCATTAACGATAGTCAATCCCCGAAGGGATGCTACAAGATCAGAGTCTCCAACGTACTAGCCTCGAGGTTTCCCTCTCACGAATTCGACATCCCCTATGAGTCGGTTGAGATCGATGCAAAAGTGCACGAATGGACAAATTACTTCAAGTCTGGTCTGCGAGGTGCTTTGGAACTCCTACGGAAGAAACATGGTGCAAACTATAAGCCTAAGAGCATGGAAATTCTTATGGATGGGACAGTACCGGCAGGAGGTGGATTGAGCAGTTCTGCGGCTTTCGTCAGTGCATCTGCTCTTGCCGTCATGTACGCCAATGGGGAGCACTCAGTGGATAAGACAGCCCTGACGGAACTGGCTATTGTCAGTGAGCGAGCAGTAGGAGTCAACTCAGGAGGCATGGACCAATCTGCATCTGTCTTCTCTCTCCGAGGATCTGCACTCTTTGTCTCCTTCGTCCCATCTCTAGTTGCTCGACCCATCAACTTCCCTAGAACGAACCCAGAACTGAGCTTCCTCATCGCCCAAAGCTTCGTCACATCCAACAAGCAAGTCACCGGTCCTGTATGCTATAACCTCCGCGTCGTTGAATGCTCCCTCGCAGCTTCCTACCTCCACGCCGTCCTCAACAAGACTACCACTCCTCTTCCCAAGGATGCAGGACCCCTAGGCCTCTCCCTTCACGGCTTCCACGACATCTATTTCGCCAATTCCAAACTTCCCATCGAAGCCCAACTCACCGAACTAATCTCCCTCACCAAATCAACCTTAACAAAAGAAGAAGGCTACACCCGCGAAGAAATCGCCGCCGCCATTGACATGTCAGTCGAAGCCCTCAACGCACGCTTCACATCCACGATCCCCGTCCGAGCCGAGAAATTCAAAATCAGACAGCGAGCTCTGCACGTGTATTCCGAAGCTCTCCGCGTGCTGCAGTTCCTATCTCTCCTAGAATCGCCCTCCTCTCATCTCTCAGCCGACTCGGGCTCTAGCACTGAGACATTCAACCAGAAACTCGGGGATTTGATGAATGAGACACAGGATAGCTGCAGAGATGTCTACGAGTGTTCATGTCCGGAAATCGACCAGCTGTGCACAATTGCGCGGAAGGCGGGGAGTTACGGATCCAGATTGACGGGTGCCGGGTGGGGTGGCTGTTCCGTGCATTTGGTGCCGGCGGAGAAGGTGGAGGCTGTGAAGGAGGCGTGGGAGAAGGAGTATTATTCTAAGATGCAGTTGAGCAACGAGCAGAAAGAGGCCGCGGTGGTCGTCAGTAAGCCCGGGAGTGGGAGTGCGGTTTTTGTGGTGGAGGGGATGGGTGTTGTTTGAGATGCCATGAGGCTTAGATTCGAGTCGAGTCGTTGAGAATATAGAAAGTATTGCACTCATAGGTCCACTTTGCATTATGCAATCCCACAATGTCTAGACTCCATGACTTAACTTCCTTGTCCAACTTCTGTTTTGTTGCACATCGCATCATCCAATGTCCGACGCTCTGCTCTGACTTTCGGATGATTCTTTTGTTGCACACCGCAAGCTTTAATATCCTGCTTACTAACCAACAATCAAATTCTTTCAATTTATATTGCACATCGCATCGCCCAATGTCTGACCCTCTGAATTTTTTGTCGGAGGAGAGCTTGCTGCACATCGCAAGCCTCAAAGTCCTACCTGATAACCAACATTCAACTCATTTTCCCCTTTGTCGTACATCGCAGCTCGGAAAGGTCCTCAATGTCCAAACTTAAACATTGACTTCGAAGTATTATTTATTTATTTATTGTAGTCGCTAGAGTTCGGATGAGAGGCAAAGAGACTAAGTTGGTAATGCTCGAAACTTGGGATGAAAGCGCATATTTAAAGTCGAATTTGAGATGAAAATGAGTTTCGTCTGAAGTTGCCTTGGGACGGATTATAAACAAAGTCTAGTTCAGAATGATGCTTCTTTCTTCCTGCTAGCTAGAATCCATATCTGTCTCTGATCAAGATGTCTCGCTGCTGTGGGCCTAGACTTCAAACCCCAAATCCAAACCACCCATCTCCTGTAGCGACTCCACCCACTACCATCCTTCCCGCATCCTCCCACTGTGTGTATGTAGTAAATTACTCAATTCGCTTCCGCCTTCGGGCAAGTGGCGCATTGGTGTTAGCTTTTTAACTGTTTTCTCCCACAGGCTCAAATCACAACTTAAAATCCCCATTAACCTTTTCCCACCCCACCTTCCTCCCCTCCTCCCCTTGCATCCCCGCCACCTTCTCCGCCAACGAAATCTTCAACGCACGAGACCTTTCAGTACACAACTCATAAATCGTCGACAGGTTAAACGTCAGCGCATGGAAAGAATTCCGCTCATCCGCGAGAGTCTCCAGAATCGTGCGTGCAGCATCCATGCGTCCTAGATATAGCAAGCAAACTCCCAGGTTCTGTTTACACATCGCGATCTCTCCCTCAGCAGCGGAGGAGGAGGAGGAAGAGATCAGCTCCTCCCAGATTTTGACTGCGGAGTCGAAGTCGGAGTCGGCCATGTGGGCTAATGCCAAGATGACTTGGCCTTCATGGACTGTGTCGTTCTTGGTAGAGAGAATAGAAATGCATCCCCTCGCAGCTTCAACATCACCCAGACAAAGCCAAAGCAACGCCTTCCTAACCTCTAACTCACTCTTCTTCCCCTCCGATGAAGGCTTTAGTGTGCCAAGAAACCTCGTCGCGCCCTCCAAATCCTCCATCTCGATCAAGGCGCTCGCGACCTTAATTCCCAGCTCCGACAGCCTAGCTTCCCATTTCACAATCTCATCTTGGGTCTTAGTGTCCCCGGGATCCTCCTTCCTCGTTTTCTTCAGAGAGGTTAAGGACAATCGAGCTTCGCGGGCAAGGTCGTAATACCCCATAATCCCACGCCTCGGATCATTGAACCCCATTCCCTGGAGACGCACAGCCAAGACGCGCAGCTCCCAAGGAACGAGATGCTGTCCATCGAGATCGTTTCGATAATAGCTTGAATTGAGATCCTCGAGTGCTTTGACTTCTTGGGATGCGAGCGTGGTTTGGTTGCAGAGTGTGAGGCAGCTTAGGCGTGTGTAGACGAAGTTGAAGATCTGAGAGTGGTCGGAGGGGATGATGAGTGGTGAGGTGAGGAGTTGTGCGGCTTTGATGGCGGCGCTGCGGAAGTGGCCTTGTGAGACGAGGTCCGGGAGTGGGGTGGAGGGATCGGGTTGTGCAGAGGCGACGCGGAAGGGGGGCGGGACGTCGAGGAGGGTGAGCGGGTGGTAGATCTCCGGGCGGAGGAGGAAGGAGAAGTCTTTTTGGGTGGTGGAGAGGGTGGAGTGGGATGGAGAGAGGGAGGATTTGGCGGTTCGAAAAGAGGGCGAGGTTAGAGTTGAGAGGTTAGATCCTGGTTGTGGAGATTGTAGACGAGGCGTTGCGTATTGTGAAGCGGATGGAGATAGGAGAGAAGATGATTGATGTGCTAGGTTTGAAGGCGTCGTCGGCGTGTTTGGAGATATTGGAGATCTGGCCAAGATGTCAATGATCCAGTCCGACATTTGCAAAAGATTGATACCTACTCGCCGAGATCCAAAGGCCCACGAGTTGAGCGACGTGGCATAGCTATAAGTGCAGTAATATCAGATAATGACCAGAGTTATATTTTGCTTGCAGCACTAGGGCTCGCGCATGAAAAGGATAGTGCAAGCATGATCAACCAATCCACAATTTGACTCGACTTCTTTAAATCCCAAACAGTGAAATAAAACTCTGAAGAGGTTTTGTTGCAAATCGCATGGTTAGCCGCCACCAAGCGCTGTTTGGACGCAGGGAAACGTTCTCAAGACCAGGAGGGTTCCCGCCTGCCTCACCCACGTGATCTAGAACAGCAGCTGACAGAGGGCGCATCCTTCAGATGTTTAGTCCATCTTATCCATAGCTGTACCATTCAGGATAAAGCTGTCGTTGTCAAACAAGAAGCAGCCCGAAAAGCACTGGACTTGGCCTTGATGGACTGCATCTTGTGACGGCTATTGCAAGCGTCCGAGTGTGAATAGAAACAACGACACGCGACTGAGAAGAGATCAAAAACGGTAGGCAAGCGCGAAGTACTGACCTCTGCCAGATGAGCCCTGCCTTGAGTGTCTCTTTGGCGTTAAACCTCCTGATGGACTTTCCATGATGTTGATGTGGTTCTGGTTTGAGGATGTTCCGTTTCGCTTGGGAGATTGTGCACCATTTATGCAAGGGCACTAATGCCACGCTAGTGATACATAAATTTGAAGCCGCCTCGTTAAGCGAGGTAGTGACGAGCGAGTCCTGCATGCAATGATGAAATACCATGCTTGTATCAAGAGGTACCACAACACGATCCGCATTTATCTTCAAGGCATACGAGGGACGAAAAGCATTCAAGCGCAAGACGAAAGAGCTCGCTGTTCTGCGAAATTTTGTATTTTAAAAAGATGGTACACCTTTGTAAATGGAATAGGAGGTAATTTTATCTGCTCTTCTGTGTCCTGACATGCACTGTAGTCTTCGCCCATCTCATCAAACCTAGTGATGGAAGAGGTGGCTCCGTTCTACCATATTCTCGGGACTTTAGTCGAAGAACATGCAGGGTCACGTGAATCGCGTGATCGGAATAACTGGAAGTGGTCGCAGGAGTCCTGGTCCCGTTTTCTTCTCTGCGAGGATTGGGTACGCCACATTCATGTTGTCATTTACCGGGTTTTACTTTCGGGATGCAGATTTCGGCAATTCGCAAAGTTGAATGATGTGGAGGAGGGGTCATGCAGCGGGTGTAACCCGTGTCGCCCAATATCCATGCAAGATAAGTAAGGAGAACCAATTGCAGGCCTGGAAATGAATCGACAGCTTCTTTGCAAGCACCAAATAGACTTTCATTTGTTGTTTCAACCTTCCTGTCGCCGCATGCATACACTGCGTTTCCCGTCTTCGCCTTTGTAGCTATTGAGACTCTTCGGGCAGAATCCCCGGGGTCAGGAATACATTCCGTGACCCAATCGGCTCCATGCGGGGAGGCGGGCTCACCCTCAAAGAACGGGTTCGGCGCTCAACTGCACGTATATACACACCACACTAGGCCGCGATTGCCTTGCATACCTACAGAAAGTGGCATCCGACCGGCTATTATGTTTGTCGAGGTCCAGTATCTGACATCACATGAGAGTGTTACAGTTGTACAGATCGAGTACGTCAAAGATGTCTATCTCCTACCACCGCTCGTCGTCTGTCTTCATTACTCGGGGATTTCCTTCGTAAAAAAGAGGCCACTTCCGAACAGGTACAATAAGGGATGTAATACATCTTTCGACAGTCAGCTGCCCGCGAGTGCTGCTCTTCACATGCATCTGACTTGACAATACGCCACCGATTGGCAGCGGAATTGGCAGCGGAATAGAATTTGCTCACTGCGAGCAAATTGGGAGAGTGACCTGCAGCTCGGCCAGCCAATTTTCAAATTATCCTCGCAACCACGCAAAGTTTTCTTATCAGCCTGCCCTTGCGCAGTCTGTGGCGGCTTCAGAGTGGGGACCCAAGTTCTCGACTCCGCATCCAAGCTGCGAAGACGGGCTTGGGTGAAGGAATCAACCTCCGGTTGAGTAATGGACTGATGATTTTGCTGCATGTGCTCGCCGCCATTGGCCACTCAGGAGACTGGGAAGAAATGGAGCATGCGAAGTAAGATTACAATCGCAGAGATCTTTGCATATCATGTTGATAGGGTGACCGTGCGGAAGAGGAGGGAAAAGAGTTTGAGAGGGAGTTGCGAGTCGTCAAATATTAATACTTGACGGAGAGGCTTCCTCGCTCGTTTATCCACGATCACATCATTCCGTGTAACATTTCGCCATCAGCACTGTGTCTCAGATGGCGGCTTCCGTCCCATCACGTATCCCCATTGACGCCAACAACAACCCTAATGAGCTTGATTCCGAACAGAATGACGAGCATACCCCCTTGCTAAGACATCAGAACTCAAAATCCAACATTTATTTCGGGGCTGCCGCTCGGGACGATGTGGAAGCTGCTCAATGCTTGTCCCCGATCCTCGACAAGCAGCCTTCAGTGGAACTTTCGCGGAATATTGGCGGGGTAATCTCAATCCTGCTCTTGGGTATGTGATTCTTTCTCTCCAAACTCTTTTCTTCCTGTCCTCTTTATATTTTACCCCTCAATCAATCCTGCAAAGTTTCCCCTCGTCAGGTCGGACACTCGCTCACCGCAATCGTTCAGGCGTCTTTGTCGCAAATGCAGACAGTTCTCTCGTTCTCGCTACTAGCGGCACAATCAGCAGCGAGTTTGATGATCTTGGTGATGCGGGATGGCTTATTTCTTCGTATACACTGGCAATGTGTGCCGCTCAATCTCTGGTCAGTTTCCAAAAGACAGCCTAGTTCGCAGAGTCGCCAATCTTTACTGAACATCCTTAGTACGGCCAATTGAGCGATATCTATGGACGTAAGAATACGATATTGATGTCTTACATGTTTTTCGTCGTAGGCTCAGCAGTATGGTTAGTCTCGGGGACCTTCTCCCAGAAATTCGAATCATTAAGAGGCCAAAGTTAGAGCTTTAGCTAACATTCGCAGCGGAGCCGGCCAGTCTCTTCCGCAGGTGGTCTTTGGCAGGCTCGTAGCAGGGGTTGGAGGCGCAGGCATAAATTGTCTCGTTTCTATTGTCATTGCAGGTAGGTCCTGGTTATTCGACAGCTCGCCACGAATCAAGTGCTTAGTTTGTTCAAAGACATGGTTCCGATTCGAGAAGTTGCATCCTGGAGAAGTTATGTCAACATCGCAGCAACCACAGGAAGAAGTTTGGGTGGACCAATTGGCGGCTATCTCATCGATACCATCGGGTGGCGGTGGTTCGTCTTCTTCTCTTACTCCCTCCGTCGCTGTTGCTTAACATAACGGGTATAGGTCATTCTTGGGACAATGCCCTCCCACGCTACTTGCCGCAGTTCTTGTCGCTTGGAAGCTCCAACCTTCACATGTCGAAGATGGCCCAACTCAATCGCGGCTCTCCAAATTACGCCGCATAGACTTCGTGGGAGCAATGCTGTTATCAATTTCGATTGTATGCGGTCTCCTTGTACTCGAGCTCGGCGGTCGACGAATGCCTTTCACGCATCCAACCATTCTATCCTTACTTGCAGCATCACTTATTACAGGCAATCTGTTCCTACTTGTCGAAGCTTTTTGGGCAAAGGAACCAATCTTTCCTCTTCGACTAATGCTGAATCGCGATGTGATTGCCTCCTATACAAACCTTGGTTTCCAAACCGGAGCTCAAATGGCTGTAAGTAATCCCTATGTATACTGCAGGTTCAAAGCAGCTGACCAATTTCTGCAGATGATGATGCTGGTTCCTATGTATTTCCAGATCTCAGCACATGCTTCTATGACAAATGCAGGGGCTCACTTGATGCCATCAGTCATTGGCAACGCCTGCGGCGGTCTCCTCGCGGGATATGTTATCAGAAAGTTTGTTAGCACCAAGCTCCTTGAGTAATTCATTAGCTATATACAGCTGATGAGCTGTAAAGAGAGCTAACAAATGCAACAGAACAGGCCGATACAAATTCATCTCTATGATTGGAGCAATATCATCTTCCACTGCATACCTCCTTATGATCCTCCGTTGGCATGGTCACACCTCCTTTCTGGAATCTTTGTATATCATACCAGGAGGCTTTGGCAACGGAATAGCTTTGTCAACGTCCTTCATCACTCTGACCGCTGGCGTTGAGCCGTGTCAGGTAGCCATTGCAAGTTCGGGACTATACCTTAGTTCGAATATGGGTATGGTTCTGGGACTAAGCCTTGCATCTGCTATTCTTCAGAGCACGCTGCGAAAGGAGTTGAGGATATCGTTGGAGGGGATGGACCATCGTGAAGAGGTGCGTTATTCTGTAATGTTATCTCGCTTAGTTGGAATACTCATCTTCTTATTGTAGATTATCGGTAGGGCACTGTCGGACATAGAGTATGTTCGTTCATTGCAAGGCCGTCTTGGTAAACTCGTCACAGAGGTTTATGTGCGGTGCTTGACTTATACACACGGTATGTACAAAGCACTCGTGCATCAACTCCGGATCTAATCACTACAATGATCTAGGTATCTCTCTTGCTGGCTCAATTGTCGCACTTCTTGCAGCTCTTTCTGTTAAGGAGCATATGTTGTAACTAGATCTCGCCACGAACGAAAACTCGCCGATGTAGCAGGTACTGTAGTTCGGAAAGAGTCATGACTCTCTTAGACGAAGACAGGTACTATCACAGGTCAGGCTCCTTAGTTTGTCGGCATGACGGAGAACGTTTATTGCGCAGATACTGGCACGAAGCCTAAATTTTCAAGGATTCAGACAGTCAAAGTGAACCCATTAGGTAAACCCAATAAGCTCGAGAATCTATAGGCTGGGGTGTAACGTACCGCGACAGGCGTTGGAGGTCGGTGTTACTCATTGGCAGTCAAGGATAGAGCTCGTCATAAAGATCTAGCAGTTCCCTTCCGGTAAAGATGGCTGGTTATTTTACTTTCACGATACGGCTTCCGCCCTCCGGGTATTTCTCATATATGCGCCGTCGTGTTGTGCTGACTGTGTAATGAGACTTGGGTTTCACCGGATGAGTGATAGAAGTTTTCTCTCATTTTCTCTTGGTATCAATAAGATAGGAATGAGGGTTAATAATTCGTGCTATGCTGAAGCAGTCGCGAATTCGTATTGAATGATACTGAAGCACAGCGAAATGAAGTGGCAACTACTTGGTGAAGGACCCCCCCCCGCGAGAACGTCCTAGGGTTTGCGTGGATCCCAGTCAAGCCGCAAGACAGCTATCGCTGAGTTTCCAGGCTACGACTCACTAAACCTAAAGCTTAGGGTCCCATCCGTCTGCTAGAAGAAGCGATAAATCTTGAAAATATGACGAGGATATCTTGGCCCCGTACTTCGTAGCTCAATCCACCTGCACTTCCAAACCAAGTAAAATTGACAGTCTGGAAAGGAATAGCAATAGGTACCTTGGGATGAGAGTAGACCGGAGTTCTCCACGTGATCGGTCTGTTCAACAGGGGAGCCGAGAGCAACACGGGAAGGTGCAATATTGCTAATATATCACGACTTCAACTGCCTAGAAATCCAAGCACATAAGTGACGGCCTTGTTATGCAATTGCACCAGCTCACAATGCTTGAACACACGTTCCTACATGCTTGGTCTGACACACATTGTCGCGAAATTGCGCCATGATTCGGTGCGTAGTAGGCACTGTACTTTCAAGAGTCCTTCGATTCCCATAATAACATCTAACATACTTCTGCATGCTAACATCACAAATGTTACGTTTCTCCACAGGTTTTTATTTTTGATACAGCTTCGATAATCATTATCTAGCAGACGATTCCTCTCCGATGGCCTCTACCGATATATCCTCCTTCTCAACTCCTCACTCGATCCCCGAAGATCGAGCAGCCTTCCTCGAACACAGCGACTTCAATACTCACTACCAATGGTCACAAAGCTTCGAACACGAGCCACCTCTCTTCTCGAATCCCTTTGCTCCAACAGTCGATGGGCAGAATGTAGACCTAGACTTACTGGCTCCCGCATCTCGGTGGACAACGCAGACTGCCCTCTCACGGACAGCTTCCGTAACCCCATACAAAGCCATACCTTTCTCCAATGAAAGTCTACACCGAGCCAATTCATACCCCGAGCAATTCAACACTTATGACGGAGGCGGTGGCAATCTACTCAGAGAACAAGTCAACCATGATGGTCTACCCTCAGAGATTATGCTCCCTCGTCTTGAACGGAGCGTGTCTAGCAGCTCGTTCGAAAGAATATACGGTGGTGCTGGCGGTGCTGGGGTATACCAAAGCTCTGGACTGAGAAGAGATAGCAGGCAGAGAGTCCCCATAGTTCCTTCCACTCCCAACAAAGCGCTTCCCGACCAATCCGGCGAATCAGTTGAATACAAAGCAACCTGGCCACCAGATTCGCCATCTGATACCCATGAGTCTGCCAGTCGGCTTGGTTCTGCTGTTTCAAGCCAACCTGGGACCCCTAACGACGACAACACATCCGAAAATCTCCCGAGTCCAGATAGCAATCCTTTGACGACATGCACGAATTGCTCGACGCAGACAACGCCATTGTGGAGACGTACTTTTGCGGGTGAACCTCTGTGCAATGCTTGTGGCCTGTATTTCAGACTGCATGGAGTCGATCGACCGCTATCGCTGAAGACGGATGTCATCAAGAAGCGGAATAGGCCTTCGAGCTCTAAGACACCTACCACTGGCAGTATTTCACCGCGCAGAGCAGTGAAGAGTTCGAGGTATGGTTATGCGTTGGATACCTAATGTATCAAATCTAGACTCAAGATGGGTTGTGAAAGAGCGATCGCGGAACTGAATTTGGTATTTCGGAAACTCGTCCCGCTTACAAGAAGATGGAAGGAGTTTGGGAGTACTTCGGCAATGTCCTGGGAACGAGCTTGGGCTAGACTAGCCCCGGCTTTCATTGTGGGATCTTTTAACTTTCTTGAGGGGTTTCCAGTTTATAGACAGGGTTCAATTCTTCTTGAATTTGTAGCTTTATACCTAATCTTAAACTTTCAAGTCAGGATCAGACTTGTAAGACAAAGAATGTTTTTAATACTCTCATCCATATCCAAGTTCAAATTCAAGTCTGATCCGGATACTACTTGAACTTGCTTGCCCTTGGCCTGGATTGTGAATACAGGGCGGTGAGAAATCGAAGACTTGAAGACGTCCAATTCTACTTTTTCATATTGTTCGGGAATAGTGAGAGCTTGTGAAGACATACGTACAGTGGGCCTTCACCAGGCACTTGTATATCGACTCCTTCGCAATTTTATCCCCGTAGTCTATAATTTGGAAAGAGGAAAAATATCATTATCTGCTGGAGTATGGATAACTGGCTTTGCTGATGACACTATTTGAGTAACATAAGGCAGTGGTTTAGCGTACCTGCCGAAGCTCCCAGGAGCACTGCTCATGCTACTTAAGGCATCCTGTCACGGGACAGGGCACGGTCCCTCTGTATATAACCTCAGTTCTGACCACTCCTTCGATTATCATGATATATTATCCATTTACACCCACACTGGCCTTTTTAGACCGTAACACATCCTAGAGGAGGTAGTGATGACTTGTACTTGACAAAACAGTTATTCCAAAACATTCTAGCAATGGTCGCTCTATCTGCGTCGGGTTACTGCTGGAGGAGACGCTAGAGAAGAGTATGGCGGAGGAGGATCATCAAGTATCGTACTCTCTCGGTCAATACTTGGTTCCCTAAGGCCTGCGGGATTTATACCATTGCACGCGCGACACCGATCTCTATGCGCAAAAATCAATCCAGACCCGCTGCATGACTTGCACTTTGTGACTCGATTGCCTTTTCCGGTCGGAAATGTTCCAGCTCCTCGACAGTTGGTGCAGTTTCTCCCAGTGCCTCGCCGCCCTCCACGTCCATCACAAGTGAGGCAAAAAACATCTTCCATGGAGTCGTCACTAACAAATTGCACCTTTCGCTCTCGCGATGGGCTACGAGCTTCAGAGTACTAAAACAGTCAGGGCCAAATTCTCACATTTGCCGATGTAGCTTCACTTACCTCCTGGTCATTTCTACTTCTGCTAGTAGGACCCTGGCGCTCTACTCGGCTCTTTGAGCTTGACGACAAGTCGTCTTTCGATCTAGACGATAGAGCACGCTGACTTGGTCCTCGACCGCCTTGCTCTTCCTCATATTCGATCATTGCTCTTCCTAGAAAGTCGACCAAATCTTGGTATTTTGACAAATGAGGGCGGATTGTGTCAAGTATGCTGTCTGGTATACCGACGTCAAAGGCCGCGCGAAGTACCTTTACCCCTTTAATCCCTGTCCACTTCCCACGTTGGCCTTTGAGATACAAAGCCTGAAGTCCCACTGCTCTAACCACAGCTAGAGCCGTAGGAGGCTGCCGGCGCTTTTCAAGCTTATCTCGTGAACGTCTGCGGTCTAGTCCACTTTCGAGGTCACTGTCGTTTTGAGATTCTTCTTCAGAACCTTCTTCTATTCTCTTCGATGACCTTGAATCGGAAATCCTGGAAAATTTGGGTTCCGGCGCCGGTAATAAGTACAATTGACGCACGTCGTAATCTTCGATCATTCGCATAATAATCCTGTTACCACGCTCGGCAGACAAATCCAATAATTCTCGATACTCTTTCGTCAACCATGCTCCTTTTTCGAGAAGCATTTCGGTGAGGTAAGCATCGTCAAAGTCAACTGCCTGGTATATCGCCGATATGTATTTTCCTCCATGCGCCAGAACATCGGCACCGCTTCTGATTAAGGCCCGGGCGCACTCATCGTGTCCTTGCGTAGTGGCAGCAATCAAAGGTGTATGATATTCTCCCCCTGTAGCATTTACGTTTGCACCGTAACGAATGAGTAATTCCACGAAGTCCTCTCGTCCAGTAAATGCCGCAGCTGCCAGTGTGGAGCCATGATAAGTACACGGAGCGTTGACATCATGGCCATTGTCAAGAAGCTCCAGCAGCTCGTTCTTGTCTTTCTGCAGGACTGCACTACAGAGCATATCGCCTGAAAGCACCAGAGTCATTCCCATGGTAGAAGCAAGTCGAGTCTCCTCTTCCATCCAGAAGGAACCCTGCCCGGCGCCGGACAGTTTGGTGAATGTCTTGCTTCTCACAAATTTGTTGATATCCCAGTCCTCGTCAAACCCATAACGGTTACTTACCGAATCATATGTGACCGCATTGACAGTCATGATGTCTCCGCCCTTCACCGAGACGACTACTTCAACGCGACGCCGAATAAATTCATGCCTCCCACCAGCCTTTTCGAAGTTGTGATCCCCATATAGTTCCTCTAGTTCCTCTGCCGAAAAAAGATGATCGAGACATTTCAATGCTTCTTCCGAGAGCCCAAAGAGGACGAACCCTTGCACTGAACTTGTAATCTTTCCTTTAGCAATGGCTGCATTGGTTACACCATAGGGCTTGAAGCGGTCGTATCCTTCTAATCTCGCTGGTGTCATCCGCTCAGCAGTCTGCTGCAGAGAAAAATTAATCCGCGACCAGTCACTGGCATCCGTTTTCAAGCGACGTTGATATCTCTGAGAATAGATTCCTTCGGCCCCGATGAATTGCTCTGCCCTCGCTCTTAGGATACTTGGAAACATCAGCGATCCGTAGACAAACAGAGGTGGAGGCACGAGCGCAGAAAGCCTGGCAGGGGGGATCAACGTCTCGATCTCCTGACGTGTAAATCGATTCGATGCAGCGAGGAAATATGAAGGAACCATGCTTGACTTTGGAATCCTTACACCCGCGTGAGCCCGGCTCTTCTCATTTTCTTCTTTCGATCCACTATTTGTGGGGAGTATTGGTTCTTCTAACGGCTCTGGGGTGATAAAATTGTAGTTAGAGCGCACATCTTCAACTTCTCGAAACGGGATCGTCGTTTCTGGTCGTTTGTTATCAGGTAGCAAACTGAATCGAACACGCCGTCCAGAATCTTCAGAAGGTTCTGAGCTAGTGGCTTGCCGCTCTGATCTAGCAGTTGTTTTCTTCTGAACTGAATCTGCCGGCGGCCTGAGCTGGGCTGGAATCTCTTTGGGGGTTGCGGGAGGTGGTGGAAGATTCTTCAGCACGAAGGTCAGGCAGATATTAGCATCCGCTTGGGCTGGAAGGCTGGCGAGAGGTGCAGTCGATTCCCTAGTAGCAACTATGTGACTGCAGCCAAACTCATGCACTAGATGCTGGGATCGATAATGCTGTGCGAGCTCTTCGCGATCATCGAACGTCAACATCAATTTTGGGTTTGAAGTCTCGTAGCAGCCTGGCCACTCGCAATCGAACAGCAAAGTTTCAAGCACGACCTGCCCAGAAGCCTTCAGCCCTATCTCGCCCTTATCTCCGTCCTGTTCGACATCGGAATCACTATCCAACGGGGAGTTGGGGTTGAATATTATCACTGTTCCTTCGTAATCCTCAACCGTCGGCTGTTGCCAGTTCGATTTCACCTCTATTGAGCTTTGATTATGAGCTAGTGGAATATCTCTTGGTATTGGCAATTCGTCCTTCTTGTCGGAGGATTTTTGTATAAGAGTAGCAGAAGAATTAGAGGTGGTCTCTATGAAATCTCGTGATATTGGCAATTCGTCCTTCTTTTCGGAAGATGTCTGCACGAGAGGAGAAGGAGGATCATGATCTGGTTGAATATCTCGTGGTATTGACCATGTGTCCTTGTTGGAAGATGCTCGCACGAGAGTAGAATAAGGATTAGAGGGAGGCCCCCTAACAGGCAGCGGTTCAAATGAGTTATCGGCTGCATTATTTTCCAGAAAATGACCTCTCTCGGTCAGATCCTTGTCCGTCGGCCTCAGAGTACCATTTTCGCTATCGCAGCAGTGGCCGCAGTAGGGCGCTTCTCCTTGAAAGTCCAGGATTTCAGAAACAACCAGTGCGGCCGTTGGCCGTTGATCAGGATCTTCGTGGCACATATCCTGACTTAAGTGCAATGGCTGCATGTCATCGACACATTTAGAGCCTCGGCTGAGCTCCTCCAACCACATGATTAAGGCCTCTCGGTTACCACGTACATATGGACCTCGACTGCCATGAGTCTCGAAATAGCTCCGCATATCATAAACTGTCCTACTGTTCAGAACCGTACCCATTTCCAGGAACACACATCCCAGAGACCAGACATCGCTGGATTGGTTCCTGGACTTCGCGCGTATCAGCCAATGGCACAAGCGACAATAGAATTACTGAAGTCATGCCACTTACAGCACAGCCCGCTACTTCAGGCGCGCAATACCTCTTTGTGAACCCTATTGAAGTCCCATTTGAGGTACTTCTTGTGTCGTCGCTCCAATTATGAGAAGTACCAAAATCGGTCAACAGAACAGCCCGGTTTTTGACAAGTATATTGGCAGGCTTGATATCCTTGTGCCGGATTTGATTTTGATGAAGATAATTCACAGCTGTCGCCAAGCATCCAAAAAATCTTCGAATACAGGTTTGTCTATCTATCTGGTCGATATCGTCGGCCGACAGAAAATGTTCAAAATTGCATTCCGCCACCGGTTTCATGATCAATCCAACCCAATTCCGATCGGTGTAAGAACTAACCAACTTGACGAGATGCCTGTGCGAAAGCGTCTTGAGTGCTTTTAGTTCGTTTTGGAAACTCTTGATTGCCTGTTGGTCCCGTTTGAAAGATTTTCCTCGAGGTATCCTCTTGCGAGCAAAGGATTCTATGCTCAACCGACCAACAACATGATCGACTTGTCCAAAGCTGCCTCGCCCCAGCTCCTTAACTGTAATGAAATATTCGTCTGCACTGCCTTCGACATTCTGATGAGATTCTCCTTCCTTCTCGAGGTGTTCGGCATGCGCCGTAAGGACATAATTTTGGAAATCAAGGAACCGACTGCGGGCTTTCTCACCCTTTACAGCCTTCGGTAAGTTTGCAGCCGTATAGGGAAGCGCAAGGTCATTGTAACCTTGCTGGGCAAATTCCTCGACGACCTCCGGGCAGCCTATCATGTGGAGAACAATGAATGTCCTAGGCCTTAAACTCCATTCTTCTTTGCCGTACATCTCGCACCATTCGGCAACACGAACGAATTCGGCATCCCGAAGACGCTTTGGGGCTTGGTGGCCACCAAACTCAGGAGGTGGTGCGATTTTATTAAGCCCTTTGAAGAAATCTGCTGCACTCAAGAAAAAATTCTTTTTCGCGTCATCAGGGGTGTTGGCGGCTGCTAAACTGAGCACATTGCTTGCAACCTGTCCAAAGGCTGTCCGACACGCCATTTTTGCGTCTTCGCTGGCAGGTGAAGTAGTGGGTTTGAGAAAACATACCTAAAAAATCAGGAACTTATGAGAGCGCATGCATATATGTATGTAGGAAATTGATGATAGGAGCTTCACTCTTGGGGCCTTGGGGGCGGGCTATGTTGCGCGGGCCGAAGGCATTCATGTAGATCTGACCCGTTTTGTCTTTTTGAGCTTCGAGATATTCATGTACGTCTGGCCTGATTTGTCGTCGGGGCTTGAGGCCGCAGCTTAATACAGGTGTGGTTGCATATCAGACGCTTTCATTGGTCGCCTCAAGCCTCTGCGCTGCACAAGCGGGGGGATTCTGCATGAGGGGGGTAAGCTGAAAACATCACAGCTTTACTAAGCTAAATGAGAACTCAACATTCAATTGATTCATTTAAAACTAGTAATAAAGTACTCTCAAGCCAATTTTAATTGAACCGTCATACAAAGCCTTCTAGTCAAAACTTTGGTTGCAAGTTATTTTTCAAGTTTCTCTTGGTGGAATGTTATCGATTTGTCAATTCTGCTACCGAAAAGCGGGCTGCCCGACCCTCCTGCAGAACAGAACCCGCTCCCGCCCATTTCCACACCATCCGATCGCGACAACCACTGCTGTCAAGGGATGATTGGATGTGGCCGGGACACGTTAAGAAGTAGTGGCCTTGTGACCTAAAACACGCAGGAGCGCCAAAACCTTCCTTTAATCGTTTGCCGGATTTCTTGAATCTTCTCGACCCGTAACGAGCCGAGCCCCGATTTATTATTATCTTAACTCCTTCCACTTTAATATAATGTTATTTATATTATAAGGATAATGTCTTGTAAGTGATATCGAGGACATCACTACGGTTTTCCGAATAGTCACCGCAGCTATTCTGATATTACGCCCGCTGGTTAGTTCGCAGTATCGATCGCGAGGGGCGTTCTCGGCTTCGCATTATAAAAGTCTTCGCCCCTGTCTTCTATCTTGACTTAATAATCAGGGTTAGGGATCCTTACTTGTACAGTATCCATTCGGCTGCTGCCACCATTACTATGCACCTTTAGGCGAAGTTGATCAGCAAATCTTATTATCAAATTCTTGATTTAACCTCTAATTCGCTGTAATTCTGCGGTATATTTGATCACGGACATGTACGGCTAGCCGGAGCTTAACGGATTTGATGCTGTATTGCACCGTTACCCAGCAACAAAAATCTACTGCACATGCAGCCACTTCTTGCGATCAATTTGAGCCAAGTTTAATAGCATATCATTACAGGTTAAATGTCTTGAAAGATCAATGGATCCTATAACTGCCGCCGGTATCGCCTTGAGCATCAGCTCGCTCGCCTTGCAAGTGTTCGCGGGCTGTATCCAAGGTAGAGCTGTTCTATATACGCAATTGACGCATATGCGCACCCTAGATAGCAAACGCGACTAAAGGATTAATAGGATACCAGATGTTCCTTCAAACGAAAGACATGCCCAAGAGGTTTGAACATCTTCGCACCCGTTTAAACATTGAGGAAACCCGCCTACTCAACTGGGGCGAGAATGTCGGACTGGTAACGGAATTGCTGGACCATCCCAGTCAGGCGCTGCAACTCAACCAAAATCTGATCCTCGACATTCTGGTTCAAGTTCAGGCTGCCTTTAAAGCTTGCATTAAGATAGAAACGAAGTTTAGCGGCATTGTTGTGGGTAACACAAGCAAAGGGGAGCCATCGAAGTCCAAGCCGAAGAGATCGTTTCTGCGCAGGACTCTAGCCGTCCTGGAGAATCCGGCGCGAATATCAGCATCGCTACAGTGGACGATGATCAAGGAAGATGAATTTGAAAGTCTTATTGGCAAACTCATTGGCTACAATGATGCCGTATGGTCCCTTCTCGACAGACGTGCCATGCACGAACTGCACCTTATGCAGCAGCAATCGAATTTGATCATGCTGCAGCTAACTGAAAAGATCAGCGAGCTGTCTGATATCACTGCGGCCATGGCCATTCGACCCGCCCCAGCGGAGACTCCCAGTCTGTCACGGAGTGCAACCCTTGTCGAAGAACAACAACAACATCATCACTCGACTCTGGCGGCCCTTGCGGCCTTCAAGGCACATCAGCTATCCATAGAGAATTCCAAGCCATCTTCGGACGAGTTATTGATATCTAATCTTGACCTACGGGAGCCGTTTGATAAGTTTAAATCCTGCGCGCTCTTCGAGTATAATGGTAGGAAAGCGTGGGTAGAGTGGAGAGAGCCAGTAGATGAAGAACCACCCCAAAACATTCTTCTGATCATGGAGGATCGCGTCAGAAAGCTCGCAAAGCTGCTCAGTCAGCCTGAGAAACCAAGAGAGTTTCGCGCTCCTCGTTGTTTGGGCTACTTATGCGGCACTGACGAGGCGGACGAGCCTCGCTACGGGTTCGTCTATGAGGTGCCAGCCGCCCAGGAGTCTTCTTCTGAGCAGCAGATGAGGAATCTGCGCCAATTATTCCTGACAGCTCCGTGTCCATCGTTGACGAGAAGGATGAAGCTCGCTGTGATGATAGCCGAATCACTGTTCTACCTCCATGCAGTGAGCTGGCTACACAAGGGGCTCCGCAGCAAGAGCATCGTCTTCTTCATAGACACCAACCGGGAGCAGACGGACTTGTCTTCGCCCATTGTGTCAGGTTTTGATTTCTCACGCCCAGACCTCCCTGAGGAGATCACCGTCCGGCATCCTTCCAACATCTTCGACGATCTCTACCGCCACCCCGAGCGCCTCAAGGACGACAGTGCGAGCACGCCGAGGTCACAAAAGTCGCATGACGTCTATAGCCTAGGCATCATCTTATTGGAGATTGCCTTCTGGCAGCCCATCGAGGAAGTCATGGAGATTGCGATGACCCAGAAGAGTGCGCGTAACTCGATTCACAAGATCCGAGAGAGGATTCTCGATAAGAGCAATCGAAACACGGCTGAGAAGCAGAGCACGATGATCAGGCTTGAAGCCCAGATTGGCGAGGTGTATGCAGAGGTGGTGAGGAGATGTGTGCAGGGAGGAGAGGCTATTGGGATTCGTGGCGATGCTAGAGGGGCTGAGATAAAGAGGAACGTGGAGATAGAAGTGGAAATGCAGCAAGTTTTCTTTGAGGAGATTCTAAGTAAATTGCAAAACTTGAGTGTTTAGGTTCAAGATGTTCAAGACGAGATGGTGGTTCATTCATCAGTTAAAGCCTAATTTCAACCGACAGCCAATTCTTAAATCCAGGAATGGACCTATATTTAAGCTTGCAACAGCGGAAAGTGGTCGAAATAGTGACTACTTCTATATGTGAAGCGGCACAACTGTCGGTCTCTCATCGATAAAGTCTATGCATATAATATTCGCATATTCTTATATCCCACCCGCCCCCAAATGTGAATCGTCATGGTAAGAGATATAGGTATAATTGGTCACTTTGACATGACTTACGCACGGCCAAGCACTCCTGCAGCTAGGTTTTACAATAATCAAAAGCACCATCCGAGTCTGTACTAGGCGAATCGAAGAAAGATTCTAATGAAAAAGCATTGTAAGAGGTCAGCTCTGCCTTTTCAAATCAGCCGATAGTAATTTAAATCAATAAGCTTGCACGGTCTGAGGTCTCGAAGACATGAAAATGAGGCAGAATTTCTATTACTAACACCTTACTAGATATCGATAGATGTAAGGAACTATGTAATTAACTATAAGCAATCTCTATCATTATGTTTAGAGGTTTACTAAGCAACAGTTAAGAAAATCGACTAAGCTTGATCCCGCGCTTTATTTCAATACGGTATGTTGCTGTATCACTTCTCAAATTATCTCAAAGATCAGAGGCAGAGCCTTCAAAGGTTACCTAGGTAAAGAAGAGGGGTGGATTCAACGTGTCCTTTTGAAAAAGGAGCGACGGGGTTGAAGATCTATCAATGCAAGGAGTAATTAGAACATTCGTGAAAGCCTTTCATAAAATGGCGACTCAACTAGGAGCTTTCAATCATTGCGGCGAGCTGTATCAAATATTTGAGATGTGCAAGACCATGGTAAGTGAGCACATGATGCACTCTCCCAACTCTGGTACACTGGAGTTGTCAAGGGCAAGCCTACGGTAGCTCATGCAAGCCACATTAATAATCCTCCGACTTTCTTGAAACATTATATTCTTCTGACAGCTCACAGCCCGTTCTCAATACAATGGAAGAATATTTCAAGGCTATAAGACGTAATATAGATATTGCTCCATCACTGAAACTGTTTTTCTTTAAGCTCTATCATCAATGCTGAGGACGGTCATGATCGAAAGCGGAACACCCGCGAAATAAGGCTACATCTTCGAAAACACGCCATCCGCTCCTCGAGTATTGAAGGATATCGCACTCCATGAAATACTTAAATACTACAATCGATGTTGCGGCTGTAAGCACAATGATGTCAAGACGATCCTTGACAGCCATAAGCAGCGCTTTGCAGCTCGCTTATCTCGACAACATCAAATGACTCAGGAAGAAATACAAGGATATCGTAGCATCGAAACGTAATTACACAACAGAGCTCATAGAATGTGATACCAGAATATGATTCCTCAATTGCAGCAGAAGCAACCAGTGTTGCGTCGTATTTTCAGCTGTTTCAAGACTTCGAGAGGCTCTGCTCAAAGAGACCAATTGCTGGCTTATCAGGTGACTTTCTGTTGCTTTGAATTTCTAGTCGACAACTTATGATTCTTGGGAGAGAAGTAACATTCACTTAATTCTGGATGATCTCGGTTTCGTGGTGGGAGATGGAGATGTAGCCTTGCTTCTTAAAGACGAGCGAGAGTTATCATGGTCGGCTTCCATTTCCTCCTCTCAACCACCAACCATAACACCGCACACTCGCAACTTCAACAACCAAAAACAATTGCACGTCTTGCTGCAGGATTGCATGGATTTACTACTTAGCACTGCATCCAATTTGAAAAAGAAAGAACAGTTCCTGGTAAGTGTCTTCCCGAGGTGCGCTTTGTTTACTTCGGACAACGACATGATTACGGCCGTGGGCGGGCCACTTTACCTAAATGTGAATTGACATTTTGAACAGACCAACGTCATGTCGTACTCAGCAAAATACTATAACCTTCCTCCACCTCCACCTTCCTATGCTCAAGTCGTTCAGCCAAGAGCTCGTCGAGCCAGTACGATTGATGCGGTCAAAAACTGGTCCGAAGACCCTCAGGATAATTATCAAGTCCAAGACCCATACAATTCAAGTAACTTCGCAAACGTGTGGAATCTGTTATGGGAAATTCTGATAATTTGTAGTGCACGACTTCCCTGAGCTTCCAACACTCGAACAGCCGACCGACACAGACTCTCCTTCTCGCCAGGAATCTCCCTTCCATCCGCATCTCCCATACGTAGTTGATATCAGAACTCTTCAAGAGGCAGTCTCAAAGGATCCGCAATACGTCTTCGATGCAGTTGTCGGTATTATGGGAGAACTGTCGAGAGTCCGCGCCGAGAACGAGAACACAAAGCAGGAGTTGCAGACTGTCAAGGAGAATTGGATGGACGTAGGCACGCAGCTCATTGCGACCAATAGACAATTGGCCGACACCCAGGAGCAATTAGCGACCGCACAGACTGACTTGAAGGTTGCACTGGACGACTTTAGTCATCGTCGCCTTGACTGGTACAACAGATCTCAGAGATACGAAGAGCTAATGGCGATTGGAAGCGCGAAGCAGGTTGTTTTGTGGAAGTTCATCGAAAGGATCCAGAACGGTAATGAGCCGAAGCAAGAGGGGAACATGGATGTTGCGGCGCCGCCACTGACAGGTACTCATATCACACCCCCTCCAATTTCATTCCTGTCTCCTCGGTCCGAGGACTCCACCTCAACGATTACGGAGTTCAAAGGAAGTCCCGAGAGAGGCACATTCAACCCTAATGCAGTAAGTTACTCCTGCTGTTAAGAAACTAGGAGGATCTGACATCCCGTTAGAACACATTCGTCCCTGGAGTTGGGAGTCCAACAAAGAGTGCTGTCACTGTCCTCAGCACGGCTGGCATTCCCGACAGCGATCTCCTATCCTGCATCCTATCCCTCCCACCTCGATTTTACGGCATCTGTCCGAATTCGCTCTGCGTTTCCGCCGATTATAGATGCGCTGTCCCAACCTGCCGCCTGCAGCATGTTTGTCCAGACTACAACAACGAGAATGGCAGTGGCTGCACCAGCATATCCTGCAGGTTTGTCCATGAATATCGTTCTTGCCAGGAGGAAATCGATGGATTTAGATGTTCATACGCAAAGGTGACCAAGGATAGTGTCAAGAGACAGGCTCATTTGGCGAAGAGGGCTCACCAAGGACTCGTTTCGGTTCAGGAAGAGAGAGCTCGAGTCATTATTGCTGGATTGAGAAAAGCTCACCTGGAAGGAAAGTACTAAATGTTTGCGAAATTCGTGGAGTATGTTGGAGTATACGAAGCTTTGTTAGATGTAGATAGAATCTCAAGTCTAAGGGAGGAGATACATAGTGGAACCTTAGTTTCCGCTGGAGCCTGTGTGTTCTGTCCTCGAGAGGACATGAAAGACTGGCATGGATGGGATCAGCATCATCAGCGGTGATGGAGTGGGCCCGTTCTGCTTTCAGTCCTTTTTCGCTCATTTTCCAGATAGTTAGAAACCAAAAGTACTTTGCCATAAAATAGGAGCAAAAGTAAGATGGGTGAACATAGCACCTTCAAATGTTTGTGTCTGAGTTGGTTTGAGCGTAATGGGTGCTCCTTTTTTGATCACCGAGTTGATATCTCGAGCATTTGCGCAAAGAGACACGGGGAAAGAGCTACCAGCGTCTGTCATTGTACTGTGTTGACGCGCTTACCACAAAAGATGGTACTCAACCACCGCTCCTTCCATATGCAGACACTCCGCCCCATCATAAAGCAGTTTCGTCTCGCATCGCGCATCCCATGCTCACGACACTCTCTAGAACCTGGGCTTTCTTCAAACTATCTTCAGAGGACCAATCAGCATCTGGCCTCAGCATGCCGAAATCAAGACGTGGTTCCGGAGTTCCAGCAGCGACCATCGAAGCCTTTGAGCAGGCCCAACAAGAGTTGAGGGATCACATCCTGGCGCTCCAGCAAGAGAACGCGGTCTTGAACTCAAACATTCAGGTCATTCGTGATGACCTAATTCTTGCCACACAAATGACCCTCGGACGAATGCTCATCGAAGTCGGTATCGCCGCCAATGATCTACGAGAGTCGCTACCGCTAGAAAGTGAGTTCGAAGATGGAGAATTGATGGAAGAAAAGGAGTCCAGTACGAACCGTTGGAAGCTGAGGTTGGATAAGATGATCCTGAAGATTAGCCAGGCACACCGCAAGGCAGACCAGGAACTCCAGGCTGTTTCACATGAGCTAGCTGGCATGACAGGTGACTTGAAGCGCACATGGGCATCGAGCGTGCGTGATATCATCAAGGAAGAGGCAGGAAGCTAAACGTTGGTGGTAAGGGTGCAAGGCTCTCTTAAACTAGCAAGTCCTAACATGATCCAGGGGCGCCAGGAACTCCATTTGCAGCCGCCAATGTCGAAGACTTCCTTGGACATTGAGAGAGGAAGAAGAGGTTACGGGTCGTGGGCATCTTAGCTTTTAGTGAGGGAAACTTTGAGCAACTCGCAATGTACCCATCATCGTCGAACAATGAAAGTACTTCAACTAGGTGGAGCATCTCTGAGCCCGGCAAATCGAATGCTTCCTAGAGAAGAGACTTGTATGGACCTTCCAGAGTCTACCATTGTTTGAAGCCATGAATATCGAAGTCTTCGAGTTCCGTAGTTTGTTGGTCATTCGAGTGAAATGCATTGCGGTGTCATCTCCAGCAGAGCCTCAGCACCACCAGGCACCAACTTCTTCGCTTAGTCAGCATCAGCTTTTCGCGCCTTGCTATTGTCATGATGCGGGACAATGGCGAGCGATTGTTCTTTCAAACTGAGCAAAACTCCATCGAAGATTCTTACTTTCCCACCTTTTTTTCTCCATGACAACTATCGAACAGTATCGTCCTCCGCATCACTTTCATTCAGATGCGACTTCAAATGATCGACGACCACATTCCTCTTCCAACTCCATAATCAAGGACATTCCACCAGCCGTACCTTCCCCCCCGCGACTTTTCACTCGAACCTCTCCTCCACGGAGACCCCAAATCCCGCCGTTACCTTCTCCCACATACACAATGGCATATGACGAGTCTAGCCAATGGCTCTTCACCGAAGACGAGATGCTCAGTACACCCTCGATCCTCGATGGCCTCACCCCGGAAGAGGAGCGTGTCCGCCGGGCGAAAGGCGTGAACTTCATCCTACAAGTTGGCATACTACTCAAACTTCCACAACTGACCCTCGCGGTGGCCAGCACCTTCTTCCAACGATTCTACATGCGCAAGAGCCTAGTGCCAGAGAAAGGCGGCATACACCAATACGTGAGTCTGCCGTTACATATCCTGCCCCTGCACTGACAGCAATAAGCTGCCTCGTTCCAATGCCCATGCAAAGTTCAAAGCCAGAGATGGATCACTAACGCTTGCTCCGGAACAGTCTATTGCAGCCACTGCACTCTTCCTCGCTACCAAGACCGAAGAGAACTGTCGAAAAACCAAGGAAATCGTCATTGCGGTTGCGAAAGTCGCTCAGAAGAATGCTTCTCTTATCATCGACGAACAATCCAAGGAATACTGGAGATGGCGCGATAGTATGCTCTTGTATGAGGAGACGATGTTAGAGGAGCTTACGTTCGACCTTGTGCTCAAATCACCCTATACCGTACTTTACGGATTCCTTCAACAACTACACCTCGGAGAGAATAAACCAGTTCGGAACGTTGCATGGGCTTTCTTGAACGACAGCTGCATGACTACATTGGCGCTGACCCAGTCGGCTAAAGACATCGCGATCGGAGCTGTCTACTTCGCACTTAAGTTTCAGGGCGAGAGCTTACTAGATGACGAGGACGGAAGTCCATGGTGGGAGCAGTTGGGTGGCGACCCAGATAAGATTGGAAAGGCAGTTGATATTTTGGCAACATTTTGGCGAGAGAATCCTCTGAGCAGGAAAGATATCCCGTATGCAGATACTGTCGTCTCAGGCGATGATCTGGAGCAGACAAGGAGAAGAGAATCTGACGGTTCGAGTACAAGTGTGGCAAGTCAGAATGGTGACACGAAACCGAGCCCAGACGAGAAGCCGAGTCCTGAAGAGAGACCGCGTGTGGAGACGAAGCCAAGTCCGGAGAAGCCAAGTCCAGATACAAAGTCCAGTCCAAAGCGAAAATTGGAAGAAGCGGACATTGAGGAAGGCGAAGAACCTGAACCAGGAGCCAAGAAAGTCAAAACTGGAGAGCCCTCGCAGGAGTCCGAGGCTTGATCTATTTGGTTCGAATCAGATTTGGCCATTTAAACCTGTACATATTTCGGCGTTATTTGTGTTTTAGATACCCATGAAGGCATGCGCACTTGAATAATTCAATGCCTGTGAAGCTTTTGCCTTCACCTCTCCTTAGCGAGTTTGCCTGCAATTGCAACCTCCTTGCAGCCTGTGCCTATTGTGTGTTCTTTCAGTGGTAAAGATTCATCACCATCCTCTTTCCCATGTCCTGCGCGCAGGTAAACTATCTAAAGCTATAAGGGATGTCCGATACCTCCCGACGTCTCTTCCCTTCCCATCTCTGCTCGGTCAATCGCATCAGCCTCGGGCAAAAATCTTAGCCAAGGAAAATCCAGCGGCCTTTCCAATCAGCCTTCGACTGCTTCAGCTCGCGTGCTTAGGCGTCGAGGTTTTCGCCAACTATGCTTCATCTAATGTACCTTTCTCTTTTAATGCTTTATTTATGTCAAATTCTGACACTGATGCTCAAGGAGCATAAACAAGGTGTTGGGATCCCACAGTACCTAGGTAAACGCCTCCCTGGTCTCTTAGTCACATGACTCTTCAGCCCAGCTAAGGCTGACAGGACGGTCTTCCATTTCGGGTAAGTCTAACCGCAACGAGAAGACCACTTTCCCTCTTCGCAACAAAACGACTTGGTCAGCGGCAGCAATGGTCACAAAATCGATTATATATATCCAACTAAAATGCCGCTTATTTCAATCCACTATTCACATGGTCTTGGTACAAGACAACCCATATGCGCTGGCAGCCTCACCAATGCGGACTGATCGAGGCTGCAGCTTAGCCAATTCAGCCCAAAAAATCTCTATTGCAGTTGATTCGCTATCATCATCACCATGGAAAACCCTGCAGCTTTTATGGGAATTGGCAAGTTGTTTGTCGGTCTCAGACAGAGCACTGCTAAAGAAGACAGATATGAATGATCCTTCAAACCTTTCTCTCGGCTTTGAACTTGCTCGGTTTCAAGTCGACTTGTCTAGGGCTGAGTTCCGGCACAGTGACCCGGATAATCTAAAGCAAAGGACCCTCCAATCGCTCGCCCACAGCTTAGGACTCGAGTATGAGTATTGTTTAAGAACACGAGAGGCGAGGATTGTCAGACCCGACATCCCAATCCCACATCAAGTTGAGATCTCCCGCTCCAGTTTCGACCAGGACATAGCTTCTCAAGGGCCCCCAGAAGGTGTCTCCAGTAGCTGGCTCGACGCTGACGAAACTTCTATGTTTACTGGACACCAAGATCGTGCCATTACACCTGCCGATGATTTAATAACCTTCGACTTTCTTGAGAGCTTGGACTTTGGCAATGATGGCATCACTATGGAAGAGTTCGATTGGCACTCCAATCTTGACGAGCAGTGCGCAGGTGAAAGGATTATAGAGTCATCTGAATTCCGAGAAGCTGATAGCATTCTGGCGGACTTACCAAATGAACAAGATTTGCTTCAACATCAGGGTATCTTCTTCAAGTCAGCTGGACCTGCTGCTAACCTTGTTCCTCATGACGATTACAATAGCAGAGACTTGACTCAAGATCAATCATGCATTCTTGAAAGCCTAGGAGTGAGCGATAAGGATGATTTCGGATTCTCAAGTAACGAAATATGCCACGACTTCTATTCCACGCCTGGTATTCATGATTCTCAACTTCCCTCAACTCCATTGCCTTTGGAAGGTGGATACGAAGATCTTTCCGATTACTTGTCAGAAACTTCGCTGTATAACTCTTGGCAAGTTAGGGGTAGACGTGATAGCAGATCTGGGAGTAGAGTTGGTAGTACCTCCAGCTCTACTAGCGCTCTCGATAGTGACCATGTCCGAGGCCGAGCATCGAGTATTATTAGCAGCAGGCGGAGCGTGCGCTGCAGAAAGAGCTCAACAAAGTTTCAAGAACTTATTTTCGACACAAATCTCAGTCGCCACACTAGCACCACTTCAGCCTCGTCACGGCGTCATAAACCTTTGGACTCGATCGCTCGGGCTGCTATGAAGGCTGTCAAGGCGGTGAGTGCATGTTGGAGATGTAGGTACTTGAGGAAACAGGTAGATCACCAATCCTTGAGGTTGTATAATTGTACTAACTGCGTTCAGTGCGATACCGCAACGCCGTGTGAGGCATGCCCTAAAAGCAGTCAATCCTCACATTGGCGGTCAGTCGGCTGCAAAAGGGGAAGTCTCAAGACTGAGATGATTCCTATACCACTGTGCCCGCAATCGCATCGGGGATATTCGATGACCTGCAAACACTTAGCTGACGAGAATGGCGATGCTCTTCGAGCACGCGCAAACGATTGTTCACGGGAAGCCATCAAAAAGAGGGCAGATCAGACCGTTGCAGATGATGACCCGAGACCCGCAAGCAAAAAAGATGCAGACCCTTTCATTCAAAGTCTAAAGATTCGATGGCCTCTCCTGAGCCATGTTCCAGGCAATATGATATCATCGTTCGGCCACCCATTCCCCGCCAGACTACTTCCTCTCGATCAGTGCATCCTGGATATATTCTGGGAGGCATTCGACTGCCCCTTATCCCAAAGTATCGTTGGTAGCGGGGGAGATCTCATCATGCTACGTGCAGCTGCAATGTATCAAGCAAAGTCAGAAACAGTAAGTTAGCCTGATTTATTTTCAAGCTCGACTAACAGCAAAATAGGATCAATTGATTGCCCAATCATTAATCTGTTTGCGAAGCTGTCTAGAAGCATTGAGAATAAAGAACTATGGCTATCTCGAAGAACAAATGCATCGAACCTGCGAGCCACTACTGTGCAAAGTCGATTGTATCGCAAACATTACTTTGTCTCTCGAGCTATATCTACATGAACTGTCGCGCGTCTTTTTCAAAAAGGAAAATATGCGCAATAAATCGTGGTGGTTATCTGTCTTCTACAGTTTCTGCATCCAAAGCATAGTCAAACATGCTTTGATTAGGCTTATTGGTAATGTTGCAGGGCCTGCAACACAACCAACGCTTGGGGCAACTCTTCATCTACACCTTGCAGTTCGATTATTCATCGCTAGTTCAGGCAGCTACGATCCACTGATGCGGGACTACTCCGTTGAGTCAGAACCTCAGTCAGAGCAGGAGGCAATCAGTATCGGAGATTTTGAACTCGCTCAGTATGCCTCCTATAAAGAGCAGTGGCCATACTTCGGAATAAAGAGTACCAAAGAATTTTTGGAGCAGCTTTTTGACATTTGAAGAGGCTGAAGACGGAACCGGCATAGGAAAAAAATAAAATAAACATAGAATCTAAGGGTATTGTGAATCAACTCTCTCTATCATGCGTCGGTTAGGAAGCTTGCCGTTCTTGCTAAGCCGCCAATCACCCCCGGCGCATCCTCGACTTAATCAACTCGCCTAGGCTATATAAGCAACCTGACTGAGCACTGTGACTATCCTAAGCAGGGTCTTTCAAACTGCCACGCGTTTACACTTGATCTAATCTCCATTCTCTTATATTGCTCAAGTTTTGATGACGATTCTTTAAAAGCCTAAACGAGTTCCCAGGGATCCTAAAGTAGACATTTACTAAAGAACACATCTAGTACTTTGTCTACGGTAGATAATAAAATACTGCATCACTCTTCAATAATTTAACGATAGAGGTAAGACGAGCTCCACGCTCAGCTCCCTAAGTGTTAACCGAACTACAGTGCGATGCGATTTCCTTGAAGCGAGTTACAATGCATATGCATGCTTGAAATCAGCTGCTCCGCAAAGCAGCCTTGCTTACAAATAGCGAGAAAGAGGCGAGCGAGGAAGGGTATCTTCCAATCATAGTCTGCCGCCATTCCGATTTAAAAGGAAGGAGCAAGTAGTTACTGCAAGGCGGCGCCGTTCGCTTCGCTCCCGTATTCAATAATGCATTCCACCCTGGGATTTTCCCAAAGAGGGTCTTACGCTCAGACTCTTATCCCTCCGCGCCCCTATCAAACTTACGTTACAGTCACATTCGCATTTATGAACAGCTGATTAATTCGTATCTAAAATTATATTAGCTAGTAAGCATTTGATCAGGTACTCTTGTATGGCGGGACCTTGGGGAATATATCCTAACCAAGCTTTCGCAAGTCGCGGCTAAAGGGGAGCTCTTGCAAGGAAAGACTTCAGGACAGCAACAGCTGTAGCTTTAAAAAGTTGGATCCCACCTTTAGAGCATACATAAGCAAACCTTTCCTTAGTTAGTGTACGTATACAAATCGCTGTTTGCTTTCTACTACCAACTGTTGGTTACTTTTGCTAGCGTTATATCCACTATGCAATTATTTACGAAAAGCCTCCTTCTCGCTCTTACTCTAGCTGCGTGGGCACCGAACGTAGCAGCATTTATTACTCTCGTCGGCAGAACGTCCGGAGTGACACAACAAAGACCCTACTGCCCCGGACGTCCCGCCTCTCCCGAATTCCAGCGCGCCGCCCTCTACGAGTTTATCAGCGAGTTCTTCTTCGAGCCGAACGGAATCACTTTATCCTTCCTGAACTTCATCGACGTCGACTACATCCAGCATAGCGCCAATCTCCCACCCTACGGGCGCGACATCAATCTTGCTGCACTTCTACAGGCCGGCCCTGACTTCACCGGCGTGAACGTTACTATCATGCAGATCATGTTCGATAGTCCGTGTGGTATGGTCCACTATAAGATTGCCCTGCCCGGCCAGCAGCCTGTGGCTATCATGGATCTCTGGCGTTTCGACGGTACTTGCATGGTGGAGCATTGGGACGTGATTGAGTCTCTGCCGGTGAACGCAACTAACCCGATCGCTCTCTTCTAGAGGATCTGCCTTTCTACGTCCTTTCCTAGTCAGGTTGATTTTTGGAGAACCGTGAGGCTGAGATTGGAGGGCGTTTGCAAATTCTACGGCTTTTGGGTATGAGTTAGCTCAAGTCCTTAAAGGGGGCGGGCTGTAACTTGCATTCTTCTAAATGACAGGGTATCTGAAATATTAAAGCATTAAAAGAATGAATTCACAGTTGTACCAAAGAGCCTAGAATATTTTTCAAGTAGAATTTTTTATTCATTACTACATTTTAGTAGTATGCAGCTACTGTATGCTGCGTTTAAAGTTCGCATGTATGCAATGTACAACGTCCCTTAGGACAACGACGATGAACGCAGACTATGCATGCATGCATGCATCATCTATCCATCATTATGACTATCATGCATCATTATTATGCATTATCAGAAAGTCGCAAAGAAAGAAAAGCAAGGTATCTATCTACCATAGTTGCAACAAAGAAAGAAACGCCGCATTTATGCATCAAATCAACAGCAACGCCGCGCAGTGAAACAAGTTTGTACTCGACCCAGGTCGACCAATCACATTATCAAACTGCTTCATCATGCTTACGCTCATGCTCATGCTCATGCTCATAGCCAGCATCATGCATCTCAGCATAAAGCTTCACAGCCTTGAGCTCAACTTCAGACAAGAAGTCCGCATACTCGTCCATCTCCTCCATCATGCGCTGGACATCGACATTGACCCGTAGCACGCCTTCTAGATCTGGTGTAGCCAGGACTTGGGAAAGTGCTTCTATGTAGGTGGTCATGGTGTTATGGTGGGCGGTCTGGCACGACTTTAGAATGTTTTGGAGGAGGAGAAGTCGGGTTATGTATTGGGACAATTGGGTCGCGTTGGTAGCGGCGGTGTTATCGACTAGATTGGAAGGTGAAGTCGAGTGCGTGAATTGCGGCGGGTTGGTAGGCGGCGCGACGACAGTTGAAGGTGAGAATGATAGCGGGATAGCGCTTGGTAGTGAAGAGGATGCGACAGTGATGAGTGTTGTAGCAGTGATTGTCGTTGAGGGAGAGCGAAGGTTGACATCCAACGACATCTCAGCCAACGCGAAGCTACGTTTCATCTTTGCCTTGATAGAACATGGGTCTCCGTTAGAAGTGTTGGTACCGTTAAGGCAGCTACCATTGGCATCAACGGCAATGCTAGCCTCGTTGATGAGGTATTTGTTGAATGGGTGCCTCGAAGAGTAGATAGCGATGCATGTAATGGCGATGCCCATGACGGCTATGAAGAGACCGATATAGTGGGTCCAAGAAAGCCTGCGCATCGCGTTGACGCAAGCACGGATTCTGGCATAGAAGCCACGCTTAGGAGATGTTGGGATGTCCATTTTAAGATCAATGTCGAGCGAATGACTGAAATAATATTAGCATTTATAAACACGACAGCGATTGGAATGGGGACAGACTCTATGAAATTGGGGAGATAACGCAGTGCTGTTCTAGGCAAGAGCTGCGAATGTCTGATAAAGGATCAGCGCTTGTGACTTCGAGAGCGATGGGAAGGGAGACTGACATTGTGACGTGGGGAAGGTCAAGACGCGATGTCTGATGCAAACCTGCAAATGTCTGGAAGGAAGTCAGTGCCTGTGAACACGAGAGCGATGGGAAAGGAGACAGACTTTGCAATGCTGGTTGGAAGGTACGTCGAGAAAGGAAGGTTGTTGTTAAGGTTGAGAAAGAGATCGAGAGATCGCGTTGCGCGAGATTGTGTGCAACTATCGTAGGCAGGGACGCTAGTAAACGAGATTCTCACGTGGAAAAACTCACAAGGCGTCAAGGACAATGAGAAGACGGGT
This sequence comes from Phialocephala sp. D728, assembly GCA_003988865.1. Lineage (NCBI taxonomy): Eukaryota > Fungi > Ascomycota > Leotiomycetes > Helotiales > Mollisiaceae > Phialocephala > Phialocephala sp. D728. The sequence continues at coordinate 100,395 of QYAJ01000057.1, forward strand.
AATTGTATAGCCGAGGCAAAGTATAGATGTTAAGCGTATAGATATAACTTGAGGACAGGCCACTCACTTGTTGCCAGTAACATTTGTTGACAAATAGGGGGAGGCAATGAGTGTTCAGGATAGATGCATAGCGAGAGCGACGACTTTGGCGAAAACTAATAGAAAAGAAGAAATCTGCTTGGATGTATACTATGCTTGAAAAGATCTGAGCACAAAGGCTCCTTTGTGACAAAATATGAACATTGCAGCTTCCAGGTATAATGCCTTATAAACTCCTCATTATGCACAACGCAGGCTCAAAAGTACTTCTGCAGAGATATATCTTGCCATCTTCCTCTTTCCGTATGCCACCACCTCTCCTTCCCTTTCGTAGCACCTTTGCCCCTCGTGCCAGCATCGAGATTCCAGCTCCCAGTACAGCCATCTCTGTTAATGACCTCTTCACCTCCATCAAGCAGTCCTCCTGTTCCCTCAATGTTGACAATAGATTCATCCATGCCATCGATATCGGGCTTCAGACTATAGATAATTTGGCTTTGGATGGATCCAATGAATCCACCAACGGCGAACCTCTCGAGGAACTCTCCATTCTCGTCCCAGATGATGATGTGGAATTTAGGTTGTGTCATGGCAGTATCGATTCGTTGTTGAGCCATCCTTCTCGCTGTCACGAGATTCATGCCTTTCTCTCGTGAGCCCAGATCATCTGAATAGTTAGACAGATGGTCGAAGTTCAAGGAGAAAGCGGAGCGAGTAGGTGATTTGGTAAGATTAGAGTTGACAGAATTCGAATGGCCATGCCCTGAAAAGGTTGATCTTGTAGGAGACAGATTTGGGAGGCTCTGAGATTGGTTCAATCCAGTATGACCTGACATACCAAGGTTGCGGTATCGATCACCAGGGAGCTCGATTCGCTCGTTCGGCTTACAGAGGCTTTGTAAGGTGCCGTTATGGTCGGTGGGCGCTCGTATCGTTCTCAAAGATGGAAAGCCTTGAAATAAGATGGACTTTGCTAGGATCTGTGTGGCTTCATCGTCGTCCGAGTTGGTGAATTCCCAGTGAAGATACTGCAAAGTGGGAGATGCCAAGTATGGATGAAGGTATATATCGATGCCAATCGGGAGTGAGGGTGAAGGGCCTTGCGAGATCGTGAAATGCGTCAAGGATTTCATATGAGAAAAGAGTCGGGTGAGAACAGGCAGTGAGAGCAGTGGAATTGCAATCAGCGACAATGAAGTAAGCGAGTCGGTCCTTGCTGGAGATGCATAATTGGATAACCCGGAAGTTGATATGCCTGGTAAGTTGTCAAGCCTCAGCGACTTTAAAGGTGGTAGAGAGAGCAGAGTGATATCATTGAAGGATGACGCAGAAAAATTGGACACGAGCAAATTCTCCAACGAAGGCAGCGAATAGAAGATGTCGACGAATAATGCCGAATCGATTGTGCCACCAGGATTGCAATGCAGAAATAGAGTTTGGAGATGAGCCCAATCGGCATGATGTGTTGAAAAGGCCATGTATTGCTCGGGGAGTAATTGGGCAGGCGACAATACAGGGGTGAGATGTTCCGAGTCCTTTGATACCTGATACCGATGTTGCCGTTGGAATGGACTTGCATTGATGATCCAAACTCTCTCCAAAAGTTTCTTTCTCGTTGATAATGCATGATCGAATCGCGAGAACTCATGATTGTAGGTAGGGTACAAGCCAGGTAGTCGCTCCAGATTGGGACACGCCATGACTAATGAAGCCACCAGTTCGAGATACTCATCTTGTTCTTTCTTGCTTTTGGCGGCGTCCGGCATGGCTGGAACTTTCAAAGACTTGACGTACTCGGCGAGATCTAGCCGACCCCGCAATGTGCGCCTCAGCAAAGTCAATCTCGTTCCATATTTTATCTTGAACTTCTTCTTTGTATGAAGTATGGAATCGCTTCCGATGAGTTGTATATCCTCGTATAGTGCACTTCTTGCAGCACCCCACCATTTTTTGCAGCTCAAACCCAAATTGGTCAAATCACGCATCCAGCAAGTGGAACAACTCAGACTTCCGGCATCAAGATGAAGCTTCTTCAACTCAGCTAGTATGACAAGCAAGATTTCCTCCGGCAATTTCTTAAAGCCTTCACCTCGTGTCCTCGGTGTATACTTCATTCCATACGTAGACAAAGTAGATTTTGTGGTGAGCTTTTGCGGAGTCATCAACGTCTGCGTCTGCCGTCTGCCTTCGCCTCCAGCGCTATATCTCGCATACATTGGCAGAACAGGTTCCGTGACGCTTCGCTTTCCCGGCGGAAATGCGGTAGGGGTGATTGGAGGTCGAGAGACGAGGAAGCCATCTTTGCTTGCTTCGGAGTAGGTAGAATCCAAACTTGTGCGACTAGAGTCGTAGTCTATTGAAGAAGTAATGCTCAGAGGGCTTTTCTGCCGTGCCTCGAATCGAGACTCAAAGCTCGAGCGTGAAGTGATGGTACTGCTAGAAGACGATTTGGGTCGAGGATAGAGTCGAGGAGGGTCCATCTGCGAGACTCTGTAAGGCAGGAAGGGCGGTGCGTTTGAGAAGCCTGCGTAGAGAGAGCTGGGCGAATATATCGGGTACGAGGCCGCAGATTTGTGCCTCTGAGCAGCGGAGGCGACGGAGGCGCGTGCGTATCGTGTTTTGACGTCCTGCTCACTGTATCTCCGAAGCTTTGCCTGCTGCAACCCATGAAACTCGCCCTCCAACCTGTCGATGCACCGAGGGTCCTGCTGGGTCGTGGGACTGGTGAGTGATGTTGTCGCGAGAGGAGGAAGAGATCTGGATGTTGCACCACATGGCGTCAGTATGTTTAGTTTCTCTCATCCCGTCGTTTGGAGACGACCAGAATCTCCCTCTTGGGAGTCCCTGATCAGCCGTGGCATCGTAGCTAGGTCTCCTCATGCGCCGGAAGGGGGCGTGGGATTCGAATCTACGCCAAAAGCTTGGGCGGATACATGTGGAAATTAAGATGGTCTGGTGCAGCGGCTAGGAGAAAATCGTCTGCTGCACGGCCCCTAGTGCAAGGCTGACCAGGGACTTTGGCCCATTGCAGCAAGGTTGCATAGACGGAACATTAAAAGAGGAAAAGGGGCCCCTGAAGGGTTTGATGAGCAGGAGAAACAAGATACGATAGCCGACGAAGATTTAGGAAGGAGGAAGAGAAGGGAAGGGGAGGGCAGGGGAGGGCAGGGGAGGGAGGAACGGAGTTGTGATTGAGGGATGAAAATAGAGTGCTGGGAGTGAAAGGAGAGTAGAGGTGCACTGAGAGGGAGCGAGGGAGCGAGGAAGCAAGGGAGCAATGACAAAGCTTCGGGCTAGTGAACCAAGGCAAACCAAGGCAGACCACGACAGAAAGAACAAATACTGATAGGCATGGGTGCATCCGTACCTTTTCGTAAATAACAATAATTCAGGACCAGCACCATCGTCCGAGAATCCGCGGCCAGAGCTGCGTCTGACATCGGTCATGTTTGCGCGGATCTCATGTGCGTCTTCAGGAGAGAGGAATGCTCTCTCGGAGCGTCGGTACATGGCTGTTTGCTGCTGAACCCGACCGTGTGTTGCGGGGCATGCTTTTGGATTCTTTGCAGGTCCAGGTCCAGGTCCAGGTCCTGATGCGCAGCTCCATTCTTTATAACCACAACTCCTCCTTCATAAGGCTGGCATCGCAGCACGCCTTGCCGCGCAGCAGGAGACTTGGTCCTGCAGAAGGATCCATTTGTGCTGATGCTGCGGCTGCTGCCAACACGCAATTCTCAGCCTTTGCTCACCATCTTTCCTCACCTGGACTCTGCCCCTCCGCGGCCGCATCAGGATTTGGCATTCGCATCACCGCTATTGGTCATGTCATTTGGAGATGGGGCCAGATTGGCCAAAATCCATCCTTCCACGCCTTCTTTCATGCCTCACTCCCGATGCCGACCTCCCGCGTCCAACAACGGAAGCCACGCTCATCCGCCAGTGGAGCTGAGTGCGCTCGGCCTCCTCCCCAGACTCGAGGGCTTCCGAGCGTCAAAGATAGCAAAGCCTGCATGCTGCGCAAACGTGGTGTCCAATGCGAGAAAACCATGCAACGCCACGACTCGACGAGAGAAGCAATCCGCAAGGGGAGAGCAAGCCGAGGAGCACTCAGGTCCAGCTACCCCTCGCTGGCGTTTCAGGGAAGATCAAGCAGCAGCCTCGGCCGCCCGCATGTCTTGACCATGATATTGGTCATCAAGTCACAGGGTATCTTGTTGCAAGACGTTCGACGCCTTGCAAGTGTTGAGACTTGAGCCTCGAGCCTCGCGCGTGGTACAAGATGAAAAGACAGGTCGGACCAAACCACTTCGATATCCCGCGTCTGGGCAGATATTGCTCAGCTCGAATTGGAAGTAAGCCCCCTGGACGCCACCAAGTTGCCGAGGCTGGCCGTCCACGTGAGAGGGAGGAGGGAGGCTGTTGACAAGGCTGATATTGTGCGACCGTTGCGCAAATGAATTCATGCCCCCGCCCGTATGCAATGCATGCAGTAATCCATCGGAAAAGAAAGGGTATTTGGAAGCCTGGAACGAGCGCAAACCCCGCTTGTCGAGGCCAAACTCCGATATTCTGTGGCTGCCTAAGCTGGTAACCAGGCAGCCGTCCATCATATCATTCATCAAGCTGCATGCAGGCTCTCGCCTTCTTCCTGCAATCCTTATCATCAAGCATCGGGCCGTGGAGGGCTTCTTTGATCGCAACACAATAAGGTCCGACCCGAGCCTTCCGAGCCCTCCGAGCCCTAGCATTGTTTAAGGACCCCGGCGAGATTCAACTTCTCAGCTTGGCGTTCCCACCATGGCTGCCAACGATATCGCTTCCCTGCTAGCTGATGGCCTCGGCAGCTTGAGCTTTCCAGCCTCCGACCACGAGGAGACGGAGTCCTTCAAGCTGTTCCCGGAACTACCCACAGAGCTTCGTTTGAAGATCTACCGACATGCCCTGCCTCCACCAAGTGTTGTCCGACTCACGGCTCACATCCTGGTGTCAGACCCCGCATTCGGCTTCTACTTGACATTCTTCATGACAGCAGACGGCACAGCGACCCTGGTTACACACAAACCATCCCAGCAACGCCGATGGGTTGAGATTAAGATGAACGAGCAAAGGGCACTCTCGCTCCTCCGGGTGTGCAAAGAATCAAGAGAACTGTACTTAGAAACTTTCCCCATCGCCTTACCATATGAGTTGACAGGGGTGGGAAGACTATACGTCTCGAGAAAGGAAGTGCTGCACTTATCGAACTTCTCGGACCTCATACACAATCGCCGATTCCACCAAGCTCTCAAGGGAAACTATCGATTCCAGATTTGGTGGGAGCAGATTGAAAGACTTGCCATCCCGATCACTTCACTCATTGTCAGGGGCAAAGACTGGGAATACATGCCATTCTTGTTCCAAAGGTTGCCTGCCTTGAAAGAACTGAAAGGTGTCATGTGGGACAGATTCCAGGATGTCATTGATAATGGAAATGCGGAAGGAACAAACTCCATCAAGGATGCGATGAATGCTCAGTTGCGGAATGCTGAAAATGAGCTTTCAAAGTACAGAGACGCCAACGACGAGAAGCTTGTTGTTCCTGAAATCCGGCTAATGATTTGAAGCCACATGGAACTATCCGCCGCTTCCATTTCTCTTTCCGCTTATCGGGCAGTTTCTCAAATGACGAAGGAGCTTGATGAATCTCAATGCATTGTTTTGAGGCCATGTAGGACATTCGTCAAGCCTGATGGTCACATCGCATAGCGCGAGATATCTAGTTCAGTTCTTGTAGCGTATCCTGATTGCCTTTATCATTCTTGTCCTTGGAATAGCTTGCATGATGGATTGATGCAGTCCTAATCCTACCATTCAATGGATGGTTCAACATCAGCCTCACTACCCACTAGCGGGGTTTCGCCACACACTATCTCCATTCTCTTTGCTTCATCTTGAAAAGCACCATTAATTTTCAATCCCACTGCACAAGCATGGTGGCGTCTACATTAAAAATGGAGAAATCAACGAGGTTCTTCCAAATAGCTTTCACCCCTCTCCGCGCCTACCCTTCGAGCTTCGCCGCAAAATCTGGAAGTTGGCTCTCCTACCTCCAACTACTCTTTCCCTCATTACCCATACGAACGAAAGCTCCAAGCACTCATTCTTCTCCGAAAACCACCCCATCCACAGGTGTCTATGGCGAAGCCAATGCGCACAACTGCCCTTCCCCGAGCGTCGTACGAGTCCCGGCAGCTATATCTCTGAGATTTTCCTCGTGCTTTACCTATCGCTACTTAGGAGGGCCAAAATGAACCCTGGAAAGACCGATGCGATGGCAAGAATCCGGTAGAGAAGTGGAATCATCGCCAGCTGAGGTTTGGGTCTAGGGATAATTTGTACTTAACTTCCAACCCAGGCCAGTTTGGCTTTCTCGAAGTCTATGGTGCATAGTTTTGGCACTAACATGAAAGAACAAGATTGGGCTAAGCATCTGAAGACAATTTGTGTTAACATGGAATCCTGTGAGGAGACCACCAAAAAGCTAGATATCATGCGTCATTTCAGTAGTCTGGAACGAATCGAGGTTGTCACTCTCCTAGATCGTCTGCTGAATAAAGACCTTGTAAGCATTGCCCTTTGGAAAATTCAAATAGATGGATGCCATCAGGGTTTAGTGGAGAAGTGGATAGAGGGCTTCGATCTCAACATGCCGGAAGTTGTATTGTGCGAAAGGCAGGATGAGTTTGTTCTCTGGAGTAAGCCGAAGACTCTTGACATGTAGTTCTAGGACGGAAACGCAGTACTTGGCCAATGGCTTAGGTGTTTCACCAATCCTAAAATACTCACCAATTACACTTATTTCAAGCTATCCACAAGTACCTGCTACAATCCCTGTTCTACAATAGGGGCCTCCGTTTCAAGTTCCATGGTTCTGAAGTAATTTGGCGAAACTGAAAATTCTCATTATATCAGAATGAAGTATTCCCCCTAGAAACGCTAATCTATTCTATACACTTGTGGATGTTTACCTCAACTGTAGCTTGTGAACCTGGCGGGATGCATAAATACCTCTGAGAAAAGCAGTTTCAAATTCCCACTTATGCGAACATCTCTTAGAAATTGGACCGGTCATAAGCCTTCGTCATAGCATTTCCTCCAATCGACTGCTCTTGCCCACAGCTGGTTCTCGCCTTCATCTACTTCTCTCGATTCTCTCTTGCAGCCTTCCTTGCTATATTTAATTGGGACTTCTTATCTCTGACAGCCTCATCCATCCTTGCACCTTCAGTATAAGCTCGTTTATCGGCATCACCCTTGAGGTTAGCTTCTTCACTTTTATAGATTTGCTTTACACTGCCATTTACACCTTCTGGTCAGGATCATAGAAAGTACAAATAGGCAGAGGGAGAAGTGGATGGCAATTCAACTCCTTATTCCCGTGCCTGGCTCTTTAAAGACCTCGCAGTCTGCACCTACGATCGACCACAGAGCAATCTCAGCAGCGTCAAGGACCGCGTCAATAAGCAAATATACATCGTGTAGCAATGCCGAACCATCATCGCGGCAGGGGTGAAGAAAAGAGATGCTTTCTTCGCTAGGACGGCAATCAAGCAGGCGGGGACTCTTGGTTGTAGGCAGTTTGTGTTTCCTGCCGTGGATCTTCTAATAATCAGCATCAATTGATAGGTGAGAAATTCCACCGACAGACCTGGTATAACCCTCCAATATGACCACGATGTCTACCCATGAACGACTCGGGGTCTCATTCTCACCAATCAAACCTTAGAACATGACTAGCTGTCGGTGAACAGCTATACGAGGGATATTGAGTCTACCGCGCCCAGGAAGGGATGAAAGAGTGGACAAGATGTTTTCTTGTAGCTGTGACGTCGAAATTGTATAGTTTATGCTGACAGGAGAAACAATTCAATCTCCACACGCGTCGGCAATCGCGATTGAAAGACAGCTTCGTGCTTCACTGACGCTAGTATCCTAGAGTCGTACTCAAAATCCATGATAATTACCTTGGATGAATGTGTTGACCACGCGTTTATGACGCGACGAATAGACGGTGATCCAGGAAACTCGGTTCGGTGATCAAGCAGGGTCTTGGTACATGGCCAGCATTAACATGGCGAGCATGCCAGCCAAATAATCCAGAGCAGGAGTCGACATGGTTTAAAAAAAAAATAGCTGTATCCTCGAATCTCGAATAACAGCCGTAGCACTTGATGAATTTGCAATTAGATTCATGTTCGGAATGCTCATCTAAGGGTCCTTCCAGATACAAAATGAACATTTGACAGATTTGCAAACGTGGATCTCGTCATCTTTAGGCACTCTTTCTCTAAAAATGTGATACCGAACATATCGACAAATGTTCTAATGTTTCTGGTCTTCCTGAGCTGGACTGCGTCTCTGCCCACAGTCGGAACAGACGCGGAAGATGCAAGATGGTCGATACTTATTGAAGGAATCTATGGGGTACATCCTGCGAAAAAGCCAACAACACTTGAACTGCAAGCAAGCCTGAAGGTGAAGAGCAGTATCTTTCCTTGGTACGCGAATCTTATCACAGCGGCTGTACTGGTCGAAGCTGCAATTTTGCTGGTGGTTTTGAAGGTTAGCTGGGAGGAATAGCTTACGGCAGCCCCAGCACATCCCCAGTTCGCCCTTTCTGTGATGTGCCTCCCAATGTAGCGCTGACGCCGACTTTTGACACCATTAATAGTGCCGGAATTTGCAAGCCGTGTGACGAAATTCCTTATTAAGCTGCCGTACGACCTTATTGCATCGTCTGCACCTGCCTCCACAATCCAGTCTATGAGCTTTGAAATTCTGTTGGAATATACACTAGTTGTATATGGAGTAGATACGGAGTGTAGGCAGTAGTATCGTACGGCATCGGAGAACTTTGGGCATTTTAAAAGATGGCGAGAAAAGGTTATAGCTCTACTTCTAGAGACCAGACCACAGCACGATATCAAGCCCTTCTTTTTGTGTAACCTGGAGATTTGATGGAAATAAAGTGACTGCGTAGTTCTTTGAGTGTAGAACGCGGCGGTTTGACTACTTCCAGTTTGACCTCCAGGATCCGATGCGAGAACAAATGACTTTTTGAGCATACTAGAATTCGGCAGTTTGACCACCTGAGCCTACTTCACTGCGATATAACCAGCCATCCAGCCGCGGAAGGAGTGACCAAGATTCTCACACATGTCGTACGTTGTGTTAGTCTCGGTACTTGGAATGGCAGTTGATATGAAACAGCCGAGTCTTCCCCACATACCCACATACCGAAATGCGGGGTGCATTTTAAACTACTCTTGTCTCATTGGCAACTTATCAAGGCGAGGATCTACATGTACTATATTTGCAATCGGTCGATGGATCCCGATGCGCATTCCCTGATATAATTAGCTATTTCAGGGAATACATCGCCGTGAGCAATTATCGTTCGGTGAAAATTCTCGTGCAATGTCCGAATATTATTTGCCTATTTAATGATGACCACGGCATCAGTGAAGAAAGATGTTGCGCCATATTTCTCTCGTATACGTAAGTATTTTCTTGTTTAAAACCGCAGTCTTGGCCAGTCTCCTTTCCTCGAGTGAGTGTATCTTGTCATTCATTAACTGTATTATACTTTTTCCCATTCCAAACCAGTCCAGGAGTCTTTCTCTGGAAAGAATTCAAGAATTCTTCAACATGCAGCTCCTCACTCTGACAGCAGCTACCTTAATCACTTCAATCCTTGTACAATCTCATCCTGGCCATGACATCAAGCAAGAAGCAGAAAAGCGTAGTAAACTTCTCGGAGATAGCAAAAGAGACATAAGCCATTGTGCTGCAACACTCCAAGCTCATGGTATCGAAAGACGCACCATCGAAAGGCGCTCGGCAATCTTGAGAGCTGAAAGGGAGAAGAGGGGACTCCCAACCGGTATGTCACGTTGACGCGACCTAGATTTCAACTAACAAGACAAGATCCATCCTTCATCAAAGCTCGAGAAATTGAAACTTTCATCGATACCCGCGATGTACCGAAGACTTTGAACATAAGTCATCTCTCAAATGTCACATACACCCCACATGATCCCTTCAGCACCATCTTTGCAGGCAACAAATCTTGCATCCTGGTCCCGGAAGCGATCGAGGGACCTTTCTATGTTTCAGGGGAGCTCATTCGATCAGATGTCAGAGAGGCCCAAGGAGGAGTGGATCTCGTAGTCGACATTCAAGTGATCGATGTTTCTACCTGCAAGCCAATGTCCAACGTCATGATCGAATTCTGGCATGCAAATTCAACCGGTGTCTACAGCGGCGTCGTGTCCCCAGGAAATGGAGACATGTCCGTTGCAAGCAACATCAATACCACCTTTCATCGTGGTCTCCAAGCTACAAATAGCGAAGGGGTCGTCCAGTTCACTACCCTCTACCCAGGTCACTATATAGGACGAACGCAACATATCCACGTTGCAACACACTTGAACGGAACGTGAGATCCCCTTTCTTACAAGCCAAATCAACTAAGCTCACTACAAATAGTATCCTACCCAATAACACTTTCCAAGGTTCTACGATTTCGCACATTGGCCAAATCTACTTCGACCAATCCCTCAGTAACATGGTCGAGGCTACCAACCCTTACAAAACCAACACCCAAGCAGTAACTACGAATGCGGACGACTGGATCCTTATCGGAGAAACCGCAGCCGGTGACCCACTTGTCGAATACTCTCTCCTCGGCAAGAACGTGTCAGAAGGGATCTTTGCTTGGATTGCATTTGGGATCAATGGCACCAACAATGGCACTATTCAAGCCGCTGCAACCTATGGAGCAGATGGCGGGAAGGCAAACCCGAACGCGATGTGCGGCCCCCCCGGTGGATTCCCTAGTGGATTTCCCACTGGACTCCCTCCTGGGTTTCCGACTGGACTTCCTCCTGGTTTTCCTACTGGTGTTCCTCCTGGATGTGCTAGTGGATCTTCTACTACGCTTCCTGCTAGCTCTTCTTCTGCTGGGGTTAGGAGTTAAACAGCAACCGAGGAGGCTTCGAAGAAAAATGTAGGCACGAACTGGGCTGCGAATTAAAATATTTGGACAAATGGGATGGTCAAAAACACTTGGAGTTTGTTATCAATAGCTGTTATTTCAATAACAAAAAGTTTGGTTGTATGTACTCATAAAAAAAAGTTATGATATTAAATACTATAATAAAAATTGCAATTTGAAATTACAAAATAATGATAAATGATCCAATTGTGCCTTTTAGATGAATAAGATGTTTCAGTGTTAAATCTTTGATAAATGGATCCTGAATCGGTTTAGATAAATATTCGGTCTTGGCGACAAGAGCTGCAGCAATACCTCAGCTGAATAGCTCTCGGCCTGCTTGCGGTACCCTCAATGGCGGCCGATGCGGAACGTGTGTTTTTAGGTGCTAATTTGCAAATAATAGATCGGCGAAATCGGATGTTAGTCCTATATTGAATGCTCTAAAATGCCTCAACTCCTGGCTAGATTTGCCAGAATAAGGAGCTTATGGATAAATTTGGAAGTAGTGATGAATATAATTAGATTATTTCATCGTTTGAATATTTTCCTTGTTTTTTTTTTCAATACTTTCCCTGCACGCTGATCGGATGAAAGAAAGAGATTCGAGATTTAATTATTCCGAGCGAAAACTTTAATTACTTTATTGATATCATTGATAGTCCTAGGGGTATCACGTGTTTTCCTCTTTCCGTATACTAGTATATCTTCAGTAATGTCCAAACGCTACGGTATGGAAACTCTTAATACGTATGGAAACCATACGGTATGGCAGTAATGCGTATGGCCTCAATATCAGCCATCGTAATACGGGCGTACACTGTTCACTATACTGCACGGCGTGGAGTAGTCAGTCGCGAGGATAAGGATCTCAGATAAGTATAACATATTAGGAATATTGTTCCAGCGCGAATATCCTATATCGAGTGGCACGGTAGTAGAATTGCACTTTATTCAAATGCGTAAAAGCTTTGTATAGTAAATAAAGAAAACGGTTTACTGGGATTGGGCCAAATAGAAAGGACGTGAGATAAGATAGATTCTGGTTAATTTAATGTGTGCAGTCTTTGTGCGAATGGGAAGTATATAAATAACAGTTTATAATTCGCGGTGTACTTTTTTCCTCCGGCATATTTGTGCGTTAGGCCGGTCAGATTATCATAGGCGTGCCTGTAGCATTTAACAAGGTAGAGATATATCTTGGAGGTTTGTTGCGAGCAGTGATGGTTTTATGATATACTCTAATATTGCATCTTCCCAAAGATTAAGAATTGTATTGCATTATCCTTGGAAGTAGCGTTAAGAACAATTATTATTGCCAATCTCCGCGATCATCAGTTTTCTCTTTTGTTGGGAATGCATTTCCTACATGTATGTCAGAAATAGCAATCAGGCAGAGAGAGAGAGAGGAAGATCGCAGCTTACCTGCTCCACGCTTCCCTCGATCATGTACCGTGTAACCAGAACAGAGTTTTTCTGGTTCATGCGTATAGCTCTGGAGACTGCCTGGGTCTCTACACTTGGGTTCCATTGCGGTTCGATGATGAAAATCCGATTTGCAGCCGTGAGGTTCAGGCTGCGTTCTCATTAATAAGGGCTTCTAATAATGGCTGGCGATGACGTCTGGTTGATTATAGGCAAGTGAGGGTTAGCTTACCCAAATGCGCCGGTCCCAGTAGTCATGATGAGAACTCAAATCTTAGGAGAGCTGGAGAATTCGTTGAGAATCGTCTGTCGGCGGACAAGAGGACTGTCGCCATCGATTCGGTATAGTAGTATGTTCTCATTTTGAAGGTGTCTCTCGATGAGATTCAGGGTGTTTGTCCAACAAGAGAATATGATACTGTGGGGTAATAAAAATTAGGATATTACAAGTTAGGGAGATAGGATGATTTACCTTTTAGTCTGCCATAAGTCTTCTCGAATATCCGAGATTAGAGCCACCATTTTAGAGGAATGACCCTCTTGCCGTAGGTAAGAATCACTGCGCTCTTGGGAGAGAGCATCAGGCCGGGCTACTGAAATACGGACCCCGCTGATTGCACAGAGTGGGCATTGAGTGCTCGCGTCGAAGGCTACGCCGCTGGTTTGTTTATTTTGGTCCAAGCATTCTCTGCAGACAACGTGTGCACAGCTCCCTCGGTATATTCGGTAGAGGTCATTTGAACCCAGCATAGGTAGAGACTGTCTACAAGCAGAGCAATGGACCTCACCATTTTCACCGACGGAACATAACGCATCCTCTCTCTCGTTCAGCAAGCTTCTTTTAGTCCATGAGAATGGCTGCTGGTAAGTACCGTGATTGCAGAGAATCCGAAGCTGTAATTGTACTTGAAACATCCCGAATATACTTTTGCTATATGACTCGCTAACTTTCTGTCGAAGAGCTCGATTCATGATCTTCTTCGTCTGTTCGTATTGTTCTCTTTCCTCTGGCGAGAACTTGAGGGTTCGAATTCTATACTGTGGGGTGGGCAAGTGTAAAAGATCCCTCGAACGTCTCAAGCATAGTGATTCGAGTAGGAGAGTCAGATTCTTCGTCGCTAACTCTCTGCGCTCCTCACTCTCATCAAATGGTATCGAAACGAATCGCCGGAACATAGCAATGCTATGAAATGGGTGGACACGAATAAATGCGAAGAGAGAACCGATATCTTCTAACTTATTTTGTATTGGTGTCCCAGTGAGACACCAGCGAGATCTAGCTTTGAGCTCCGTCACAGCTCGGAAGAAGGTCGTGACTTGTCGTCGAATGATATGAGCTAGATATATGTTAGCGATACTCATATTTTCCCATAATGTTCTAAAAGACCTTCATCCAAAACGACTCTGTACCATTCCATTGCATGTAAAGGGCTGGATTTATCCGCAAAATCGGATACTATTGTGTGATAGGTCGTGAGTACAATGTCGGCATCTTCAAGCTTCAGTGTCTTGCGTTTTGGGCCATGGTATCTCAGAGTCGTGAGTGTTCCATCGAGATGTCTAGGGCAAAAAATTAGCTTAATTGCCGTTATGATTCCGTAACCAAGCCTTACAGGTCGATTTCGTTGAACCACTCATCGATCAGCACTAAATAGTATGTTAACAGCTTTCATAAAGGATTTGAAACACGCAGGTAGACCTACTCGCTGATGGAACAAGAACCAAAGTAGCCCTACAAGCCTTCTGCCTATTGTGGCTCTCCGGGTTAGCCTTCTTCTCCAGCACCCAGTCGTAAGCTTTGTCAAGAGTCTTGGTGATAAGTGCCAAAGTAGACAGTGATTTTCCCATCCCCATATCATCAGCAAGAATACCTCCGCCGATATCAGAGGCTAATGTCCGATTTCTTGCCTTTGTAACCGCGTGGATATACCTTATGGATATTAGTGAAATATTTATGAGAAGCTAGGCGTTGTGGAACATACCAGCCCTCATTATCCCCATCCATTGCCTTCCACAATCGGAATTCTTGAGGGATCGGTCCATTCTCGCGCTGCAACATGAAATCCAGTGCCTCCTCTTGATGTCTACGCCGTAAATTAGCTTCATTTTCCCTACGACAGAAGTGGCAGGGTTTCATCAGCCACAAGCTCGATGATCAAATTTGTCTTGGACCTCTTAAGCTAGGGAAGCTGGAGCGAACTTACGGTAGTAATGTCCTCTGAAGCCGATGATCTCCCTCTATTTTGTTGAGCTTCGCGCCTCTAGTCAGTGACGAGTACACATTGGAGATCGTCTCCCTGAATGTCACTGCATTATCTAACTTTGGTGCTTTATTACTCCCCACGTCGGATTGATTTTCGTAGCTTGAGATTTGCATATCAACAAAAGAAAGAACATGAGGATTCTCATATGCCGATCCGGTTCGTAGTTTATCTGGGCGTTGCAAATAAAGCTTTTGAGTGGACAAGTGGCGTCCGACTTCCTGGCAAGATTCTCTCGGGCCATAGACATTGATGTTAACACGAACCACGGCATCAGCAGCTTTGGTTACTCTCCCGATGGTTTCCCGTATTGTTTGAATAGACGCAATTGCTTCAAATTGAAGATTGGACTGCTGAACAAGACTTTCCAAGGCGGTGCTTGCGTGGCTGTTGAGAGCACCAAAATCCGTGCCATTCAGAAAATATAGTACTATTTCGGCCGATGACTTTCGAATACTGAATGTGCACGAGTCCTCAGATCGAAGGTCGAGATTTTCCTTCAAATTCGCGTCGATTTCTAGCATGTTTCCCCGGACTCTTACGGCGGCTCGATAAATCTGGAAGTCTGAATGAGCAACACGACACAAACTATGGAAGAACTCATAGCTGATAGTAGAATTGAAGTGCAACTGACCATTCCATAGCATAAGCAAGTACCATCTCCGATAGGAGAATCCAATGGTAATGGTTCTAACGGAGTTCCTTGTGAATCGTATGATAGGTCGTTCGTCATCTGACCGGTATTCCAAAACGGTCGTGAAGCATCATTGTTTCCTTCAAAATGCTCGCACTCGGACAAGCATACTGATAGGTGATGCTGATTAGACTGCAAGTACATGGGCTGATAGTTTTGAATCTATACTCGACGCTTACGGTCAGATCGGGGAACACATGCCGCTACTAGAGCAGTATAAGTCTCTGTTCGGCACCAAACCTCATATGAGCCGCGTTCTTGCCCTTATGTATGCCGATATACTCAATTTTCACAAGAAAGCGGTACGCATGTTTAGGGGAAAGGGTACGGATCAATTTTGCTGATTCTTGAAAAAATTCGTCTGACATCCTGTAGCTGAGGTCTGGCGACAATTATTTCGTTCCATCTGGAAGGACTTCGGCACACGGTTCAAAGGATTACTCGATGGCCTCCGGCGACATAGGCAGCTGATCGTTGAGCAAGCAGAGCTTTTGCATTTCGAAGAATCGCAGAGCAACAACCAAGCAGTACTTGCTCACATCCAGCGTAGGTGTTGGGTGAAACCCCTTTCCCTATTCTGGCAAGTCTCATGATTTTTCCCTGGGATAATATAAACCCTCGAAACAATCCTTATCAGCCAATTACTGACTCATCCGTTACCCAGAATATGAGCAAGACAGATCGGAAAAGTGGGAGCGACTTAAACAGCAAGAACAGAATGAAAGAGACCGGAAATATCTTGCAATCTTGGATTGGTTTTCAGCAGCACAGAGTACTACAGCAGACCATGAAACCTTTCGTAACATACGGACTCCATACACAGGAAGTGGAAGCTGGATATTGAAGCATGAAAAAATTCAGAATTGGAGGGAAATGGATCCTCCAGTCTCGTTGATTTTGTGGTTGAATGGAATTCCCGGAGCAGGTATGCTACCACCTCTCATATGGTTAGGCTCGATGCCAAAGCGCGCCTGCTAATTCGAGCAAAGGAAAAACGATCCTTGCCTCAGTTATTATAGACAGTTGTTTGCAGAATACTTCATACACCACAGGGTATTTCTATTGCCAAGAAGACGACCCAGAAAAGAATGATTGCATCTCGATATATAGGGGTCTGCTGAGCCAACTTCTGAATCATTCTCGAGAACTCACTCCGTACTGCTATGAAAAGTACCTCTCCAGTGGAGAGCTTAACTTGACTTCTCCGGCTCTCGCCGAGAAATTGTTAATGCTCTGTATTGAGAAGATCCCAAAACAATTCATCATTATCGACGGCTTGGACGAGTGCAATCCATTGCAGCGGAAGTTGGTCTTATCATTCTTCACATCTGTGGTGGATAAGTGCGATGACCGCGAGCCCGGGAAGTTGCGTGTGCTTTTTGTCAGTCAAGATTTCGCTGACATCGGAAAGGCTCTTCAGACAGCCGACGTCATGAGGCTTACTCCGGGGGATAACAAGAATGATATCAAGTCATATGTCTATGACTGGTCGGAAAAAATCAAGAAAAAGTATGATCTCGATGACGAACAGACTGAGTTTATTCAAGAGTCAACTTTGATCAGGTCGCAAGGTAGTATTTATATCGAACGAGGAGCTTGACCGTCGCTGACGATTGATAGGAATGTTTCTCTTTGCAAAACTAGTGATGGAAAATCTACACGCGCAGGAAACTCGGACAGATCTCTTAACGGAAATTGAGGTGTATCATTTTCCGGAAGGGTTGGGAGATGCGTAAGTTTTACTCAATTTCCTTCCTCGCGAGGCACGCAGCATGCCAAGCACCCAAACCTGGTCTTGTATTATCTTGTCAGATATTTGATGTCTCAACTATGATTGCCTAGCTAATCTTAGTCATAGTTACGAAAGAATACTCCGCCGTCTGGAGCGGAGCTTGGAGTCCAAGAAATGGGGCATTGTTCGTAAACTACTGGGCTGGATGGTTTGCGCCAAGCGGCCGCTCAAGTGGCGAGAAATACAAGCTGCGGTGTCTATAGACCCAGATAAGCAGACAATGGATTTCGATAGCAGAAGCTTACGAAGCAGTGTTGAGGATTATTGTGGCTCACTGATTCAAGTATTGTCTGGAGATCGCGTGGAACTTGTGCACACTACTGCAAAGATGTAAACTTCCCCTCGCGTTGCTGTTATCTCTGTGCTTACACCCAGATAGGTACATTACGGAAAGTAAACATGTTCGACCCTCGGCAGTCGAATGCAACCTAGCATCACTTTGTCTTCGGTACTTGACATTCGAGTGCTTTGACGATGAGATAGGCTCTGATGATTTGCGGCTCTTCACCACGAACGGCTTTCTTTCCTTTCAAGACTATGCTGCCGCAAAATGGCTCCAACACATTCGTGCTATTATCAAGAGGTCAACGGCCCAGTTCTCTACAGATGATGAGTCGCAAAATGCGCTATAAGAGCTCGAGCTAGGCTTAAAAGACTTCTCTAGTCGATACGAGCAAGAAATCACACAATGCTCAATCCCAAAAGAAGTCGAAGAAGACTGCGAACCATTCAAAGCCTACCAATTCCACGCATGTCTAGTCCAGGTCTGGAACCACATCTACCAACACGACATCAAAGGACCTGAAGCCGGAAAAGAAGTAAGCCTGCAATCCCTCAACAAATCCTTGCTCCGCAACCGCGCCGTTCTCGAATTCCCCCCTTCCTCGACCCACAGCGAAGCAATCACCATCTTCTACGGCGACAAACACTTCAAATGCCCACGCCCCACATGTTTCTATTTCCACGAAGGGTTCAAAGACGTCCGTTCACGCAACCAGCACATCAACCGTCACGACCGACCATTCAACTGCGCCTTCCCCGATTGCTCCATTGCCGAATTCGGCTTCTCGTCAAACAAGGACTTGGAAAAGCACAGGAAGCTTTTCCACCCGGAAATGACGGATCAAGCGAATGCATTTCAGGGAAAGATGAAGCCAACGGCAGACACGCCGTGGGCGTGTGAGTTATGTGGCAAGAGGTTTACGAGGGGCTTTCATCAGAGGAACCATTTGAGGAGCCACGCCGGGGAGAGGCCTTTTAAGTGTGGGGAGTGTGGGAAGGCGTTTACGAGAAGTAATGATTGTAAGAGACATGAAAAACTTCATGCTAGGCGATAAATAAAATATTCTTGAAATGAATGAAAAGAAAGAATTACCGAGGGTTGAAAATTTGAAACAAAATAAAATAGAACTTAATAATTAATATCATTAATGTGACAGCGCTGCCAATATGTGGCTGAGACGCTACTGAAGTGTTTAAGTTTGAGATAAATATTTGCTAACGCGCGCTCCGCGCGCCGATGCCCTGAAACGGGGAACTTATATGAGTTGAAAGTCGTAGTGGACGATGTATAGTGCACAATAGGTTCGCACAGTAACACATTACTTCGCCCCAGTGGAGAGGAACGGTTGCGGGCATAGTCTATGCCTAGCTAATCTATCTTAGGAATAGCGCCTGCAGAAGGAGCCCTGGCGATTACGTAGGATGGGCCGTGGCAGCGGCTTTGCTGGTGGTCGCAGCAATCGGGTCACCAAAGCGGCCCACCAAGGCTCCTGCCGGCGAGGAAGTAAACCCTTTTACTTCGTTTCAGGGCATGGCACCGCCCGTACTGTAAGAGTAACTCAAGCAGGGGTGTTGTGGAAGCTACTTGTCGCTCGCTAATGGCCTGGTACTGTACTTAGCCTCTTCTGGTGTGAGCAGGCAAAGTGAGCTTGGTGTTGTCGTTCCGAATCAGGAGTTTGTGCAATACGTCACGTGGTACGGCTCTGGTGTTATATAAGGTTTTCAAGGGCTTTGCAGTTCATTAGGCAGCTTTCACCTAGTTCGCAGATAGGTTGAATTGACTCCGCTTTACCTTCTTCTAATGTAGAAGAAGGGGCTTTTGTAGATAAAATCTCGGAAATTTATAGCACTGCTAGAAAAATAGTTTACTTCATTTACACCTATTTAGGGAAGAAGTGAATAATCCCTTGAGTTACCTAGTCCTATTCTTGGATTCATTTTCACTCTTTATAAGACGGTATGTAATGACAAAGCTATACCTGACCGTCCTAATGTAAATACAATTCTGTTTCAAAGCGCCAAAGCTGAATGCTATGAAGGTATAACTGATTATTTATTCGCGCAATTATTGTATTTCATCGGAAGTGAAAAATTAGCCTTGTTTGTAAAATTGGGACTGATATTTGTATTGCGCTCGTTGTGAAGCTGTAGTGAGTACCCAGCTGCGTAGAACCTCAAGCTATTGGCAGAATTTCTCTTTTAGGTCACGACCTACGGATAGTGTTATATTTTCTGCAAGCTCGCATCATCATCTCATTAAATTCGTCCGATAAGATGAGGATATTCTTCACTACTTTAGACTAACGCTGCTCAATTCCCCGCTCCAAGAGCAGCATATATCTTGCTTTCAATATCAACCCACATCCCTAAAACCTTACCATCTGCAAAAGGTAGTATTTGTGTGCAAATTATACCAGCAACCCCCTTCTCTCTATCGCACCACCACCATAGGTTCGGCAATCCAGCCCAGAAACCGGTACTGGTTGATCTCCCGGTTGCGCCCCCATTGCTCAGCATCATCGTGAGTCCCCAACCTTGCGGTGGATTTCCAGGAACCGGGTAGAGTTCCGGGATGGCATTGGTCAAGTCAGGCTTCGAGGCTGGAATTCCTTGCCCACCGAAATTGGGAAACTCCTTGATTTGGTTGCGAAACATTTCTTCGACGGTTGCTTCAGCCAGAATTCGGGCACCTGTAGTGGGCGAAATTCCGTTGTTGAGAAGTGTCCCAAGGATTTCTGTGCTGGTAAGCTAGATAACGACGGAGCGTGGAGAGTGGCTCACGGCAATAGTCTCGAGGTTTAGCAAAGCATCCAGCCCCGCCACTATTAAAGCAGGAAGAGATTTCCTCTGCAGATTCCACAACCAGTGGCCGTCGAAGTAGATGATCCCGACTCATCAAGGATCCATTTGGATTTCGTTGGTTCATGTAGGCCAACTTGCTCTTCATGGACTTTGTAGGAATCATAGAAATATCGCTGAGACCTAGAGGCTTGAAGATATTCTCATGAAGGAATTCGTTGAGGGACTTTCCAGTGACTCGCTCGAGGGCAACGCCAGCCCAATCTATGTTGATCTGACATAGTTGTTAACCAATGTTCGTCTAACCTGGACATGGACTTACACCGTATTCCCATGCCTCTCCTGGCTGGTTAACTAAGGGTTGCAGCATGTCGTACATACTTCCGGAGAACTCATCGTAGCCAATAGGAAAGCTATAATCTCGAAGCTTCTCATTGAAGAAAGTGTACCCGAATCCGGCTATAAAATCTCAGAACATATCAGTCTTTGAATGGAGCCCACCACGTACCAGTATGGGTCAAAAGCATTCGGAGGGTAATCGCCCTTTTTTTCTCCACCAATGTACCGTCATCTTGCAAAACCTTGACACTTTTCAACTCGGGACATAACTTTTCCAATTGGTTCGAGTCGTCTAAAGCGAGTTTACCTTGTTCCACAAGCTGCAAACAAGCAATACCAACAATCAACTTGGTACAAGATGCAATCCAATATATGTTCTCCTGGGTCATTGGCTCATGGCTGTTAACACCACGCTTGCCCGCGCAGTGTGCAAAAAGTTCTTTGCCATCCCGACCCACAATTACAACGGTCGCACCTGGGATGTCCGACCTCGGGTCTGTGCAGGCAGCATCGACAGTTTGACGGAGCGAATCAAGTACTGCCGTAGAGAATTGTACCATTTTAAGAAATATTTAGAAATGAGAAGTTGTAGAAGCGAGATATCTGATACCGAAGGTAGCATAACAACAGCCACTCTTGCAGCTGCTCGTTATTATGTAACAAGGATTGAATAGACTTCGCAACAAAAAGTATTCAGGTTCCGATCCGACGCTATCTCATATTTTCCCTTTTGGGAAGCGCAGGCCTTCATTGTCAGCGGCTCCGATAGAGATTCGGAGCCGACTGCATCTTCATGCAGCTCGCTCATGCGGAGCCGTCTTACTTATGCCGATCTCTGGTGGAAAAGCTGGAACAAGTTAGCGTTCCGGACCCTTGCGGAATTCGGCTGTGGACCCCGCAATATTCCTCGAGACTCCGGCTTATCAAATCAAATTGTAACATACCGATTCGCACTAAGCACGGCTACGTGCAGTTATCGCTGTTGAGAACGACTTTACGACTGGAAAAAGGGCCTTACAAGGCTTTCTGAGCTGTGGATATCATGGAACGTTTTAGTGTTCCTTGCTTTCCTTTCCCCCTTTTTCTGAACGAGACATGAATCGTAGGAAGGACGTGAAACCGAGCAACGGGGAAAAACTTGGAACGGCGAATTTTCACCACCACAATGTATTCTTATTTTTTTTTAAAAAAAAGATATATATTCGTTATCGACAACTTCACTTTAGTTAGAATCGCGGCTTTTAGAATCTTTTGGGCACTTTTCAAAAATCACGATTCTTTTGGTGTCCATGCATTCGCCGTTCCTAGTGGTTCGCCGGTACCCCGCGAACTCTTCTTTCCGAGATGATCCTAACCTAGCTTTCCCCGCATTCTCACTTCCCCTGATCCCCCGCACTCTGACCTCGAAACCTGCTCTCTATTATCTGGGGACCAGAAGTGGCGCCATTTCCCATGCTTCAACAACTCACAATGGTGACACGAGCATTGCAAGAATCTCTAGGATCGTGGGAAGACTCAGCTGTAGATCGAGTACTTTGTGGGGAACAGTCACTTCCGGGAGTGGTGTCAAAGTCTGGTCGAAGGCAGCATCGAAGCTGCGATCAATGCAGAAAAGGCAAAAAAGGGTGTGACGCTGTTATTCTGAAAGATTTTGGAAGTGATTTGGCCAACAACAATGTAGAAGGTAGTCGGGAAAAAGGTGTGTTAGAATTCCGTTCAAGTTGCTCTTGTGGAGTTTCTGACATTGTCCAGGAACGTTTCCACTCGGTCCATGCTCGAACTGCACAAAGACTGGCAAGGATTGTACCTTCGTATGGCTTTTCTCACAAGAGAGAGACCGTATTCGACGAACGAACAATGGACCGGGACCATCTTCAAAACGCGTGAAGCTGCGAGCAACTGAAGCCCAGTCGGATATTTCAAGTCTGAACAGCCTGTCATCAGATGGTGCCCGAGAACGCTTCAACATTTTTTCCGCATCATCCTCATCTCCCAAAAGGGTGCGGCGTGGAGGCAGTGGACAGAGCGAACACACCTCTATTGTTAGTCTTGAACAATCGGCCAGGCCTCCTATTCTACAATGGGACTTCGATGACATTTCGGAAGGAGGCAGTGCGTTTGAAAGTCCTGAAACTTTCAGTAGTATGTCTCAGTCTTGGAAGAGAAGAGCCTCTTATGAAGAAGAAACCGGCCAACCACCCCCGTTCTCAGACTTCGTCTGGAGTGAGCCCCTCAACACTGAGCCGTTCCATGATAAAATCTCAAAAGGGAAAAGTAATTCAATGGGGTGTTCTTCTTCCGCTGCCTCTGGCACCTCTCGTATTGGGAAAAACCAAACTAGTACCTCGAGGCAAACGAAACGACGAATACAGACGCCAGTCGATATCTCTCCTTTCTCAATACCGGAAAACCTGGCAACTTTCACCAACAAGAGTCTGATGACTGAGAATTTGATGAAATTGTACCATGATAGCATGGAGAATGCACTATCATGCTGGTTGACGGAAAGGACGTGCCCTTACGGCAACCGAGCATTAACTTCAAAGGGAGCTGACTCAATCGACCCATCGATGCTCCGCGAATGGGGCCCTGATTGGTCCAACAGAATATGTAGACAGGTCATCAACCTTGATCGGAAGTTTTCTGTCATTCAGGACAGACCGCTGACCAGGTCCGAAGACAAGGCAGCATCCAACGCACTAAACCTGACAATCATGGCGTTTGCAACTCAGTGGTCTCAGTCGAGCGAGCGGAGTCGAGCAAAGTTTCAGCCTGTAAATACCAACAAGGTCCCATGGGAACGGTCCAACGATCTTGTCAACGACGAGGCACGAGGCCCCGGATACGCTAGCCAT
Organism: Phialocephala sp. D728; assembly: GCA_003988865.1. Lineage (NCBI taxonomy): Eukaryota > Fungi > Ascomycota > Leotiomycetes > Helotiales > Mollisiaceae > Phialocephala > Phialocephala sp. D728. The sequence continues at coordinate 123,916 of QYAJ01000057.1, forward strand.
CATGTGGAAGACTTCATACCTCCAGCAATGGAGTTTGATAGAACTATTCAAGAAACACTTTGGGCTCAAGCAAGGCGTGCAATACAAGATGCAACACATATAGAATCATTTCGGGTTGTTTTTGCTCACATCATTTTTGCTCTTACTCAGAGACCACTGAACTTTGATCAGCACTTCCCCTCCCCACGGCCAAAAGCCAGGAAAGCATCTTCAAGAAGTCTACACACCACTTTGACTCCAGAGAGCGAAGATAACGAGCAGAGTAATTCCGCGTCTGAGGCCACGGATCGGGAAGAGCATAGCAGACTCATTGGGGAGATCGAAGATGTTATTGATCAGGATGGGCCCCCGGTCTTCCTAGAACAGGGACTTCGTCATATGCACGCTCTCCGATACAAGGTGGAGGGCATAAAAGCACAACAATGGAAATCCAAGGACGAAAGCGGAAGGATAAACCCAGGAGCTGACTCCACTTCTGCACAGCTTACCCAGGAAGACAGAAAAACAGTGGACCTGCTTTATTGGCTCGGCGTTATGTTCGACACCCTCTCGGCAGCAATGCATAAGCGGCCGCTCGTTGTATCGGACGAAGACAGCGATATACATCTTGAAGATCCTCCCTGTCCAAATTGTCTACGCCGGCACGGCCTTAGCTGTGAAGACTGTCAAGTTCCGTTGACGGAACTACATATTCCAGGTCGCTTAATGCCAACAAATACTTCAAAGCTCTGGAGCTCATTTTTCTTCCAAGACCAAGCCCTTCGTAATAACACCCCACCAATCCGCTGGCCATGTTCCTACCAGTCTGCAGCAACTGCACTCGCTGATGCCGCTCCCATCAAAGTCCTTCTCTTCCGCAAAGTCACACGAATACAAACCTTGATAATACGACATATCCATGGAGAGCAACTAGAAGAAGCCATCAAAGATGCCCTCAAGGTACATCAATACTGGAATGCATTATATGGACCATTCATACTCGACTGTGTCGCTCATCACGACCAACTCCCCGCTCGAATTCAGTCTTGGTACATCTGTCTAACAGGACACTGGCACCTTGCAGTACTTCTGCTCGCCGATATCATCCAAGTTATCGACACCGACGGTCGGTTAGGTCTCGAGTCTCATCGTCGCTGGCGCGAATCATGTGGCTTGGTCACTGCTCTCCGCCGACGTACCTCACGTGCTGTCGCCGACCTGGCAAGATGTTCCTGTCCGAGGGAGGATGCGTCTTTCCCTGACGCAGGCGAATTCCATTTTGCGGTGAATCAGGGAGCTCTACTTACTGAGCCATGGACTCAGGTCTTGATTCGTGTGTTTGCTAAAGCTGGAGCTTTACTACTGGCTGATGTAGCAATATCTAAGTATAGAACTGACCCCGAGAACTCCTGCAATCAGGCCTTGAAGCTTAGTGAATCTTGTGTTGAAGCTTTGTGGTACTTAGGCAGAAAGTCTGATATGGCATTCCTTGCTGCCAAAGTTTTGACGGAGGCTTTGAAAGACACCAGGGAGAAGATGGTCACAGTGAAAATGTCCCACATTTCAGAAGAATGGCTTGACCCTGGATTCTCAGTGGATGGCGGCTTCTCTTTTTCCGGACTGTCAGCTCAGACTGACGGTTTTGCTCAGGCTAGTGGAGATGCTGAGTTTGGATTTTTGGAGGAAGATAAAATGCAGAATTTTCATGTTGGTTTGATGGGCGTTCATGATTTTGAGTCATTTATATGACGCCCCGGTTCCCTGCTCGTAGCATATAAAATCGTATAACTGGAGTATGCAGGTGCAATTTAGCTCAAAAAGGATTCATTTCTCCTTTGATATTCAACATTATATGTCTACATCCCTGCTCTGGGACCACTCTTTTTACCGTTTTTTTGGTCCGTCGTGAGCACAGCATTTTCATCCACAGATTTCTACCATACAGTTTGCTCCACAATACTTGCAAGGGAGGAGTCGGCTCCGCTCCTCACGAGGTTGGGGCGGTTCCGGACATGAATGCGGCACCAAAGACTAGCCTAAGGCAGACTTCTTGAGCTGGGTACAGTGTGGGTCGATTCAGATCCCTACGACCGGCGTACCACGATCCTAATTTGCTTCCGGGGAAGCGGGTGCAGCGTGACTGGTGGCGGCTCCGAGCCTTCTATGCTGCAGTCGGATCCTGACGTCTCGTTGCGGCTCCGTAAAGGTATACTGCGGGGTCGATAGTAAGGGCAGAAAGTGGATTGAATTGATCCAAAAAGTCTATATGCTGGATGATGGAAGAGCTTATATAGTGGAAATTTCTTAATCAATCAGAGCCTTTACGTCTAACTATTCGACACATGTTTTCTGTCGTAATTCAGTCAACAAAACAAAGCATCATTTCTTCCTTTGGCAGTCAAGCTAAACAATCATCCATCAATATGGGATCCATCGATAAGGGCATGAAAACTGAACTGACACAATACTCTCACCGTCGTAGCAAGATCGGACCCTACGCCGATGATTTGGACGTTGATGTCATTATTGTAGGAGGAGGTTTCGGTATGTATTTACCCAGCAAAACTTCCATGGCGCCCAAGAACTCAAATTAATCCTCAGGTGGCGTCTTCTGTCTCAAAACTCTCCGAGAGCATGGTCTTCGGGCTGTAATTTATGAAGCTGGCACAGATCTCGGCGGAACTTGGCGCTGGAATCGTTATCCTGGAGCCCGAGTTGACTCTGAGGTGCCTGAGTATCAGTTCTCCTGGCCAGAGGTCTACAAAGATTGGACATGGACTACCAACTACCCGAATTATGAAGAGCTCCGAGCTTACTTTGATCATGTGGACAAGGTCCTTGATATCAAGAAGGATTGCTCATTCGAAACGGTCGTGACTGGTGCGCAATTCAAACCTTCTGAAGGAAAGTGGCATGTCGAGACTGAGGACGGACGTGTCGCAAAGGCAAAGTATTTCATTGTCGCTGCTGGATTTGTAAGCATTGCTAAGACTTTCCATATTGTACTCTGACTTACATTTGTAGGCATCCAAACGCTACATCCCACCGTTCAAAGGCCTCGATAAGTTCAAGGGAGTTATTCACCACTCTTCTTTCTGGCCCGAAGAAGGTGTTGACGTTAAAGGAAAGCGATGCGCGGTGATTGGCACGGGCGCCTCTGGAGTCCAAATTGCCCAGGAATGGGGCCCCGAAGTTGGCGAGATGAAGGTGTACCAACGGACACCCAATCTGGCAGTTCCTATGCAAAAGCGCATGCTCACCCCAGAAGAACAGAATCTCGGAAAACAGTGGTACTACCGCCTTTACGAATACCGCGAAAAGTGCTTTGGTGGATTCCTCTACACCATGTATGAGAAGAATACATTTGATGATACCCCAGAGGACCGTGACACATTTTACCATAAGTTGTGGGACTACGGAGGATTCCGCTTCTGGCTTGGTAACTACAAGGACATGCTGATCAATGCTGATGCCAACACGGAAGCATACAATTTCTGGGCCAAACACATAAGAAATCGAATCGGCGACCCAAGGAAGCGGGACATCTTGGCACCACTGAAGATGCCGCACTTCTTCGGTGTGAAGAGGCCCTGTCTGGAACAGAATTACTATGAGCAATTCAACAGGCCTAATGTTGATATCATCGACATCAAGAACAACCCCATTGCCGAGTTCACCGAAACAGGCATCAAGCTCGAGGATGGCAGTCACGAAGAATTCGACGTCATCGCCATAGCCACAGGTTTTGTCAGACTCTCAAATTATCCCAAAATATGCACTGCAGCTAATATTCGAGACAGGATATTACAACCGGTGGTATGACCCACATGGGCCTCAAAAGCATCAACGACACCAATCTCCATGATGAGTGGAAAGCTGCGGCGAACACCTATCTTGGCGTAACGGTGTCCGGCTACCCGAATATGTTTCATCTCTATGGCCCACACGGCCCAACACTTCTTTCAAACGGTCCAAGTACTGTTGAAGTTCAGGGCCGGTGGATCGTTGACTGCATTCGCAAGATGGAACGCCAGAACATCAAGTACATCAACCCCACAACGGAGGCCACTAAAGCGTGGAAGAAGCGCATCAATGACCTCAGCAATGCGAGTTTGTTTCCTACAACAAAGTCGACGTACATGGGTGGAAGTATGCCTGGGAAAGCATTTGAGCAGGTCAACTATGCAGGTGGGATTCCGAACTACGTTGTCGAAATTCGGGAGGCTTTGGATGGGTGGAATGGGTTTGATATTGTAAAGGCATGAGATGTCACCTCATGTTATGGCAATAGACAGTTTTATGAGAAAGATCCATCCATATTTGCAAGGTCAAAGCTTGAACAATTTTATATCCGCTCTGAACCGAATAAGGTCTCAGTTTCGTCTAGCAACCTTTTCCACTCTCCTTAGGCCAGTCTCGAGCCACAATATCCACCTTGAGAGCAGTAAATGCGTTTCCATAACCATTTATTGCGTTTTTTGCTTGCTCAAAGAACTCTTTAATTTCTTGTTGGACCTCTTTAGCAACTCTCCAGAGGGAGTATTGTTCCTGTGTCAAATCAGACAATTTGAAAGGACCTGTTTCAAAGCCGACCAAACCACTAGCTAAGATCTCCGTCTCGTCTTCGCATACCAACAGTATCGTCTTCAGACCGGGAAGAAAGCGAGGAAGACATAATAAGCTTCGCGTGATATTTATTACGTCATGGTAACCATAGTATGCGCGAAACAACCCAGTGATATCCTCGTCTGCCACAGGCCAGGCAAGCGTAGTAATGTTCTTGAAGAGAGTGGGAATTGATAGTTCGAAATCGGTAGCACACGTGAGCTCAGCGAGAAAACTTCCGAGACTCTTGAAGTACAGGGCATCATGGGGACCAAGGCGAATCTCTTTGTACTCATCCACAGATGGAAGGTGAATTGATAGTTGCTTGACTGCAATTTCTCGTGACTCCTTGCATGCCATCAATAACCCGATCTTTACGTCGCTCGTGTTGAAGTCTGGCTTGAAGGTGTGGATTACTTTGGTGTAATAGTCTGCAACGGTTGATTAGTCTCTAATTGTCGATGAAACAAGCAATACTTACAACGCTGGCAGATTTTTACCGTTACCTTCTCTATGGTGAAACAGCTTGGAGCTTCGACTTTGATAAGGCGCGCAGTAGGTAGAACGTGCTTCCAAATCTTAAGACGTAGCTCGATGGGTAGTCTCGGGAAAGGCGCAAACTGCGCGGTGTTTGTTCCGGAAGCCATCTCAATGCGGCGAGACATCTTGTGTTGAGACGGATTGCGCTGAAGTTGCCAAGCCTTTGCGCGGTCTTGAAAGCGTCCAAGAGCATGCAGATCGGAATGTTTAAAGCACTTTCGAAATCGACATAGAAAGCTCGCTTATTAGTGCCAGTTATCGAGACTAAGAAATGAAAAGTGAATCAACTTTTAAACGCCGACGTTCAAAGTTAACGCCCTGGGATAACTATTACTATTCACTCAGTAAAATATAAGCATTGTCCAACAGGCTTCACTTTTTCACCATGATTAAACACCGCCGTTAAAACAGCGCTTGGGTATCACTTCCATGCAAATTCCGTCACATCCTCTCCTCATAGTCCTTTACCCATCCCATAGGAGCATCAATATTCTGCTGCTGACAATACCACCGAGTATACATTGGTACCAATACCGCCTCCTTGTGCAAGTACTCACTATACTTTGATTTGTACCCGTACGGAGAGCCGTTCTGACCCTTTCGCTTGATCTAATCTGTTCCCAAAAAGCGGCACTTTTGCAACCACGTCGGGTACTGCCATCCCATTCGCTGCGTTCTGTTTAGCACTTAAAATGCACTGCGTCAAAGTTGCAAATGTAGATAAGATCTCTCTTTCCATCAAATCGAATCTCACCATATCGCCCGCTCGGGATGATATGGAGCTTATTTTTGATATGTGCTTGACGTGATTCACGGCATGCGGAAAGCAAGGAAGAAGGCTTTTCTAGCGACTGCTCCATGTAAGCATAGGAGCGAGCTCCCGGTGGATGGATATCTTCGGGGTCTTTATCTAGACGGAACATGTGCATAGAGGCAATTCGAGGCTGTGTAGCTGCTCTTTCCCAGATCATGAGTTTAATTTCTAGAGGGAGCTTTGAAAAGCACGTGAATTCCCTGCTTGACACAGAAGGACTCATTATGCTATGTTAGTAAGGATTATGCTATCTATCATCCGAATTGTCTCGCCTAAGGAACCAGAACAGCGGCAATTCAAGGAAGTGATGTTGTAAAACCAGAGTACAAATATTCCATATTCTTCCAAGTGATTCTGATCCTTGATAGAAAGCAGGAATTTTAAACGGAAATCACTTACTCGCAAGCAACGCGCTTTCGAAGATAGTACTCTTCCCGCAATTTCTCGCATGTCACGATATCCTCAGACTTTTCACTACTCTCTACTCCGCCGTCGAAAGACATCTCAATCTCAGTGTCAGTGTTAGCGCCGAGCAAGCCCACAGCAAACCTGAGATAGAAATGGTTGGTAGATGGAGAGATTAGAGAGTCTTCCACGAAATCTATATATTCTGCCCGTGATTCTATTTTTTGCGCTATGGAAAGGTCTGTGGGTGTTATTTTCTCACTCAACTGTGATAGAAGAATGTAGGCCCGATCGCACCCCCTTTTCGTAAACGAGGCTTAGGTAATTATATTTGTTGTCACAATGAAACGCAAAAAAAATTCATTCAGCAGAAGTTTGGATCGTTCTAATTAAAGTCCTCAGAAGCTCAAAGTTTTAAAGTAGTTTGCTTTCACAATTAGGTCTAATCTAATAAAGTAATTAAAGTACTTTTTCCTTTGGTAGCAATTACAACTTGCCGAGGATGAGATCGAAGATTGGAAGAAGTTGGATGTGTAGTTGAAGGTCGGAAGAACAAACCATCGAAGGCCTTTGTGAAACTTACTACTTATCACAAACTTCGTGAGGGATCACAGGCACGCACTGTTGATGAAGTAGACCAGTGCACATAATCTAGCACCAGGAGAAAGCTTGCAGACAAATTCGCCAGCCACACTTCTCACTACAAAATTACCATTCCTATTCGTTATACGTCATCACACCTACATTAACATGCCACTTAGATAGTCAAGTTCCCCACCAACGGCAGAATCCTCGAACTAGCACCTACAAACACCCCATACTGTCCCTTCTGCAACAACCACTTCTGCGCCACCGTATCCCACGTACTCAGGTCCCTCCTCGTCAGATCAAAACTAACGCTCACACTCTTCCCCTTCCCCACATCGACTTTCGAGAATCCTCTCAATTGCTTCGCTGGACCGCCTGGAATACCAATATACAGCTGCGCGACTTCCGCTCCATCCACAGAGCCAGTATTTGTGACGCTTGCGGTGATGTGGAAAAGTACGTCCCAGAGATCTTCCTGTCCACCCTCGATGATTGCCCCAACGGGATACGCAGCCGTGGAAGGACCAGAGACGGGGGTAACGGCCAACGAAGAATAGGAGAATGTAGTGTAGCTAAGTCCGAAGCCGAATTCAAATCTTGCGGTGATATTTGCTTTATCGAAGGCGCGATAATCGATATACACTCCCTCTGAGAAATCGTCTTGTGGGAATAACGTATAGATGCCCTCTGGCTGCACCGGGCCTAGAAGATCCCCGTACGCAGATTCGTTCATGGGGACTGAATAGGGGAGTTTTCCGCTTGGGTTACTGTCTCCGTAAAGGATGCTGACGAGAGCTCGTCCGCTGTCCTGGCCGGGGAGGTGGGCATAGATGAGTGCCGTGACGTTCGGATGCGATATGAATTGATCTACAAGTCGCACGCCAGCGTTGTGGATCACGACTATTGTGTTCTTGCACTGTTTCGCGATGTTGATGACTAGGGCGTCGGAATAATCGTCGTGGACACCTGGACGGTCCGACCCTTCTGTTGCCCAGGCGTTGAGCATCACTATGCATGCGTCTGAGGCGGCATCCACAGAGGCCGTACTGTTGATGTTCGTTACGTCCCAGAGGAGTTCTGATCCATCTTCCCAAGCTCGTTGATTCAGAGCCTCAAGGGGCGAGGAGATGTAAGAGGGGTTATTGGCTCCTGAGCCACCGGCAACGGTCATGGTGCTGTTGAGAATTTGGGAACCATGGGGAGGACCAGCGGTTGAGGGATTGGTGCGTGCTGCCACGGCATCGTAGCCGAATAGTGAGATGAGTTTGGGGGATTTGAGAGGGAGGCCGAGGGTCTCGTTGGTGTTTTTGACGAGGACGTGACCTTCAATTGCGGAGGTGAGGAGGACTTGTTTTGAGGAGGGGGATTTAGCGTCTACGAAGACGTGTTGAGATGGAAGACTCTTGGGAAGACCGATGCCTGGAGAGGGGAAGTTGGGTGAGTCTTGGGAGAACTGGTACCAAGTTGCTATGATTCTGGTTGAGAGTTAGTCAATGTTTCAATGATCAAAAACCCAAAAAGACAAACCTGGTTGCCATGTTGTCAATGATGGTTTGGGCCAAGGACCCGTTGTTGATAGCTGTTGTGAGATTCTTGGCTGAGAAAGGCAAATTCGGCATCACCATATCCAAACCGGCCTCAGCAGCAGCATATCCTGCATGCAACGCTCCCCAATCACTGACCACAAACCCTTGGAATCCCAGCTCCTCTTTCAGAATACCGTTCAGCATCTTGCTGTTCTGACAAGAATACGAGTTATTGACACGATTATACGAGCACATGATATTTCCGCTGCCTGCATGCACGGCATCCTGGAACGGCCAGAGGTACAGCTCATGCAGCGTTTTATCATCAATATTACTCGAAACCGACTCGACGCGCTGACTCTGGTTATTTGTCGAAGGATTACGATTCGTTTCTGCTCAGATCAGTTACCATCCTCACATAACATCTTATTTGAGATTTCATACCTTGTTCATTCCCAATGAAATGCTTGGTACTAGTCACAACACCATTCTCCTGAATCCCACGAACAGTCTCAAATGCCAACGCACCGCAAAGATAAGGATCATTAGAGATGCCTTCCCAATTCCTGCCCCCCTCTGCAACGCGACCAATGGGACCAACAACCGGTCCGAGAGCGATATTCACGCCTTTATTTCTGAATTCAGCGCCCATATGCAGAGCTCTCTTATACGCCAGATCGCGATTCCAGCTATTCATCCATCAGCCTTGTCCTCTCACCCCATCTCATCCCATCTCGTCTCATCTCGTCTTCTACTGTGAAAAGGAAGGAGAACTCACGTAGCACCAACATGAATGCCACTATCCCAAGCATTCACCCCATCCGCCAACCTCACCCCATTCCCCGCATCCTGCAAACACAACCCCTTAAACCCCACCCGCTCAATCGCCGGAATCCACCCCACGCACCCATTGCTCGTACTCTGTCCGTACGTCAGATTATTCTTCTCTTCCTGCGTCAAGTTCGCCACGAGCGCAACTGCTTTCGCATACGCGGCTTTCCAGGACGGCGTGGTTCCTGAGGGGAGAGCGGCGGGCGCAACAGAGGGCGAGAGGCCGTAGAAATGCGTGTCGGAGGCGATGGTGGAGTTTTGGGCTGTGGTTGGGGTGAGGAGGAGCGAGATGAGGGAGAGGAGGGTGAGGGAGGGGACGACGGAGGTGGGGAGCGGGAGCTTCATGGTGAGGGCGGGAGGTACGCGCTTGGTGATGCCCGTGGTGTGTTTTGGGGAGTCGCGACTGTTTGTTGTTGTGGTACGGTATATATATCGAACCCCAGCGCGAAAACAGAAAATTTTCTCTTTGGGCTTTTGGTTTTTGGCAATTGTCCCTCGTCGCTCGCGAGGCTCCTCGTCTATACCTCCTTCACACTACCTATATATCGACGCCTTCCCCGCATTCTTGACATCTCTCAATCCTCTCATCCTCTCCTCTCCTCCCCTCTCCTCGTGTTTCCTTAGCTACAGAGCTTAGCACATCCTTTCATCTTCCCCGCATCCCGCACCTCCTGGTGCCTCCACTTCTCGAATTTTCGAGCCTCACCGGATTATTTCTTCCGTCCATCTGCCTCAGAGGAGCTCGAATTCGGCCTCGGATTCTCGGCAGAAGATGGACCGCGAGGTGCTTGGCAGCATCATCTGCGCGTATAGCCTCCCCATATCTGGCAGAAACGGGACGGAGAAGGCCCGGAGTGCAGCCGATGGAATGAGGAGAATGGTACGTTGTATGTACAGTACCGTACCTGGATTGTCGTTGAGGCAGATGTCAATGTCGATCACCCCGCATTTTATGCGGGAAGCGAGCGAGCGGCAGAACGACGGATGCGAAAGCGGTCACGATGGGATCCACTCGAAGAAGGGGAGAGGTTGGAAAGCGTGATGGAAAAAGTGACCACGGTCTGGAAATTATACCTAGAAAAAAGGTTTCGCGTGGGTGGTTTTCACTTGCGCAGGTTTGAAAGTCCGTCGCCGCTAGAATTAGTCTTGTTATTTTGGGGGAATTTAAGTTCCTTTCGGATTCTACACGTAAATGTCCGTTGCCCTCTCAAATTACCAGTCGCGATCCCACCCTTGAGACATTCAACTCCTCTCTTCAGCTCCAAATCCCCAATTTTTCCTTTCTGAGCCAGGGAAAGAAATGTAGACCCCACACCGGCAAAGCCCCAAATACCAGTCCATCAAAATCATTCTTGGAAGATGCTTCTTGTCGATGGATGCACCCAAGTAATGCGAAATTCAACGGCCTCGGCAAGAGCGAGGAGACTTATTTTCCATTCCCTCAACACCCGTGACCTGTTTTAAGCATCGTTGAAAATCTTGTTTATCCACTGATGCAAGAAGAGAATCATGTCCTTGCTCGTGATCTTGAATCTCGTATATGAGAAATCCTGGCACGGACAGGAATTATTCGACAATCTCATTACCGCATGGTAGCGCACAATCGCTAGATCCCCCGAAGAACGCAAGATTGCATCAAATTTGTTCGCCTCATGTTAGGGCCATAATCTCATTCTTGATGTGTGATGGCCTATTGACGAGATCAGCTTGGACATCGTGCGATGTACAGGCGTTTAGATCGCGGTACCTGGGGTTCCAGGATTTCCGTTTCCAGGCCGAGGTGGAGTTGCCTCTCTACCTAAATCCCTGTGTTCTTCCCTCGCTCTGTCGATCTCTGCCTGCAAAAGGGTCATCCCGCGATCCGCAACTGTGATGATATTCTGTAGCTCTTTCAATGCCTGCTCGTTATGGTTGAAAAATAAGCCATCGATGCACCGTTTGAACCAAGATGTGGTATTATGGTATCTTTGGAAAGTCTCGGCGTCGTACTCCTTCATTTTGCGATGTAGGAGTGCACGCTCCTTTCTCTTGGCATCTTTATCAGCGGGTGTGAGAAGATGTGAAGAGAAATGGGGAGGGCTGTGAGATGTCGACGAGGAGCTGGACGTTGGTCTCGAATTTGAGGGAGTGGACGCCATGGAGGAAGAGACGATGGGAGGCCAGGTCGGTGGATTGTTGACTAAGTTTGTTATGGTTTGCATAATGATTGGGTCTGGGCCTTTCATTACAGCCTGAACGAAGCGTTCGTCGAAAGAGCGGTTTTGGTCGGAGGGATCCTTGAGGTCATATTCGGATCGTGATTCGCGAACTGGAGGCTCAAAGTCATCGTAGCCGATCCCAGTCACGCGGAGGACGTCCAATTTGAGAGTCTCGAGATTGTAAAGATCTTCTGCTAGCCAACAGCACTTTTCTGGTTTAGGAATGCCGGGGTAGCCAATCCATAATGATGTATTGCCAAGCACTTCCGTCCTTCGGACTTTGAGGTAGACCTCGTTCAGGTAGAGCTCTTTCAGCGTCCCGGATATTTGGCTGATCAAGTTTAAGAGTGCATGTGGATCCATGTCCACACGCTTGAGCTCCAAACTTTTGAGTGCTAATAACCTTTCTGAAAGATTCTCCCTTGAGAATGGCAGGGACCGCATATTCCAGACCTGCTGTTGGACGCCGTGCACGTGAACCCTGCTGTTGATATTCCTCTTGACATTCCAGCCTATCAGACATAAACTGCGAAGATCTGTAGCTTTCTCAATGAGAAGCCATAAGTTCTGAGCGAAAGTACTTTGCCGACTGTAGCGTGATTCTTGTCTCTTGATAGAGAGCACAAGATGTTTTAAGCCTTTAAATACCTCCATTGTATTTCCGATATCGATGTGGTTATGGCATATATCAATCAGCGTTGTATCGCTTACATGGTCAAGCACCATATGCTCAACACGTTTGAACTCCTCCGGCCGCACTCGAAGGCTTGCCATCGTGGTCGCCAGGAGGAGGGTCGCCGTTCGACTTTGCTGTCCAACGACCTGAAATGGCAGATTGAGCTTGAGCCGCGTCATATTGGGAGTGTTCATAAGAGCAACCTAGTCCTTAAGTAAGCTGATGTCCTCCATATTGTGTGATACACTGACCTCCACCAGTTGCCGGTAATCGGTCTCGTCGAAGGTTGTCTCGTTCATGCAGTATTTTCGAAGAGATTCGAGGAGGGGTACCATCTCGGGGACTTTGGGTATGAGGCCGTGGAAAACACTCGCAAGGCGTTCAATCTCTTCTGCAGGTCTTATGAGTAGCCATTATAAACATTGCTGTGTGAGTAAGGGTGCGGGGTAGATGGAAACAAAGTAGCTCCATAGTCTCGCAAAGAGTAAGAGAGAGCAGTATATCTCGGAACTAAATAGAGACTAAATCATCATAAAACATGCGCAACGCACCTTCGTCTCTCACAACCATCAGGTCCAGGTACAGTGCTTCAGCTAGGCTCCCAATCCGGCTTAGAGCTCCAACATCCATCGCGGGAGCGTCTTTTCTAAATCGAGAGAACTCCAGTTGCACACACTTGAAAACGTACTGCCTCAGTGCCGCATCGAAAGCTCTGCAGACGAGTCGTAGGGGCATCACCACATTCTTCTCGCACCTGCATATTCGGACTTCCCAGAGCAGGATAACGCCCAGGATCTCGGTGGGGAGCTTATCCATGGCGACGCTGATGGCGCATCTGTTGTGAAGCTTGTGCGGGCTGTAAATAATTATACCAGTGACTCGTTGTGGAGTGGGTAATATGATGTCGCTGCGGTGTTGACGTTTCGATGTCGTCGGCGAAATTGGTGCGAGGCTGCGCTTAATTCAAAGGGTCCAAACCCACCCACCTATAACGCGCGTTTAGCCTCGTTGAGCGTAGACAGTTTGATTCAAAAACACAGTTGCATTTCTTCTTAGATCGCTACATGGTTTTCAGGTACAAATAAGTTCGCAGCTACGAGAAGTCTTTGTTCTTATTGTCGTCGCCATACTTTGAGTCGCCGATGGTGGCTTGTCGATCTTATCAAGATCCCTGCGGTGCAGCGTTTTGTCACGTGATTGATGCCAAACTCTCAGCCTCGAGGTTGAGAGCGCACTCCTCCTTCATCTCACAGGGAACTTGGATGCTGTATACTTCGAGTGAACGAGACGGGACAACGCCCCCCACACCGCTCCCTGATCGTCCGTTTCATCGTTGGGTGACGTTATCGTTCTCCTTCTCCTTCCCGTCTTCCAACTCCCGATAAATGCTCAGGGGTCGCACGCTATCATCAAGGGTAGCTCGCGAGGCTGGAAGCTTGATTGGCACTTGTGCCAAAGAGCGTTTGCAGGCTTGGAATCTTGAATATTAGGTTACCGCTATTTCGCTGCAATTTCCAAGTGCCCGTCGCAGTATTTCCAACTGTTGGAGAACGGTGTTCTTGAACACTTGGAGGCATCCGAGCCGCGCTGCCGTCAGCCTCGGACAACGAATTCCGCATGAGAAAAGTAAAACGCGGTGCCTTCAGCCTATAGAGCTGAGACTCGCAGCAAGATTTGAGAACATCGCGAATCCCACAAGCGCCTGGCCGCCGCGACCGATGTGGGAAGCCGGCGCTGGGCAGTGGTGAAGCATGAAAGGGTCTTTCACAGGCAAAAAAGGGAGAGACAGCGTGACCGAGCACCTGCACCGCACTGCCCGCGGTTGCCTGCGGCTACATGCCAGAATGTTGGGGCATGGCTTTTGCGCGATACCAAGCAGAGGTTCCTGCACCAGGTCTCAAGCCGTCTGCCGGGTCAGGGAGCAGAGAGATGAGGCTGGAGCTCGACCGCAGAGACCATTCCCAGCTGCAGGACTGCCACGAAAGTGAACAACGGCTCTGTTGCGTGAATCATAGGTATTGCTACGTATGCTAGTACGAAGCAAAGATCGGGATAGGGAACTGCACATCGGAGCCTCGTATGCCAATGCCGTTAACAATTCTCCGAACCGCAGATGCCACCACCGTGCCGAACACAGAACACAAGAACACAGAACACAAGAACACGCACGACTCGACACTCACCGAGATCGTTCTCCCGCGGATTGCGAAGATTCGAGCAGAAATACGAGCACGAGCGAGAGAGCGAGAGAGCGAGCAGCATACAAGCAAGCAAGCCAGCCAGCGGCGGCACTCGGCCGACCAACTTCGCGTGCAGATTGTGAGAGATCCGCCGCTGCAACTGGTGGCGTAGGTGCTCCGTAGCGTGCAGGGTATTAATAGACGACCTGTGTGGGCCCACCAGCACCACCAGGACCACGAGCAATCGCCGACGGTGACGAGCGCTATCAGAAAAATCACAGCCGCTAGATCTGTCGCTGCTCTTCCCTGCCCTGCCCTGCCCTGCCACAGCAACTCCACTCGTTCATCCACCATTGTTACCATCGCCTTGTCGTGCTCGCTGTGTATCTTAGTATTGTCGTCGCGCAATTCTTACTTTCGTTGATCTTAATTGTTGTCATCTTCTTTCCGATCTGCAATCTGCGACAAATCTTACATTACTCCTACCTATTTGCGCCTATCTCCCTAATCGCCAGGAATCCACTCCCAAGCCCATTTTGTGAAACAGACGCGGCCTTCCAGCAGATCCTCCCTACCTTCGGTCCTCGTCCAATTCTTGGGGACCTGGCATCTACACTTCGCTCTCATTCTTCTATCCTCACCTGCTCTGCCAGCCAGAGTCGTCCAGCTCATGGTCTGATGCTCTAACGCTCTAACATCGCTGCCAGCCCTCCTGCCATGCGCACCTAGATATCAGCTTACTTGCGGCCATGCAAGGTCCAATGTTGACAATGTCCCCGGCTTTCGACGATAATGCCGCATTCCCTCGTTCGCATTCCTCTCCCAATATACCCGACCTGGTCAATTTCGATTACAAACAACCAGCAACGCGGCAGGATGACGAGCTCCCCAGGTCTGCAAGTTTCACCAGCCTTCCAGTCCTGGATCCTCAGTACCGCTCCGAGAAGCAGCTCCAAGAATATATGACGGCGGATGTGACCGCCGAGCCATCAAACGATTCGCAGACGGGGCAGGCTCGCGATGAGAAGACGGAAAACAAGTTGCAGAAAGAAGACCGGCCGAAGCTCGAAAGGGTCGGGAGAAGGAAGTCCTTGGTCGCACGACCAAAGTCATGGATCCAGAAGGTCAAGGGCTCCCCAGAACGGCGGAGTTCGTCGGATGCGTTCGATACAACACCTGCTGATGCCCCTCCTGTACCTCCAATTTCCAAGGCTATCCGTGACAACAAAACGAAGACTGTATCAGAGTCGTTTGCAACATTTGCCCGGAAGTCGTGGATGACAAGCTCCAGATCACCTTCTCCAAATCGAAATATTGGAAAGATCACAGACAACGATGGACTATCTGTGGTGGAATCGAAGATGACGGGAAGTCCGATTACGTCTGCCAGCCAGTCTGTAGTACCCCAAACGAAGCTAGATGTTCCTCTTCCAAAGCTATCCGAGAGCCCCACGAAGTTAAAAAGAGTCTCTACAACCCCACAGAAGCTCAAATCCCGACCGCAAAGCGTCCTCATGAATTTTACAGCTTTCAAATCCGCGAACTCGTCGACGAGCAGCTTACACGGTAGCTCTGCCGATGAGAGGTCAACCCCAAGAACTTCCACTGACAGAGTTCCCCCTCTGCCGAAGACCTTCTCTACCGAAAAGCTACAGAACTTTACGACCGATATCCCTCCTCGCCGGCGAGATGAGTTGTGGTCGGCTTTTAGATCTCTAGAAAACGACTACTCTAAATTCCAAGCTAAGAGCTGGTCGCTGAAAACGAATGTCGTTCGAGCCTCACTTCTACCCTTCCTACGAAACCATGCCTCACATCCTTCGAACAAAAACCTTCGTCCCGAAGACCTCGACCGTCGAATAACAATACTGAACAAATGGTGGACGGGGCTATTAGAGGTGCTGGATGGAAGGCAGAATCAGACTGTCAGTGGTGTAGATCGACCGATCTTGCTGGAGGCATGCTATGCGATCATGACGAGACCCGAATGGAGGCTTGCACCATCACATTTTGCTCCTCTAGCTGAGCGCTCTCCCAACAGATCCCCAGAACGACGTCCGCCAATTTCGAGAAAAAAATCATCTGGTTCCTTGAGTTCTTCAGCCTCACAATTTATGACCGAGTCAGTCTATCATAATACCCGAAACCTATTCATTCAGAACTTGCTGTCCCAAATGAACTTTGTGGTAGATAAGATGTCATTGAGACATGCACCAGCAAGTCTCGTGACATTTTGTGGAAAGGCAGCGGCATATGCATTCTTCTTTGTCCCAGGAGTAGCTGAAGTAATGGTTAGGATATGGAAATTACAAGCGGAAGTTCTACGACGAGTTGCAGATGAGCTTGGTTTGCCGAGACGTCCGAACAAGGTCGCTCAAGATGAAGTTATAGCACCTTTTCCTTCCCATATCCATGGTCTCGGATGGTCTTCGGTGAAGCAGATGTCAAATCGGCTCAGACAAGATCCGCATCTAGTAATTCTAGTAGCGAAAATAAAATGGTATGGTCCCTGGGTTGCTCGATGGTGTGGGCGAGATAGCGATCTATTCTTTGTGTTCTCGAAGCATTATCATGTGTTGGCCGCGGAATTTTTGCCGACAGAGCTCCCTCTTACAGATAAAGCTCGTGCTCCTGGTACGTTCGGCAATCATGCTGATTGACCAATGCTAACTATCGCAGGCTTCATCCTTGTTCAAGCACAACTTCTGACCGCCCTCGATGCAACTATCCATCGACAACCTGCAGCAGAACCTCCCCCAATCACCTTTGATGATGTTCTCGCAGGAGCCGATGCCACTGCAGCTGCCCTGCCACTGCCATCGAATAACTCTGCCAGACCCATGGCAGAGAACCGTCTGATCATGCTGCTGCGAGATTTCATCTCTGAGCGCCCATCAGATTATGAAAACGCAAGGATGACCTTTGCTGAAACATTCGGAAAGATGATGCAAGCAGGAGCAAAGAGGACGTCGCTATTTGACCACAATGCATGCTTCGTGCTGTGTGATTTCATGGAAGAGGCATTGACGATCTTCGTTCGATTTCACCACGCTCACGGCCATGAGACCGATTTCATTGATTGGCATTTCTGGATGGATGTCTGCAAGAAGATGCTTGAGAGTGAAAACAGCATGTCGGAAATTAGGCTCTTTTCTTTTCTTTTTGGCTCATGGAACGTAATCAGTAATGATCTAAAACGGAAGGAGGTGTTGTGCTTGGAATGGTTACTGACTGAGGATACTTTCGACAAATTCTTCAATCATTGGTGCCCGATGGTAAGAGCATATTATATGCGACTATTGTGTTGGCGACTCTGTCGGGATGACGGAGAAACCAGTGACCTTGATACGTAAGTTCCAACCGACAACAATGGATGGCTGTAGCTAACAGATCCTAGCAAAATCTTCTGTGCTGTTTCGACTCGCGTCAAGTCGGTCTGGGCCAATTATCTATTTTTGAAGCAGCAGGCCGAGAAAGCACGTATCCTTCCACCATCGACAGCACCGTGTCACCCAGCCCCAGGAAGAAGACTCCTTATCATCCGAAATGACAATCAGTCACCATCTTCCAGTCTGTTTCTTGGCTTTGATGGTATTGTCAATGCAACCTCCTCTCAAGTCACGCCAGGCACCACGTCCCCCACAGCTTACAAGAGACATTCCTCTCTTTCTTCCTTGAATAAATTCGATAAGCCAGAAAGTAGCACCACTAAGCTCACAACTGACCCCCCCATCGGAGCACCCAACAAGAAGCGCTGGACATTCATGGGCAAGATGCTCCCATCAGCCCTGACAATCAACCAAGACACCGCTAGTCCCACCGAACAACCACGCGTCTCCAGCCCAACCAAAACTCTCGAAGAGGCCCGTCGTGAAACAGCACTCGCACGTTCCCGCCCTTCACTCCACACCAAATCTTCATCGACCGACTCTGAGACCCCACCTACAACCTCAACCCACCGAGCTTACTGCTTCAAATTCTCCCTCGAATGGGCCCAGCATTTCGAGAAGCCTTCTGGTCCACCCCAATCTCACCAATCGAGTAGCAATGGAAGTGCCAGAGGAGGATCCGGCTTTAACATGGGTTCCGAACGACGTATTTGTCCTCCTCGTCTCCCTGCCTCCGCTCAAGCAATGCTCGGTGCCAAGGTCCCAGGAATTAGCAAGGAGATCTCAGCTAAAGACCCGGCATTGGGTGAAAAGGGCATGGAGAGGAAGGCGAGAGCCAAGTATGCGGGGCGAGCACTGGCAGAGTGGGCATTGGTGGTTGGGGAGTGCAATAATTTTGTGGAGAGGAGACGCTCAGAGGGCGTGCCGGGGTTGAAATGGGTGGAGATTCCGACGCTGGGGGTGGAGGGGTTCAGGAGGTTTGGTGGTGGTTGAGTGTGTTGCCAGCAAAATGAGTGCAGTGAGGCGGAGCGGAGCGTCGAAAGGACTCGAAAACGAGTAGTAAAGCCTAATTGGTGGGAGTTCTAAGCATGGCGAGGGAGGATATTTGGCAATATTTCCATGTACAGTTTGAAATCCAGTTTAATGGATGGTATAAGTATGGTTGTATGTGATTGGCATAGCATTGGCGTTTGGGCTGCATTTGAATTTTCCCTCCCTCCCTCCCTCCTGTTCCTAGCATTAGAGGAGGGAAGGTATTGGGGCCTGTTGGAGGGAGGCGGATCTAATGATGCATCCGGGGGGAGATCTGCCTCGCAGAGACAGAATATACACGAATCAATGAATGATCTGACCGCGCCTTACATTGCTCTTCTTCTTCTTGCCTTCGTGTGAATTAGAGCTCAACCACCCTCAATCAAGTAAGGCGAGCCAACATTGATGTAGCGATTCCCATTTCCTTCGTTTCGACGAAAGAAAAGACTTCTAGAGCTTGCTTTCGGTTCTTGGCTGCAGAATGCTGCAGACTGCTGCAATGCTGGAAGCCTCAAAATTCCGGGAACGAATGGTCATTCTTCTGTTAAAGTTAGCAATTAAGACTAACTAACATATGCCCCGTTCTAGCGAGCGTCGAGATTCCTCCCACGAGGGAGGGAGACGAGTCTAAACATGTATGCGGATTCTCTGGACTATTTTCCATCCGAAATCCAGCCTACGATTGATATGATATGATCAGATCAGCCAAGATAAGCAAGACGAGAGCCTTTACTGAGAGTGAGAGGCTCGTCAGCTGCGCGATGCAAGAAGGACGATTGCTCCGAATATACAGTACCAAGTTGAGCAGAGGACTAGAATTGGACTGCCGACGTCAGTAGATCGATCTTCTTGAGTAGAAGCATGGACGTGGCATTCCATCCTCTGGAACTACATTGTATCTTTCTCATATCTGCCTTTCCCAAAGCCGTCGCCTGCACTCTGGGCATTCATGGCGCTGCGTTGCTTGCAAATGAGAATGTTGTGGGCCAGATCAACTTTTAATCGCGAGGAATACACCGAAGGAACGTAGAAATCCCGACAAGACCCGGACCCGAACCCAAGCAGCGCCTTCGAGCTGAGGCGGTGGCGAATCGAGATACGCGTACCCTCAGTTAGAATTACAAAAGTATGATCGCCCAGCCAGGGTGCGCAATGCTCCCAAGTGACGACAGTACTTTTGGAAGGGCGTCTGAATGGGCAGAATGTTATAAATACAGCTTCAGCTTTTTTGAGAAAGAGGAAGCTTGGAGTTACTATCAAATCGGACATTCAACTCTTTCATGAGTGGGGAGTCGAACTGTATTAGACACGCCAAATTGCCCACGATCTCGCGTCAGTAGTGTAGCATCTTCGGGAAGTACTAACCTTGTGATTCGTAGCACGTGCTAAGGGCATCAATAGCTCGCGTTGAGGTTGGGATAGACTGGTTGCAGGCATACTTCTCGAAGTGTTCACTACAGTCTCGTAAAATAATCGACGCTCTATACCGTAGTTGGGAGTATACTATGTCCGTGAAGGCTTCAGCATTGGTGACAAAAGATGGAGCATCCCTCCAGACCTTAAGATGTTTTGCAATAGGAATTGGGGAAGAGGTGGAACTCGGTATGTGGTGCATTAGGGCGAGGCTCGCAGCCTGCTCAGGAGTGTTGGCCATGGTCGCTGATTGTTGAGCTCGTTTGGAGGAGCTTGATTGATGGCTCGAGGAGATATGGTGGTGTAGGAAGCGTCTTGCGAGCGCAAATGTGTAAAAATGTGTCTCTCTTCCACATTAGCAAAAGCCCAGTCTTTAAGCTCTTCCACAGCAAGGGGTAAGCTCCATCCGTTCGAGGCTCTATGGTAAGAAAATACTGCTTTGACGCTAAATCGGGCTTCGGGCTTCGGCTAGTCGTAAGCGAATTTAAGCGAAGCGCAAAGGGGACGTTGTTGGGAAATTGAAAATAAAAATATAAAAAAAGGTAAGGACCGCGGGAGCTAGGAGAACATGAAAGATCTGGAGCCCCGGAGACTTCACGGGAGCAAGGAGTGTTAATTCACCCCTAGCGGTCCCTCCACCCTACGTAATAGGAGTGGACCTTCTTTACTTTGAATACATGCCATACGGCCACTTTTACCTATGAGCTAAGGGAAAGGGGAATACTTCAAGATTATGTTTTGCTTAATTAAAACTATATAGTGCTTACCGCCGAAGTCCTGAAATGTTCCGGAACTAATGTCAATCGATGCATGGTCATCAGTCTGTCAACTTCACATCTGGGCAACACTCCGCCTAAGCATTTTAAGACGTTTCAATCGTACATTGGTCATTTTACTCGTGTACGGAACACACACCATTATCTATGTAATATCCACAAATAGTCATTTTAGAAAAACAATCAAGACCTTCAGAATAAATCCATACAGTCTCCTTGCGCCTGTATCAACACACTCACTCTTGCCCTCTTGACCGCCAATCCAACGTGGCCTCCATTGCACACTTGATCAGGAATTAAGATCTACCCCCATAATGGTTGTACACCCTCAGGTTTTCTGTCCAACCCTTCAATGCGAAAAGCTTCAGTGGGAGTTCTTTGTAAAGTGTGAATACCGGGATAATCGCAACGCCATCCTCAATCTGCTTCACCACCTTCAGAACAAGCCTCATACACTCAGCTTTGCTGCCACCAGATTCAGCAACGCATCTCTCAATAGCAGCATGATCAATAACAAGCACCCGATTATCGTCCGTCTCCGCGAGCTGCCTCAAATTGTGTTCCCTGAAAGGCTGTAGATCCTGAAGACCAGCGTGAGACATCGTGAATTGCAGTTCCTCGAGGTTGCTGAATTCGGCAAGTAGATTAGAGGTCAGAATTTCCGTGACATCGGCATTCGTCCACCAAGGTATGAGTCCCGAAGGGAGCATAAGACGACGCACGTTTGCAGCCCATGGCCAGATGGTGAACCCGTCATACTTCTCAGCCATCTCATTGTAGACGATCATGAGTAGGTCCCCATTCAGGATACAGATCGTATCGTCTTCTCCAAATCGCCATACCTCCGTCTCATCCTTCCCTGGGAAGCGGTTTGGTAGCTTCGCCAATACCTGTTTACGCGACTCTGCACATGCGCGAGAAACATTCAATGTTTTGTGGGTCGTAGGTTGCAGGTAGCAGAGAGCTTTCGTGACTTTGTCCTCCATAATGTGCTTGGTCCAGATGTAGTACTGTCTAACATCGGGTTTACCAATGAACTCTACCCAAACCATTGTCTGTAACTCGCCAGGGAGCTGCGCGAAAGCCGGGAATGACTTTAATGGACCGACATTGATAGGTGGAGTTTGTGATGGAGGTGGGATAGGCGCGCCATCTTTGAGGAGAGACTTCTTGTTCTTGCTCTTGACCGACTTCTTCTTCGCGTTTATCTTCGCCATCTTGTTTTGATGATGACGGAGATTGGTTGGTAGTTGATTGACTCGTTGGCTGTTGGAGAAGGAGGTCTTCAAGAAGGAAGATTGACGCGTTCAAGTCGCGATATGATCCGGCAAAGTAGAGGCATAAAGTCGCATGTGTACTAGTACCAGAGCAGCAATTGCAATCTAGGTAGCTAGCTGGAACTCGGCTAGGGACTTCTTCGGCGTAGTAGATTGGATTGAAGAGCGAGTTGAGGTTGCCGAGCCGAAGCTACTCAATGTCCCAAATCGACGAGAGAAAATCATGCTCGCAATCAGTATTCTCATTGTCTATTCCTATCAAAACTCTGGAATTCTGGTTCTGCTATTACTTCTCATCTTGGAGAGACGTACTTTGAGGATGAGTTAGTTGTCAACGACAAGCTGGACATTCTGGGCATGAATTTAAAAATACGAAATATCAATAGTGTACAAGATAAAGCGACTATGGCTCTCATTTTCAACGTTTTTCCGAGAACTTTCTTTTGCTGGAAAGAGTTGTAAAGGGTTGCCTGACCAATTTTCTAATTAACTCAAACTTTTATAGTTATTATTACATTATTTTCAAAAGCGCAAGTTCGATAAGCAGGCTATGGATCTAAATGCCTGTATTGCTCTACCTGACGTCTTATCTCGAGCTTCCTTCTATTGTCTACCATTATGGAGAAATTTTCACCAGGTTTGTCTAACCTTGAAACGCTCAATTGTCTCTGTACTTAATGAGAACTAGTATATGCTTGTAAGATATAGCAGAGTTATAAGTGTGCAGAGAGTAGTAGATAGCTTTATCAAAGTTCCAAAATATATAGTAGAATATCCTAATTATATAGGTAATCTAATGTTTGAAGTGTTGGGGTAGTAGAAACCCCTAGTGTTCAACAATGCTGAAGGCTAATCCGAGCTAGTATATCCAATATATTGACTAGTAAAAATGCTTCACTGAGCATGTTCTCCTACAATTTACTAATTACTTTTATCGTCTTGTCTCTTCCAATAGTCGTTTATTTCCTTTTAGCGAACTAAATATTTTCTCCCAAAATTGGTTTTATCTTGCTGGGGCAAGTGGGGAGTATTTGCACTTGCAAACGATGATACTTTTGGGATGCTGCGCATCAAAACGACATTGCCGCTTAGCGTCGTAAGTTTACTTAACTTCTAAACATTTTTTGCCAAAAATTAGGCTTTGCCTGAGTTCGCTTCTGCCTTTTCTCGAACTCATTAATGCATATGTAGTGGACACGACTCGGGAAAACGGTACTAACCGATGATGTGACGAAACTTTGCCAATAGATATTAGATAGAGCTTGTCCACAATACGCAATTCGTGACGGATTAGGCCCGAGTCTCATGAGCTGAAATACCATGATGACGGAGGCGATCAAGGCAACGATGCAAGTTGCAGAACGTTATTCTAGATGTATAGGTTTGATTTCTACATGTGAGGGGACGTCGTTTCTCTAGTTTTTTCTAGACTGCCATTACTTGCCAGAATTCCCCTCCTTGGCCACGCGCACTTGTTCGGTTTCCCCATTTGTTACTTTAACATTCTGGCCACTGAATTCTTCATTGACTTCATTGAGGCAAGACCATTCATCACTTTTCGACTTGACTTAGAGGCCTTTCTCGATATCTCGGATGAGTCAATGTTAAAATCCCAGCGCGCGAGGCGGATTTTAAAGTTAGGAGCGTGATACGGTCTTCCATCTTCAAGCGCTTGACTGGCTCTGCTCTCTATAGCCTTACGAAGTGCAGACCTTACTATATAACCTTCTTTATAAGCGTTCGTTGCTCTCGAAAGCATATCCGGATCGGAGTCAAATTTTGACCATCCTGAGGGCGCTGGAACAATTTTGGTTGGTGTGAGATGTGGTCGGATCACTGACCGGCAGCAACTTCCCACAGTCCAATCGCCGAGCTCTGATGAAACAATGAATGTAACAGTTTCGAGTCCTTCAAGGTGTCCCAGATCTGTCAAAAAGTTCTTGATGGTAGATTTGAATTCCTGGCCACCTTCATCTATAGAGGGGAATAAGCTCTTCAAATCCAATACAATTGACGATATCTGGTCAACAAAACGAAATGAAGGCCGAACGTCGAATCTGTTGTCAAACTGGAGTGAAAAGACATCGTTAGGATTCATGATATAGAATGCGAGACCTGGATAACCCGTGACATGTTTGAGGGCGATAGCCTGGGTGATTGAGCGGGCTTCTTGGTTCACAAATATAGTCGGAAAAGAATGACCTATTCAGAATATCAGTAAACTTAAACTGAAGCTCGCAAGTTATAACAAGTTATGAGATAATGTGTATGCTTACGATTAACAATTTGCAACTTCAAATCTCGTTCTTTTATACCAGTTTCAGTCCTATGGATCGATCCGGTCTGAATTGCTTTAACTTTGATTATTTTAGGCAACCGAATTACCTCAAGCCAAATTAAACGCCGACAGTCTTCGTTGAGATCTTGGAACTTATAGAAAATAGAGAGGTCTGGGGCTTGAAATGGCCTGGTTTCTGCGTTGTTCTCTTCCATATTGTGATAAAAGAGGTTGTGAGTTTTGGGCGAGTACAAAGGCAGGATTTATGTGTGTGTATGGATACGAGAAGTTTGGGAAAAGTTAGGTTATTTATACACAATATATTTGTGCGTAGACTAGCAGAATACGGAGCGATAGGACTATTAGGCTCGGGTCGGGCCGCTTCCGTAGCTGGTATTATCCCTTATGCCCTTTTCGTCTGGACACAGAGTTTTGCAGGAACCAAAAAGAGGACGGCTCTTCTAGAGTGATCTCGTAATCGCAACTGTTACTTGTTGCTTTCCACCTCCTCAAACATCTCTTCCAGCAGGCTATATATATTAGGAAGTGGAGAAAAGGGGAGAGATTAGACTAAGCGAGTTTTATGTAATGCTCTAGTCGAGGATCCATCTCGGAGTTCAGCCCCTTGATATTTCAAATGATAGACAAGATAGATATTGTGAGCGCAGCTTCGCTCGTGCTAGCTAACTACCTAGGTAGGCATTTGCGAAGTACTTCGGTATAAGATAACATCACGTGACAGTTAGTCGCCCTCAGTGGCCATTTCCTGGAGTAGGCTGGCAAGGAACCCCAAAGGTTACTTTGGAAATGATTGAAACACCAGGACTGCCTATTCAACGTTGGCGTACCTCCTCAATCGATATTTTAGAGGAATACTTTATTGAAACGCTTTGGAGGAGAAGCTCGTTCCATTCACCAGTCTCTATAAACTACCGCATACTCTGGAGAAAATGTATTCTGATCTAACTCGAGCACTCCAGCTTAAGTTGTAACCCGAGAACAATTGTTCGACAAGATTTTAAAGCTTCAGATCGTTAAATACTATTGATCTCCCCATTTCAAATTTGGGGAAATGGAAGCTGGTGCTTCAAACAGTACTTACACCCTTCTTCTCGCTGCGATTAGATTGAACACCACTTTCTCCAGAGTATGAGGTAGCACGCCTCCACTGCGATTAAAGCTACTTGATGCATACCTTTTGAACTTCTTTGTTTTGGTAAGAACTTAAGGACAATGAGTTGCAGAGTCGAAGTCTACGAGCCCTTAACTAGCTTCATGTTTGATGCTTATTAATCCATTAAGGAAACGCATGGCGGATCGATTTATCCATTAGGAACAAATTTGAGGCGGCGTCGGTGGAGATTGCACAAGAAGATCTTCGGGTCGCCGGCACCCCAACAATTTTTATTTCAATCTCAATCGGTCACTCCTTGAAGAGCTTGACATATCTTCTCGTCGTTTCAATTCTCCCGTTGCATTTATAAACGCAACGGGATCCGACCATTTGCGGTTTTTCTGCACTCCTTTCTCACTATTGTTACGAGAGAAGCAGATCTTGCGACCGAGGCTCAGCAGAGATTGTTCCGTTCTTCAGCTTTCAGGGTCTCAGCTCCGTGACGGTCCTATGATGGTACTTCGGGGGCCCAGTGCATGGTTTCGGGATCGATAATGACCTCCATTCTCACCCTTCGACGGCCAGCTTTGCTCTTTACCAGAGCACAAGTCATCGAGCAAGAAAAGGAGAGTGAATCACGTGGCCCTCCTGCTCCGCAATTGCTCCGCTTTGATGACCTCCCAGCATGGTATCAGGACAATCCTTCTGTGCACTCAGCATATCGACCAGTATCTTATTCTTCGATCCCATGTTTGCATTCTTTGACATATCTCCACAATGAGACGCTGAATATATACACACATCTAATTCCCGCCATACTTTCAATTTTCGTCCAAGTATATATCCAAGCATTGATCACGCACCACTTTCCACGGGCTTCAACTAGGGACCGCCTCGTATTTGGCGCCAACATCCTAGCAGGAATGGTCACAATGACGCTCTCCACATGCTATCATATACTCATGAACCATTCGTTCCACGTCTCCTCGCTCTTCCTTCGAATCGACTATGTTGGAATCCTGACTCTGATCCTGGGCTCTTTCTTCTCCGGTATCTTCGTCGGCTTTTATTGCGAGCCTTTCTTGCAGCGAGTCTACTGGACCATGATTATAACCCTTAGTCTGATCACCTCCATCCTCGTCCTCCACCCACAACTCCAAGGGCTCCGCTTCCGTACCCATCGCACAGCAGCTTTCATAACCACCGGCCTCTCGGGATTTGCTCCGATCGGCCATGGCCTCTGGCTCTACGGCTGGCAAGAGATGTGGGTTCGTTCCGGCATGCCCTATGTAACCAACCCTTTCCTTTGTCCTCTCTCCTCGCTACTTATTGAATTCGCTGTGTTCGGATTCCCCACCCAGGTTTCTTCTTCTTCGGCTCTTATTCTTGACAAAGAATATCATACTAATTCGTTGTAGTGGTTTCTCGAGGGCATCGTGTATGGAATCGGAGCATTCTTCTTCGCAACAAGATTCCCGGAATCGAGGTGGCCAGGAAAGTTCGATATCTGGTTTTGTTCGCATCAGATCTTCCATATTTTGGTTGTTTGTGCGAGTGTGGTACATTTGAGAGGTGTTTGGGATGCGTATGCATGGCACTATCATAATAATCATCAATGTGTGGCAAATTTTTGAAGACTTGGTACTTATCTGGTAATTGTGTAGACTTTATATTTTCTGGTTGGTCACGAGTGTGGGAATCGAGATGTAAGAAAGTGTACATAGAGTTCTAATCGCGAGATCGCAGGCGGGGAATATTCCTTGCCCGCTAATGAGAAATTTCGAGGGCCATGCAGTGGCACACAAAACCATTATCCGATATAATCCTTTTGAGTGCACTTTCTCCTCCTTCCGTATCAGATGCTGAACTACAAGAGTGGATTGTACAAACCATGATCACGGACTAGCATCCAGTCGGTCCCTATATTATAGACGGGAAAGGTGGAATCAGGATCAGAGTCATCAATAGGACATTGAGAGTGTATGGTGTGAAAGGATTGAAGATCACCGATGCTAGTGTTATGCCGTTGCAAATCAGTGCACAATTGTAAGTTATGGTGTGTACTATTGCGGAGAAAGTTGCACATATCACCTTGCAGGATCTTGAAGACGGAGTTGAGTAGTTGTTCGTATCGTTATGGACAGGTATCATATGGTGCTACAACCAGGATTACAGTACAGCTGCTATAGGCCTAGCTCAGCTTTCCTTGAATCCATCTGTCCATAACTAGCGCCAAGAAGCTTCCTTCAATATCTGGTCGCTTCGAGCCTGGTAGCCACCACTAGAGTGATTTCCCTTTCCAGACTGCTGTTGCAACGCAACGCGAGCGCCATTACTCAAACTGATCATCTCAGCCTTGTATTCTGGAGTCGTGACTTGCGGTAAGAGCAAGTCTACCATAAAAGCAACTGCTCCTTTTGTCGCCTTCGTTGCATCCGGCCGCAGCTCCCTCAAAAGTTTAGTCGCTTCAGTAGAACCGATCCAGTCTGCCAGCTCCTGTCCCCCCAGACCGTTGGCCGTACCAACCTTGCGTAGTGCTTCCTCGAGAACATTGTACATTGTAGTCTCCAGAGACAATCGATCATGCATGAGTGCGATCTCTCGGATGGCACGTCGGATGTCTATTCTTGCATCAGTAACAGCTCAATCTAAAATACTTGAAATATGCGGAATACTGACTTGCTTGTTGAAATGTATCACCGAACATGGCTTCTGACCAGCGAAGGCGCTCCGTGGCTTCATCTGCCTCTAGACCTGCCGGAAGGTATGATTGAGAGAGCTCTGTCCTGAGCGCCTTGACAGGTATCTCGTTATTCATCTTTTGCACCTGCGTGGCTGCCTCCATCAGACTCGAAAGCGTAGCTCGAACACGAAGAATTTGAGCCGCCTCAAACCTTCCTAGTGCTCTGAATATCTTGATAAGGCCTGCACGGGTATGCAATGCCTGTAGTTGTTAGACGCGTCTTCGAACGTTTGGGACCAGAAATCCACAAACCTTTTTGCCCACAATAGGGGCGGACCTTGACAACACATACAATCTCTGGACCAAGTGACGAAAATCGCGCCAGAAAGGGAAGGCATTATGAACGATCCCAGTGAGCTGTTTGCATCGTTCCTCCTGAAATTTACCTCGGAGCTTAAGTGCATTAGATGCAGAGTTATCAAAGTCGAATTTGGTTAGAAGATGCGCCTCTAAAGACTGAAGAGTCCACTCCATATTGGCCGTAGACTCCATAGATATTTGTGGGTGATTGTTCGCGATGAGGTTGCTCTGAAGATGTTGTTTACAGAGGCGTTGCCACTGTGGTCATCGATCTAGATTAGCGAGAAGAGATAACAGAGCAGGATTTCTATCAATTTGAACTTAAATTACTCCCACTATAACATCTAAACAGGTCTAGGATGAGAAATGACATCGAATCCGAGTACAAGGTGGTGACTCTTGGTATTCTTGGCTCCTGTAGCCTCGGTAGATATACACATTTGTGATTCTTCAAAATTACTGCTACGAAATTGGCATAGTTGACACGGTTAGCCTGCTTAGGTTTTGCAGACAAAGGTGGAAAGATCAATTGTATTGTATTGTATTGTATTGTATTGTGTATTCCTCTTGTATGTTAATGCTGCCATTGTACATATTGTAACCTTCCATAAAGACTGTTATCTCTCTACTGGAGGGTTCGATATGATAGCGGATGACTTTGCTGACGAAATGGCTGCTTGCAAGTTGCGTATTTTCCCAGTTGACGAGCTTGAACTCTGTGATGTGTGTTTGAAGACGTTGTAGATGGCGGGTAGATGGGTGATGGACATAGAGATTGTAGCGGTTTGAAGGTGGCAGTCAGGGGCGTAGCTGAGATTAAGCGGAGGGGGTTTGTTTTCTAGAAGGGATGGTAGAAGTCGAAGGTTAAAAGTTAGGGGCTTAGCCGAGACTAAGCGGAGGGGCCTTGTTCAGTGGAAGGGGTTGCTGAAGTTGTGCAATTTATGATAAGAATGTCCCCATGCTTTGATAAAATCCCCAAAGAATCAGGGTTACTATGCTTTCCCTTCCTAATAGCCTTGTGGACTGTGGTATTGTGAAGATAGTAAGCACGTGCGTAAACGAGATAAGCGAAGGGGTTCTTTTCACACTACTTCAACAGCTGAGTGGAGAGCGGATGTCCATTCCTAGATTAGATTGTAAAAAAAGACGACGGTGAGTTCAGATGTTTTTCAGGATGAACGACACTGTCTTGCTTAAACTCATTGGATGCTATGGCTTGTACAAGCTCGTCTTTAATTCTCAGTCTTCACCCTTAATCAAAAAGCAAGGTAGTATGCAGCGATAGCAAGCTTATGCTAATATAAATAAATAGCTCTTTAAGAAACAAAGAAGTCTCAATTTATAGTACAGTACGCCATATTACAAGATGAAAGACTTCACAGCAGTTTCACAACTATAGTAATGAATATGCTCTCAATTGGAGACTTCTTTTGTGCAGACATCTCAAAGAAGAATTACAACGCTGCACTGATAATATTCAGCAAGAGTCTTATGCATCTTATATTACTAGGCGTTCTCCTTCTGTGCATGGCACTGCTTTTCGCACTAAGACTGTAGAGAGAATGTTAGGACTAGATAGAAGCAGTAGGACACGATGTCCAAGCGAACTCTTTATGTTGGATAATGTATAAGTACAGTGTAAATAGTAAAGACTAGTAATACTTTGACGCTATTAGACATAATTTCTTAGTTCCGGGATCGGCATGCATTTATCCCTAGCCAAGCCAACTTCATCATTCTCCAAATGAGAATGCTTGAACATCACAAGGACGACTTACTAGACCAGAGTGCCTAATTGTAGGCTTAAGGAGGAAAGGATCTCAATTCTCTCTCATGTCTCAATAGCTATGCCTCAAGGTCTCGCGAGCAAAGGACAATGGCATCTACCGTATCCAAGTAAAGTCAACGCTGATGCTGAACCTAACGCCGAACGCCTCCCATGCATACATACACTCCGAATCGAATCATACAAAAGAACCATCTTTTCTCCCTGCCCAATATACAACATATCAATTATTGCCAATCAGTTTCCCGCTTGCTCGCTTTAGTATCCTAGCCGCTTTATCGACCTGTTTCTGTGCGAGCACCCAATCACCAACTGAAACCGCATCGCGGATAGCAGGGAAGAAAGCCTCGTCGTAGCCTGACCAGAGTTGTGGTCCGAAGAGGATGTGTTTAAATTGCGTGCGGTTAGGAATCTATTTTCCGTTAGCACATGATCAAATGGGGAGGGAAGAAAAGGTGAACATACACCACCACCCTCCTCTAAATCCAAGAGATGCGTCTCGAAGTTCGCCATGCGATTATTATGACTCTTCCTACGCGCGGCGTAAATTGCACTCTCAAAACCTCCACCACCAAGCACAACAGCATCCCACTCCATCTCCCATTTCTCAAACTGTCTTGCATCATTTGCAAATTGTAGTACCGCGTCTCGCAACGGTTCCGTGGTCCAGGCGGGATTACCAGCTTGATTGGCGCCTTTGTTCTCAGCCCAGTTGTCAAGATCCATGGCCCATCTTGTGACGGAAGATGAATAGGCGGAGATATCGAATGGGAGGACGAGACGGTCTGAAAATTCGAGGATGAGGAGTGCCCAGATTTGAGCGAGAATCTTGTGGTATTGGAAGTTCGGGTCGCCAACTGTAGACATCCACTCGAAGTTGTCGAAAGCGGAATGGTAAGGGAACGGAGGACCATCGAACCCAATGTCGAGACTAGATGTTCCGGCCATGTCTTGGAATGCGACGTAGTCGCTGCCAGCTCCAAGGCCTTCCAGTTGCCCTTGTCGGTCGTCCCAAAGTTTTCGCATGGTGGCATTCTGGTATGGATCTGAGGTTCGGTCTAACACTCGGAGGAGAGATTTTCTAAAGACCGGACTACCCGCTGCCCTGAAAGTGGAGCCTCCGACTGCTACGTCGACGTTCAGGTACGCATAAGCGTCTTGCCTCATCTTGTCCATGTTTTTCTCTACATATTCAGTAGACCCAATCAGATTGTACTCCTCACCATCCCATGACGCGAACTCAATCGTGCGAAGCGGTCGCCAGCCTCGTTGGACAAGATCACCAAAGATGCGGATAACCTCAAGCATGACTGCAGTTCCAGATCCGGGATCTGAGGCTCCATAGACCCAAGCATCACGGTGATTTCCGACGATAATTGACTTCTCCTTCTGCTCGACGCCACTGATCTTGCCCATGACATTCCAGATGGGCTGTTGCTCGACTTCATCCTGGTCATTGACTAGATGGACCATTGGCGACGAAAGATTTCCAGACCAGTATTCTACGCCTGGGATAGCTCCTTGCCATTCATCAGGACAAGGCTGACCAAACCCTTCGATGGCTTCCAGCAATTGCCTTGCATCTCCCCAGCTCAACGGGAGACTGGGAATCTTGACTAAACCTTCACTGTCTTCCTTGGCTATCCTCTTTGCACCCTTTGTACTGGCCCATCCCGGTGTAAGGACATCTCCCACGACCCAACTCATGAGACTGACAGCACCTCTCTGAACACCACCCTCGGGCATATATCTCCCATTTGGTGCAGGCTCTCCTTTGGTGAACCCATCATCGGCCG
Organism: Phialocephala sp. D728; assembly: GCA_003988865.1. NCBI lineage: Eukaryota > Fungi > Ascomycota > Leotiomycetes > Helotiales > Mollisiaceae > Phialocephala > Phialocephala sp. D728. The sequence goes on from QYAJ01000057.1 coordinate 156,162, forward strand.
GATCACTGTAGATGATGACACCTTTGAAACCCCATAGTTCCGCAGCCTTCACCTTCAGAGCCCTGTCCCCTTGAGAACCATAATACTTAACCAACGCAATGGCACCCTTGGTATCAATCCCACTATCATACAGTGTCTTATAATCCTCTCTTGATCCATAATTCGCGTAAATGAGAGGTCCGGTAACATCGCCGCTCTTCGAATGGCCATGAAAAACAGGCGTTTGCTGCCGCTCGGGATACACATTATCCTCATCAATCTTCGCCGCCCAAGTGACTTTGCCATCCGAGCCTATAATCTCGACTTTCCGCCCTCCAACTTTAGGATAGTTAAGATAGACATCGAATTCTTCCATCCTAACATCTTCCAGGAAATTGTTCCGGAAGAAATCCTCCACGTACTCAGCAAGCACATAATCTCCTTCCGTGCCCGCAACGTGATCATTTTCTGTGATTATTTTCAGATATTCCTGGATACGGTTCTCATCGACCATGGTCTGGACGTGGATTCTCACACTCTCCGGATCGAACATCTGTCCCGCCATCCGCTGCGCCGCAGACGTGAAGATATCCGACATGAAGACGACATATACGATCGCCATGACCAGGAGAATAGCGAAACATCGTCCAAGAACGATGCAGAAATTCGCGTCTACAACAGGCCATCCGCATTTCCATCTTCTCCTCGTCGTTGTCGCTGTTTCTCCCTCGCCATCCACATCCGGCGCAGTTCCATCAGCAGTTGTCTCCGTCCCTATTCTCGAGAATCGTCCACGCATGGCATCCGGTATTCTAGGCCGCCACCTCCCACTCCATCTCCAATTCCATCGTCTCCCTAGCCCTAAACTCAGACTCAGACTCGATATTCTCTTTCCCCACATACTTCTACCTCCTCTCCCGTTCGCTCCATCCCCATCAACTGGGTCCTCAATCTCCAATTCTAGCATCTCTCTCCTCACCTCTCTTTCCTCTTCATCGTCTTCTTCACTACTCCTCCTCCCCCTTCCTTGTTCATGTCCATCTTGGCCAAGAAATGTATCCCGCTCCTCGTCACTAGCTTCACTCCCTCGATCGGTCAGCGGAGGTCTATATCCCTGTCTCCTCGTAGGAACCGGTATCCTTCCCCCAGGGGCTCCTAACAATCCCTCTCTTTCTGCCGGCTCAGCTCTCTCATCTGTCGACCGTGGATTCGAGGGCGTAGGTGTGCGAGAGGAAGACGGCGCAGAGAGGCCAACGGCTTCTTCATAGGAAGGAATAGGGAGCGCAGTATACTTATGCGGTTTCTCGTCTGCGGGCATCTTGGACACTTTCTTCTCGTTTGTTAGGCAGTGGTGTTTGCAGATAGATGCGGATTTCGAGTCAGGGTATCATGGGAGATTGAGGTCAGCCGTGGCGTATCCGTATCGTACGGCGATTGCGATTGTGAGTCGGGTGATTGGTCAGTCCAGCTGTATATCGTACTGCATAATTTCGTTTCTCTGTCGCACACGTATAGGAAAAAGACGATAAGAGAAAGGAGTGTGGAGAGATGGCGAAGATGGGATGTTGATGCGATGAGTGAGGTATGCTGGAGCTGGAGTGATGGGCCTCGCGTCTCGGCTGCGAGGCTTGGAAGCTGCTGATAAAACACCAAGAGGGAGATATTGTCTGAGCCACTGCGAGGACAGGTAATCGTCGGGAACGCACATCCACTCCGACTCTATAGTTATATACGATGTCTAAGACATCTACTATCTATTCATATAATAGGATATCAATCAACACTACACACAGAAAATCCGAGCATCCGGAAACGTCATGTGATCATCTTCAACTTCTCATTTCTCATCGAATATTACATATAGCGTGCCAAGGAGGCAAGTAGGCAGCCCCTGATGCTGCAGTAGATGCCATCCCACTTGCATGCACATCTTGCTGAAGTGCTGCGCTGGCTCAAAATACATCCAGCGTTCTGTCGAATCACCAAGCCTCCAGTAACATCTTACAAGAACGGGTCTAACCCCGGTCCTTCTTCACTATTGCCTGTCTCGGGATATCCCTAGTCTTTTATTATTTTGCTGCGCTCGTTACAACGCCTTCGTACTCCCTTGAGGCGATGTACTCTATTGTCCGTTGGAAGTGACGTTTTGGCATATCGATCGTGGCGGATTCTTGGTTGGTCTGCAGATTCGAGTGAATGAGCTCAATCAAACCATTGAGGTATTTTGTTGTGACCTGCTTAGTTAGCAAAGACTAAAGTAGCAATGATGGGATACTTACAGCTTCATTTTGCTGGTCAAAGTAGTAGACGTAGCGGTTCAGAATTTCAACGAAAAGCTCGACTGAGACAGCCGTATCCATGCAAGCATCTGCCACACGGAGAGCTCGTTGAAGACATTCCAGAACTCTCTTGCCATCTCGGTAAAGCTATACAAATTAGCACGTATCAACAATCTTGCACAAGGTATACTCACATCCTTCGCCTCTTCTGTCTCGCCCTTCACAGCGATGGGTACAGCCCACCAAAGATGAGATGCCAGGTAGACCGCACGGCACTGATCAGGCTTTTTGAGTAACTTGCTACCATGAAGAGCACATTTCGTGATCAGGGTGTCATAATTCTCCTTTCCGAAATTTCGTGTCTCGTGCAACGCTCCGGCGATGACACAAACAGCTTGGAATTGTGCTCTCGAATCACTGATCGCTTCTTCATATATCGTGAAAGCTTGCGCAAAGAATTCGTAGCTGACTTCTTCGGCACCAGTCTGATCGGCAATCTGACCACACGCCACAAAAAGTCGGAGGCAGAGCTCAGCTGCTGCCGGAACGCGGGTATAAAGGGCGGAGAGACTTGAATGCATGAACTTGTAAAGCGTTGATGACTGTGACTCCCAATTGTCATCATAATGTTCTCTCGTCTTGTATCGCCGTGCGAGCTTCAAGGCGGATGTGATGAGCGCTGGTGTTGTGAACTTGACACGCTCATTGCCTTCAGCATATGCTTTTCTTGTCATTTGCAGCAACTTGAACTGCGTATCATTATCGTCACTGTGGATGAGATGGACTATCCGGGCCAGCCACCCTTGCTCCTCAACGGTCTCATCGGTCTCAAGAGCTTTGCGTTGCTGAACACCTGGATATCCAGCAGGCTGTTGTGTACCTTCTTTGATCAGAACCTTCAAGATCTCAAGCACACCTTCCAGCTGCGACAGAGTTGTGATCTTGGTAAGGTTGCGTAGAAGATTCCGTGCTACCTCCCCAGCCACAGCTCTGCGGGTGGGATAAGTTTGAGAATGAAGCAGAGGAATGTATGTTGGAAGTGAGAGGGCTGTGAAGAGCGATACATAGGACTTCATCGGTGCTAGGAGCAGATTAAGGATGTTGGTCTGCGATTCTGGAGAGTGAAGATCAGCACTGTTAGCGTGCTGCTTGACCTTCTGGTTGGCATATTCAAGAACTTGATCCACATAATCAAGGCGATCTGGATAGATGTTGATTGCGAGGTTGGCCAGCGAGACCAACAATGCAGTGGTGTCTTGTATCGGTAAGTGCTGAGCATTGACCAAATTCATCACCTGCTCAAAAAAGATCTCATACAGCCTGATGCTTTCGGGAATACCGGTCTTACTGCTGTCCGCCCCATCCGTGCCATTTACAGGTTCTTCTGCTGGCTCTGGTTGTGAATCGGGCTGTGCAGTCTCGTCTGCTTGCTTGGGCGCATCTCCATTGGTTTCCGTAGATTGCTCGCCATTCTGCGCTGGAGCGGGCTCTGCCGCCTTCTTCTCCTCGTTCAACTTTACCCTCTCCATAAGCTTCGAGATAGCATCCCGTTCCAACTTCTCGCGGTCTTCCTTCGGTTGCCCTTCTGATTCTCGAGCCGCATATGAAGAGAGTCTATCCATCAAAGCAATAACGATAACTTTGACGTTGACATGGGGGTTAAGTCGGGAGACCGCGGCTAGGAATTGATCCAGGGTATGTAGGTGGTATTCGTCTGGGAAAACTTGGGTAATGACTTCGAGAAGGTATTCCTGCGCCAAAACATCTCGACATTGCACCACCTGCTCCAGTAATGGTTGTAAAATGACGTTCTTATAGGTTTCCAGATCCACTAGTTGGCTTAATCGAACCAGATTATTGCCAACCAGCAATTGGAGTTCTTTCCGCTCCTGTGTCCGAAGCTCTCTTTCTCTCGAATGACCTTGGTGTTGTAATCGTACCCACAGCTTATTCATTTCCACAAAGTTCGTCAAGGTAAAGCTTATCGAGTCCTGGAGATTTCCTTCCGGTCCATCGCCATTACCCATAGGGAGGTTCTCGCGTGCTTGGCCAGAGAGGTAGTATCGCAGAAATAGACCTCGAATAGGGTGTTGGACGCCCCTACTCATCTCCATCATATCCTTCATGATCTCCTTGACGGGCGCATCTTCGATTGACATGTATACTGTCCCAACAGTAATCATCAAGTACAATCTCGGTATGATATTCCCGGCGTATTGGACAAGCTCGTATAGATCAGCAAGGTGATTGACTGGATGTGAGTCTTTGAGGTAGGAGGAAAGATGTCGCAGAGCATCGAAAACTGCCATGTAGAGCTCATAATATTGCTTAGGTCCAAGACTGCTTGTCCGCAACTCGGATACCAGTGTTGAGCTGTCGGGATTGTCAGCACGAAACCAAGCTGATGCGCTGCTTTGCGCCAGGTCTACAAAGAGAGAGCGATTCCTTGGATACTATCGTACCTGCATTTCAAAGCGTCCATAAGCTTGCCCGGCGTTTCCAAGCATTTGCGCATTAGATGCGTCTGTTGCCTTACCACCGTGAGAGCATCTTCAAGCAATCGAGCTTGATCTTCCACTGCCGGCGGAGTGGCCATCGCGATTGTATGCTCTCAAGATATCGCACAATGGCCTGCGAAGCTTAGATAGCTGTCATTGACAATGTTGGACGTGATTCAAGAATGGTGGTGGCACAGGTGGTGATAGAATTGAGCTCGCTACGGTCGCCGTCACAATCAGCCGCGTAATAAGCTGGGCTTGGAAGGCTGCCAGATTCCAAGATAGGAAAGAGTCTAGAATCACGTTGGATCATTGGGACAAACAATTTTTGCTTCTCATCTTCATTCTCATTATCGTCTAATTATTATATATGCATCTAGACATTGCTGTCATCTTTCATCAACGCCATTTCCCACGTAGGTAAGCGTCCAGCACTTGGAGCGCTCCCTATGCTATCCTCAAAATATAGGTTAAGTGTTGTACAAAAAAGACAAGTCTAATTACTGCTCCAGTGAGCCAGTCCCAATTCCCCATATCTGCAGAAGTGTTTCATGTATCCGTATTCACCAGTAATCCTACAAGAATGCCCTCTTGAGTCCAGCAAAGGACCTACGAAAGAATTGCAACGGTGTTCCAAGGGCTTGAAGATCCTCTACTATTCCACCCTCAAGGTCTGTAGGGAGTGGAGGTGCCGTTTGAATAGCTGTGGCGGCTGTTTTGAGAGTGGCAGTGCCATTTGACCAAGTGGGATATGTTGTATGCCATTGGCCATTATCGTATGAAGCTGCAGAAGCAGAAGCCAAGGGTATCAATGTTGTGATGCTCGAGGCGTTCGAGCTTTTGTCTGTAAAGGATGCACTTGCAGTTGCAGGAGGAGAAGAGTATGCTGTTGTGCTAGATATCGTTGTTTTCGGTGTGGATGCTATGGGCGCGGTGTTGGTGTTTGTACTTGGAGGTGCAGCAGGTTCCGAAGATTTGATAGATGTTTGGCTTGCCGTTGCCGTCGGTGGGAGAACGATCGTGGTTGGAGCGCTGATATCGATGACCGAGTATTCAGTCGCTGTGACCGTGACCGGAGTCGCAGCTGGAGTGAGAGTAATATCCACAGTCTGTGTGGAGATGACGATATCAGTAGTTGGTGGCAGAGTATCCGTTTCGACGACAATTTGTGTCGCAGGCGTTGGAGTCTCGGTGACAGTCTTGACTATTGTCACTTCTCCTTGTCCTGCGGTGTTTGTTGTGACTGCTGATCCTCCATCGACAGGCACAACTGAGTAGGTGGCCCTAGGCTCGAGGGCAGCTTTCCGCGGAAAAAATGGTAAGGGGGATCCTAAGCAAAAGAGTGAAGATGCTACAAAGAGCTTGGTGGAGGTATTGAGACGCATGGTGTTGTTGGATTGGGAGAGCAAGAGAGAAGGATACTTGCGCGGATTGAGGATGAGCAGAGTATGCAGAAAGAACTTACCAGGGTTCCCAGATGCCGCATATTATATGCGGTTTACCTATGGGAATTGCATTGGAAGAGGTTGGTGGTGATCTTTGAAAAGGCTGGTGTTTTGGATGAAAATGCGATGGCTGGTAGCAAGCGCAAGACCAAAATTGCATGTCTCGCAAAAATAGAACGCATGATACTTCAGTAAGTGCAGCTTAAATTTTCTTGCGGCTATTGCATCGCGACTTCGAGTGGATTTCTCCTCACCCTTTCGGTGTTTTCATGTTAGTGTTATGGTGATAATCTTGGGAAAATGCATGGTGTCGATGGAGCGCATTTCAAGCCTTGGGCCTCAGGCTGCGATTTACAAGCGAGGCACGGCCACAACACAATTCCAAGAGGCTGGCGAACCTCGAAATCTACTCTTCATGAATCACATCTCGGCTCCAAGATCTGCAGTGTTCCTGGATTTGCCGCTATTGATCCTATTTATGTCTCATTCATCTTTTCCGAATGCAGGGTCTAGGTGCAGAGATATGTCCGACCTCACAGCTGCAGCCTTGCAGCTTTCAGCCTGCAGGTGCAGCAGTCCGATATCCTATCCGGCTGCCAGCATGACCGAAATTATATTTCCTTCTTCGGCAATCTCGCTATATCTTACTACCAGTCCATCCTAAGAGCTCTGTCGGAACACGAGGAAAGTTCTTTATGATAAGTAATCGGTAAGAAAATCCACATTTACGGGCGGGTCCTGCATCGGCACTCTCGTTCCTCTCGTGCCGGGTTCTTGTCAGGGTTCGTTATCGGACATGCTAAATCAGCGTCATCATTTCACCGCCGTCAAATCTCTATCTCAGCGCCAGCTGAGCCGTGCAACCATCCATGAACCATGATGAATTGCTCCTATCACGACTCTCTTTAGCCAAAAATGTCTCTGTGTTGTCATCATGTTAAGTGATCGCACTCTGGGCCGAATCCACCAATGAAGATTCACAATTTCTGAAACCCGACACGCCTACCTTGATGGCTTTGGTCACATTTCCTCCTTGCACCAGATCCTGATTTGATATCAAGGTACGCACTGGGCGCCATTACAAGGGCAGCAGACCTCTATATCAGAGGACGAAGACCTTTCTGCCAAGTAGGCAAGTTCACGCTCAAAAACTCGACAATGGCAGAAGAGTCAGCCTTTATGCGAATCCCCAGCGAGATTCGACTCATGATATATGACCTACTCTTGGACGATCGGAACCAACGGATCTTTCAGATACGAAATGAAGATCCCGATATCTACAAGACTCGACCACCTCACAAACGTACAGGCTATCGAACTCTTGGTCGAGACCTCATGCGCCAGAGCAATCCGACGACATATCACCTACTCAATGATGTCGAAATACACACCTCGATCATGGCGGTGAATCACAAAGTCTATGGAGAGACTGCGCATATGTTGTATAGGAACAGGACATTCGACTTCGGCAGAGACGTGGAGGCCATTGTACCTTTCTTCTCCGACTTGACGAAGCACACACGACCGTTCATATACGAGATATCGATCATCAAGCAAGGCTCAGTCTATAGTCGTGAGTATGATCAATGCGAATGGAGTGGAGTCTGCGAATTCTTGAAGGAACATATGCAACTCGGAAGTCTGAAGCTGGTAGTTGAAGGAGGACGACCATCTCTTGGTTGGGACGGTCTACGAGAATACACAGTCCAGGACTTTAAGACGCTGTCGAGCGTAGGATATGAGCCATTGAAATGGGTCTGGGAATTGCTTTCTGTGAAAGGGATTCGGAATCTGGAAATCGGTTCTGAGATCCATCATTGTCCTCCGTCGCACAGCAGTGCGATGGCGTTTTTCGCTGCATTCTCAGCCTCGATCGAGAAGGGATTCGCGGACTTTCTCCGTTCGGAACTTGTGAGCGTGTAGGGAACCTGCGGGACAAGGGGTTCTAATTTTTGTGTCGGATGGGGTAGATACAGTCATGTTGTGGTTCATTGATATCAGCCTTCACATGCAAGGTCCTCATCTCGTGACGGACATTCAAGCCCATCAGAATGCTCAATTCATCCGGGCCAGATGCATTCGGATTATCATATCAGAGTCGGAAGGTTTCAGCATGAATAGACCAGTCGAGAATGTTTGTGTTACAGTGGCATGGCGTTGTATATAGAATCAGATTCCCCATAATTCTCTAGACAATTGACTTTCTTCAGTTTTCCACGTTACTTCCTTTTAGTGATTGCGACTGCATATCCGGGCCTTATCTTCAGCTGCCATCCAGAACAGCCAACCTCAAAATCCGATGAACGAAGTTCTCTCGTCCCAAATAAGCAAATAGCCGCTCAACAAATCAGCAATACGCACACATCCCAATTCCGACACCGCTATTTCCTCTACAGGCTGTCAGCTCGAAGCAGTATCCAGCTCACCTCACCACACCACTAAAGTTACTTACTCGAGAATTATCTCCTAGCGTTTAATGGTGCACGCATCAGCAACAATGCAAACCCCGAAGCCACGCAGTCAGGCCGCCGACCCACCTGCGCACGCTGAAACGTCAGCACCGTCAGGGTGTGATCCCGGGACCTTATCGCTGCTGAATATAAATCTTTTCTATCGGCACAGGCAAGCGGCTAGGCTATGTATGAGTAATTGTCGAAGTATTGAGGTGGCGGTCTTATTTCCTCTATATGATGACTCAGGCCCTTCATCTTTCTCTTCTTCGAATTCTGGTTTCGATTTTATTCTCGGGGAAAGGACTGAAAGTAAGTGTCAAGAGGAAAGAAATTTGCAAGACGCCGAAATGGATGCCGGTCAGGAACACACCGCCGATCTCAGTTTTAGGGCAGACTCGGCCATCACGAACACCAACATCAATCCACCACATGACTCCTCCTTCCCTTCGTCCTCAATCTCTCGAAACCAACAAGAACTAGCAGAAGAACCTTTCTGCTTCCTCGACCTCCCCATCGAGCTCCGCCTCAAAATCTACGGATATCTCCTCCCAGCAAGACATCACACAATTGCTACCCAAATCCCGCACAACGGCTACTTCTACAACACATCTACCATCCCCCAGCACTCCGCCCAATCATTCTACCCATTTGGAACGCACACTCCTCAAAATCCAAAACTTACCACCTATAAAGTCCTCAACTCGAATTTCCGCTCCGACTTTCCTCTTTCATCGGTCCATCCCGAGATTCTAAGAGTCAACAAGCAAATTCACGGCGAGGCGGAAACTGTGCTGTATGGAAGCAAAGATGCAGTATTTGATTTCAGGACGCATCTCGATGCTGCGATCGCGTTCTTTGGCGATAGGTCGGAGGTGGCGAGAAGGAGCGTGAAGTGTGTTAAGGTTGCGAGGGAGGTTCCCGCTTGGTTGGGGCGAGATGTCTACGGAAGTGAGAGGAAGGATGAGACTTGGATTAAGTTCTGTGACTTCGTGAAGCATGAACTAAATGGATTGAAGAATCTTGATCTCACGCTTTGGAGTTCGACGGGGAGTGCGGCGAGGTTTCCAACTCGAATTAGTGATGTCCAGACTGCGGATGAGACAGAGACCAGAGATGAGGAGGAGGAGGAGATAATAAAGCAGGTGAAAGAAGAAGAAGATAGAAGGAAATGGCGAGAATGGGAATACACTGCCTCGCTCTTGCAATCAGAGGGTCTGAAAGAGTCGAAAGTCACGTGGTGGGGATTCAAATCTAAAGAAGGCAATACTGTTGAGGAAGAAAACGACAATCAAGAAGCGGATGCCGATGATGATCTCAGTTGGACTAGAAGTCCGACTTTGAAGGGGTTTGATAGTTGGGTTGCGGCGCGGATGGTGGGCGATGTGTTGCTGAGGGATAGGATGGTTAGAGACGGGGTGGTTGTTGAGGGCGTCGTGGTGATTCCTGGGGGCCAGGCTTGAGCAATACCTCTGCTGAGCAGTCTCGGAGTATATTAGGGTTTATGCGTAGAGTTTAGCGTGGCGTTGGTAGATTGCCAGATAGATAGGTCCGGTTGCGAATAGAAGTGAATTCAGCCTCCAAGAGCAAGCGCTCGCGTACTTAAGAACGATTCCCCATTCCCTCTGTTTTGCTCTCTTCATCACTTTGGCGATTCGTATCTTTCCGTACAAGCGGTATTCATATAAATAGCTCAGCTTTTGGAGACCTAATTCATACCGAGCGGGAAACCTCGACGATGACCGTACTAAACACCAACACGATCGCCCGGATCCCTACTACGACCCGGATGGCTCTCCCCGGCCTGGGATATACTTGCTCTTGAGATAGATGTCTCTTCTATTGAACGGTCAACCAGCGTTTGAGAATCAAGTCCATGTTCAATCGGCTGACTAATTTATTGGCAGCAAAAGTTGCTAGCGGAAGATCAGAAGAAAGTTGGTTCTTGACAATAATGTTTCACAATAAGTCTCCTTTCACCTCTCCACTCCTTTTCTTTACCACGTAGTAGACCTTTCTTCCATCCTCCTGCTTCATTAGCATGCGTTCGTGCCGACTCGTCTCCTCGAATTCCAAGTTATGATTGTACTGCTTCTTTCTTGTCTTCCTTCGAAGATGAGATCTTTTTATACTTGAAGGTACGAGGCTGTTCATCGTTGAATCGCGCTAGGAAGTTGGAAGGTGAAGTTGCGTGTTGAAGGGGAGCATTCACTTTATTGCTAGTAGCATCTCTATTTAGATTAAGTTATTGTAAAAGAAGACTCGACGATTGAAGGAAATAGCAGATTTTCTAGAGAGCGAACTGAGTAGGCCGCAGGACAACTTTTGGAATTAGCAGGTCGCAGCTGAGTCTCCATATTATATGTTTGCTTAGTCGTAGGTTACCTTGGCTCTTATGCCAGGCTTTTACTAAGGGATGTTCCATGGTTTTGAACTCAATTATCTCTTTCTTTCATATTCAAACACCTAGCATCTTGACAGCAAACATGCCTAGTCGAAGATCAGACGAAAGCTCGTTCTTGACAATAACCTTTTGCGACCCACCTCATGTTGCCCCGCCACTTCCTTTCTAAGCCAAACCTTTCTTGTCCATAGTATTACTTCAATAGCAATTCAAGTCCTGTTCTGAGAGCCTCAACGCAGGTGCTGTCCGACCGCCAGTCACTTACGGGATTGTACTTTGCTCTTCTTCCTTCGGGTGCGAGGTATTTTATACCTCGAGACCTAGAAGTAGCTCAGGTGTTCTCGCACTATAACATCCTATCATAGAGGTCAATAATGAGGAAGGGGCGTGAGTCAATCTCTCGATACAAAAATGAAAAGTCAATAATTATTCATTTCTGTAGTAAGACTTAAAGTAGTGTCAGGAGTCAAGTGACCTCATGGGAACTTTTCAAATCAATTCGAGTTGGCATATAAATAGAAGTGCGATACAATTTCTCTTGAGCTCAAGATACACCCCATCTTACTGCCCTGTCGTCGATCTCAATCTCAACTGTTCCAGCCTCCAAATACCGGCAGTGCGATATCGGAATGTCGATACAAGCGTTTTACATTTTCGTCTTTAGACTTAAGCAGTTACTACTATAACTTAAGCTATGTCCTGAGCGTATGAGCATGCCGCTAAGGCAGCCTAAGCCTATGCAGGGGATATTTTTCCAACCCCCCGAAATTCGGATAATATTTCCACGTTCGTCTGTATATAAACCTTGCTAAAGGCTATCAGTCTAGAACACAGCTAACTCTTTAAACTTATCAAAATATCCTGATATTGTCTATACTCATTCCCCTATTAAACTTATCAAGGGTTTTTGATCTCCTCCAGTCTAATTGCACGTACCTGGAATATAACGACATGTATAAATACAGTGGTACACCTCGACTAGTTTGAAACCCGGATTTTCCCGCCCCTCGAGTTTTTTGACTTAACTTTTCAAATTTACCAATGTCTCTTATTATAACTTTACAACTATACCTAGGGTAGAAGAAGCCTTTTAGTTTTTCTAATGGAATTCAGATAAATAGGTATATGCTACTCATCAAAATGATTAAGCTATTTTTGGCTGATACTCCCTCGTAAAGTTAATCCTTACTGCTAGAAAATTACGTTGGATTAAATTATCCAACAATTACATCAAAACCAGATAAGTAATAGTTTCCCAGGCACTCCAAGCATGGCGTTGGAGGTAAGACCAGTACCTTCTTCCCCTGTTGAATGCTTGCTGCGACAGCAGCCCATCTAGCCTGCCAATTACCGCTGGCCCTGAAAATCCCTCGCGAGTTGGGAAAGTCGAAAAACTCATCCCAGCAGTCGATAGATACCAGAGACTTTCGAAGCTGGCCTTCTTGGGGAGTAGACTCTGTGGAAACTGTCCTCGATGACGTAATAGATGTACAAGTGTGCGGGCATCCTTGGAGCATGGCATATTTCCTGTGCCCACATAGTTGTATTACATCAAGTTCTCCCAAAGCCTTTCCGCGGTCATCAAGTGATACAAGAGCCTCGACTAGAACGACTGGAGTGTCTCTGAGACCCCGCCAGCCTACATCAAGGGGCATCTCAAAGTCCGTGAAAGACAGATGCAGCGAAGTTCCTGTGAAAGAGTTTCGAAATTCGCCGTCGAAGGGGAAATGATTTACCAGATGCCACGATGCTAAACTGTACGTATTCAACCTTGGCTTCGCTGGGGAGACCAGAAATGCCATCCCAGGACGACCCAAGTTTCCCAGCACCCGTTTGATGTGGAGCTTTGATGATTCCACTGTTGGATCAGCCAATAATGCAGAGTAAACAAATATTGAATCCCCAGATGATAAGGCGAACACGCCTCGAAGTGATTGGGGTGCAATATCGAATTGTCCAGACTCAAACATCGCTAGGCAAGCAAAAGACCGCTCCAAATCGTCTACTGGGATTGTGTTCATAGAGTTCTCAAAGAATCCTGGTGAAGACGAGTCTGGGCTTGGAGCGATATTGTGGCTGGGCATACGAGGGCCCCTCGTAGTGGACTCGGAATAGTTTTGGGGGTAGGTCCTAAGTTCTTGAATCCATTTAATCTTAGACATGGTCAAGTTAAGTATCTCAAGGTTCACCGTGGCTCCATCGAGTTTTTCGTATATCGAAGTCGCAAACTCTAAGCCGGCAAAACCGCAGTCTAGTGACGGTGACATGAAGAAAATATTCCTTAGATACGCCATCAGTTTGTGTTTGTTGCAAGAGGGTTCAGCAAGTATTGCTTCAATATCATCCAATGAAGCGGTTGTGCTCTGGTAGAAAAGTTCTTCCTTCCCCACCTCCTCTACAACACTGGTCTTGGCCTTTGCGGAACTGACAGGGGCTTGTGGGTTGCGCTTAATTTAGACGTGCTCTCGTTTAAATAATGACGCGGTTGATAGATCTCCCATCAGATATTCGAAAGCTACCATCTCCAACTGCCCATACGCATTCGACCTCCCTAGCTTGAAACACGAGGCGCCAGGTTCGTCAGACACATCGTGAACAAGTCGGCATTCTTCACCTGCTTCCCAAAGGAAGGCCCGCGCCTTACAGTTGTAGCAGCCATGGCAATGCGATCTTCCTGAGGATGTTTGATTATAGGGCCTTGCGCTTGAACTTTTCATCATCATTACAGCTAGAGCGCGGCACGGGTGGGTATGGGCACCCATTTGGCAAAACAAACTACCTATAGGTGGGTAGGGTAATAAGTATAGTTTTAAAAGGTCTACCCACTATAGCTATAGATACTAATAGCATACTCGACACGTGTATTTCCGTCACGTATATACTTAATTTGACAAAATAATTACTTAATTAGGACTATATGTAATAATATTTACTTTTCCTAGCTTTATTAAAGCTAGTTTAGCTAATAAGAAAAGCTTATTTCACGTGATAGAGTAACCCGTGGGTATCCTACGCATTTTTGAGACTGCCCTCCCCATCCAACGAGTAATAAAATATCGATTACCCTCCCTATGGGCACCCACCTATATGGATACCCTTGGTCAGCCGCAACCCGTGCCGCGCTCTAACTGCAGCCCTTTGCGGCTGCAGTATGAAAGACTTGAACCGTCAAGCAACCTAAACTCGATTATAAAATGTTTTCTTCGCGCCGAGATGATAATATTTGCCTCATCAGGCTCCACCTCCATGTAAATACTTACTGGCAACAAGTTTTGTCACGTGAGGTACATGACTCGTGGCCAAGCTTCTTGGAGGTCAAAAAAAAAGAGAGAATCAAAGTATCTTGGTTGGAGCTACGGTTATAATAAGGCTTCATCCGAATTATTGAATCTGCCTTTCTAGGATATCTAATGTAGGATATCGTTGGCCATCACGTGAATAGAAGCCCTACTTCGTGCATCGTAAGACTTGGGCATTCTAACTAGCATTCGTTTAAAAGTGCATACCATATGCTCCTTATCTTATTGTAGGTCGTAGTGTTCTGGAGTACGAATTAAAACTTTTGCAGGTGTGTGTGTCGGATCTCGGATGAAATCGGTCCGGAGGTGGCGTGCATGGAACCTATGATTGGCAGCGAATTGATAATTCTGGTATATATTTAAATAAGCCGAAATTTTATTTAAACTCGTGGCCTTGTGGCCTGTAAGTACTCCTACCTGCAACGCTCTTTAACAGCTACTAACATCAATACAGAATGGTAAGGCGTAAGTATTATTATCTCGGTGCAAAGAAAACATTATCTGACCGTCGAATCTAGGTTGCTTTCCGGTGGCAAAGATTGTGGGTTCGAGTCCCATCAGGGTCGTATTTTTGCCTTTTAAATCTTTTTATTTTACTTTTGTGGTTGTTGAGGCATACTTATTTGAAATCTCTGTTTTTGTGGGGGTTCCCCTTTGTTAGCCGAGGGAATTTCGGAAGCGGACCTTGCCCCTTTTACTAAGCGAACACACTACTGCTAGCCCCCTTGAACACCAATTTGCAGCATGAAATAAAATGCCAAGCTTTTCATATAAAATGCCGTGGCAGCATTGAGATGAGATACTCAGTCGCAATCAGCTATTTTGCTTCTGGTGTGAGAAGTTTGGGGGCAAGTGAATCGGCATCGAGGCTTCGGACATGATGCCTGAACGTCAAGGCACCATTAAAGCAGCACCATGGCAGCGATCTCATGAACTAAAATTCTCCCCACCTTTCAACCATCACCATTAAACACGAGGCGCCCCTTCTCGACGCAGCCCAATCGGCACCAATCTGCAAATGTGTTTCACGTACGGCTGACATGCACCATTCAAAATGCACACTCCCTAATTGGCTTGCCCCCAGTAACGTTACTGTTGGCGTACTTGCACGTTGCAGCTCTCATCGCGGGGTGTTGATAGTGGGGCACGTATCGAGCTGTTCTGAAAGATATATACTGCTGCATTTAGGTCCCTAAGTTTAAACCGAGCAAAGGATCACGATGGCGCCTCACGCAGACTCTCCTACCGTCGACCATGAGGCCGATCGCCTCCCAGCTGTCCCTCGCCCAGCGATGTCCCAGAATCCTCCTCGAATCCTGATTGTCGGTGCAGGCTCTCGAGGTTTTGCATACACTAGAGCGACGGAAGAGTCGACGAATGGCATTGTCGTCGCAGTAGCAGAGCCGATCGCGTCGAAGCGCAAGCGGATGGGAGAGAGATACATATGGGGCAAGGCTGGTCCAGCAGATGGACAGGAGTTTGAGGACTGGACGCAATTCGCTGCCTGGGAACAAGAACGACGTGCGAAGGCTGCAAGAGGGGAGGAGGTGCCGGAGGGAGTAGATGCCGCCTTCATCTGCGTGTTGGATGAAATGCACAAGGAGGTTATTCTCGGACTGGCTCCCCTCGGCCTCCATATCATGTGCGAGAAGCCACTAGCTACAACATTGGACGACTGCGTCTCGATATACAAAGCTATGCTTCCGAACCTACCCGATGCGACACCGTCGAAGATATTTGGCATCGGCCATGTCTTGAGATACAGTCCTCACAATATGCTGCTCCGAAAGCTGCTGCTAGAAGAGAAGGTAATCGGAGAGATCATGTCGATCAATCATACTGAGCCTGTTGGTTGGTGGCACTTCACCCACAGCTATGTCAGGTATGTACCAACACCAATTCTGAATGCACTACTGACATTTGACAGAGGCAATTGGCGTAAGGAATCTACAACAGCACCCTCGCTTCTAACGAAGTCCTGCCACGATATCGATCTGCTGCTCTGGCTGCTCTGCTCCCCTCCAACTGGATCCACCAAGCCAGCACATATTCCCACGCAGCTTACTTCTACTGGCGCCCTGCAATACTTCAACAAGTCTCGAAAGCCGACTGCTGCTGCAGATGCGACCAATTGTCTTTCGTGCCCCATTGAGAAATCTTGCAAGTACTCTGCGAAGAAGATATACCTGGGCGACCAACACAAGGGTCTTGGATCCGGCAATACGAGATGGCCAGTTGATATCGTGGTCAATGACATCGAGGAATACATAACGCAAGGTGGACGCTCTGCCGGTGAAGCTGCAATCATGTCGAAGCTCGGGGAGAATTACACAAAGGATACTCCGACGTCCAAGATCTCATCCAAGAATTGGTTTGGCCGCTGTGTATATGAGTCAGATAACGATGTCTGCGATGACCAAGTCGTAACCCTAAAATGGGAGAACGAGCCTCTTCCTGGCGAAAGCGACAAGGAAAAGGCTCTCGCGAACCGTGGGGCCAAGACAGCTGTATTCCACATGGTTGCACACACCAAGAGGATCTGTGAGAGATACAGCCACATCTATGGCTGTGATGGAGAGATCTACGCAGACAGTAAAAACATCACCGTAGAGAACTTCATCACAGGTGAGAAGACGATATACAAGCCGCACGTTGCCAAGGGAGGTCATGGTGGCGGTGATGATGGTCTTGCGAGACAGTTCATTCTTGCTGTGGATGCAGTCAAGAACCATGGTGTCAGTGTTGAGGAAGCTCAACGACTCCATGTTGGCTGCAGCTTGGAGGAAGTGATCAGGAGTCATGCTATGGTGTTTGCTGCTGAGCAAGCTAGACTGGGCAAGCAAGTGCTTGACTTCCCACAATGGTGGAGCAAGGAAGTTGAAGCCAACCTTGTGAAAGCTTAATGATACCCGTTGCGAACATTCTTTCTTAGATTGCGGACTCATAGCTTGGCTAGGGACCCACACTTCGTCGAGACAACATCAATGAGATTGAATTTCAAGATATTTCAGAAGTAAGCATCAAAACTGGAAGCTGAGCCCTTGACCTCCACTCTCGGTCAAACATCGTCATGCTCGCAGCTATTTACCTTTTGATTCACCTCCAAGTAGAGATAAAGTCGTGGTTGGGCTTGATTACAGCCCTGAGAGCAGCAGAATGGCTGACATGCATTATCTCCTTGAGTTAGTTATGTGACGAAAAACCTTGCTTTCACTTCCATCACGATACCGATAAATTGAGGGATGTAAATGTCGAGTCAGGACTCGGAGCACTTCGCAATGGGTGTCTTCGATGTAATCGTCTATCAAGGCCGTTAGTCGAAGTACAGCTTGACCTTCTCCCTCTGCACGTACGATGGAGATAGTTCTCGTCTCAACGTTCTGAATTTGAGAGATTAAATGCCTTATGTTCAGAGGCACTGTTATTGTCAAGCAGCTTCCGGCAATTTGACATTCTCGAGACCTGACAACGAAGTCCTTAGTTGATGAGCCGATACAAAAGTTTTCCTGACTGGTACCCCGCACAACGGGTAAAGCATTCTCATACTTATCTTCTAGGTAAAACGATGGAGTGCTACCAGCCCGAGGGTTCCTTTCCTTACAGCTACCCCCATCTTTACTAGGGTTCGCCTTAGTAGAGACAGTTAAGTTTATTTCTAGGCGTACTGATTACCTGCAAGACGTGAATAGTGAATCATGTAGAGACAGTTTCCACTCAAGTCATAGTTCAGTGCTTGCATGTGCAGTCTACGCTGTTCACCAATTCTGATTTTGACCTGTAGCAAGCTTGGAGTCTTAGATCCTGTTCACCGACACCGCATCAAGGCAAATATTTTAGAGTATATAAAGACATAGAGGAGATCCTCAGGTCAAGTGCGCAAACCGCACAGAAAGAAGCTAAATCATGAAACCCCGGTTTTTCTTGAGCTTTGAGGTTGAACAGGAGGTTGGTAGTTCCTCAATGAATAATGCCTCCATATTGAAGGAGGAAAGCTTCTGGGATAGTGTAATTAACTGATGATTGCTGATTGCTGACATCGGAACTTCCATTTCGGCATTTGCTGCGTATGCCTACCTGACAGCAAGTGAAACGGTTCGACTTGACAACGAGAGTACCAAATCAATGAGACGAAAGAGTTTCTCGCTGAAATCCAAAATAGACTATGTCAAAACGACTAATGCATCAGCTAAGGATAACATCTATCTCATCTTTGCTCTACACATTTGAACTTTTTACTTTGGGGACTGTATGTTGCGTCTCGTATTGACAATTAGTAACGCTGAGTATGCTTTGGTATATGTTCCAATGAGCTCAACAGCGGTTACTCGGACACAGCACATGCCACCTTTCTGCACTATCCATGCACCGGATTGAATCAGTTTATACCTGCTCGGAGTCAAATCCTCATCTGGAATTATCAATCTTGTTTGACCTATACTGTTCCCGCCAACATTCGATGGAGCTTCGATGGAACGCTGAGGGCCTGAGATAGTACCCTTACGCGAAATTTGGTTGCTGTGCAACTGGGATTTACCAGTGATGGTAATTTGTAATTGTACTGTCCTACTTGGATTGGATTTCTTGACCCTAAAAAGTGAAGGTGAGGGTGCTTCAATTCGATGGGAATGAAGCACCCGCCTATACAGACTTGGTTAGCGTGAAATCCGGTTTCCCATGTTATTCTAATTGCCCTTGTGCACGCTATTTTACTGATAGCGCTGATTGCAATAATTATCTGGAAGGATATCGTTTTGAGGATATACTACCTGGTTCTAGTCACTCGGATCCGACGTGATCGGACCTTGGGCTCGCTTTTGCTAGCATAAAAAGAACAGCTTCCTTCAAAACTCTTTCTAACTTTGTAATCAGGTTTACTCAAATTGGGGTTGTTCGGGCCTTGATTTTAAGTCTCCTTAACAGTTCGACTACTAATTTTATTGGTAGATGGTTTTTCGTGTTTTCACGCCGAAGATCAATACCATTAACACCAACTCTGCGGCATAATACAACCACAACAACAACAAACAAACAAATCGAGTAGCAAAGCACGGAACACACAAACTCCATCATCATGGCTCCCAGGTCCAACCTCGCCGAAGCTATGGACGCAGGAGACTTCGAACCTGTCAAATCTGTCAAGGCTACGGACCCGGACGACATGATAGAGAACTTGAAAGTCATCTACAGCCGAGAACGACTAGAATCTAAGTTTGAAGACTCGCTCCACGAGAGAGATGATCTGCCCGTGTGGAGAGACGTTTGCTCACGGAGAAAAGTAACTGGCTCTTCGATATCTATGATATCAGAGAAACCTTTGGTCTCCTCACGGATAAGCTAGATAGTGTACTCGAAGGTATGCCTCAAAGCAGCTGCTATCCGGTCAGCCTGACCCTGAACCTATGCTCCCAACGAATAAGAAGACTCAAAGGAGCACGCAGCATCTGCATCTAGCAACAGCAATTCAAAGCGACCACCAGCCACTCGGGCCGACACTCTCCCTACACCTCCATCCAGTAAAAGGGCACGAAGAGAAAAGTTGCACTTACACCCAGTGTCAGTGCTTCAAAACGAAGAAGTCGAGTCGAGACCCGCCCTACATCTTTGAATATTAAGAAGACCAGAACAGAGAAAGTACAGTCTACATCAACCGACGGTATAGAAAAGGCCAGTCCTAGAAACATCATTGAGCTATAGAGGAAAAATAAAGTCCACATCTCGGACCTGAAGATTATGTCGCTCCTCTATGAAGCGTTACAGAAAAGGTACAGAACAGCCTTTCAACAAGAGGTCATACTGACATATATACTTGCCATTAACAAAGAATGGGTGGCGCCTATGACGACCCTTCCGAGACCGTCACATTCATAATGATAGAGTCGGCCATAAAAAGCCATCCTTGAAGAAAGTCAAAAATGAATTGACTTCCAGCACTTTCGAAACGGGCAACGAGCAATTCAGGAAAGGAGCTGAAGATGAGTCGACTTCCGGTACTTTCAGTATAGGCCAGAAGAAGCATTCTACAAAGGAAGCCAACAAGATCTCGGCCTTCAGTAGTTTGAAGGCGGGCCACAAAGTTGAGACTGATGTGGGAGGGGACACCGAAATGCCAAAATTCAAGCAGGTAAGCGTTCGAAGAATATATATGGAAATAGCCTCAGACTATTTACTGACTGTTTACGAGACAAGCTCAAGCACTGAGAAGCAGGCTTCCAGCTGAATTCATGGACTTCTCTATGGGCAGAGAGAAACCCAATCTAGACTTCGACTTTCTCGTGAGCATCTGATACAGGATGGAAGCTATTCTATTTGATAAATTGAAGTTCCAGGGCGTGTCGGTGTCACCAAACTTCTCCTCTCCTTTATTATCGTTGACGCGTTCAGGAGGATTGTTTTCACTTCTGCAAGAGCTTTCCACCTCGAAAGCAGCACATTTCCATCGAAAATGGTCACTTTATTCGTGCATATTAGGCGTACGATGATACCTGGAAGGTTGTTCATGGATTTCGGATAGATAGATGGTTGGTAAGGCTGGCCTGGGGTTGATGAGCAAAACACAAAAATGGAGTTACGGATTTGAGGAATATTTAGGCGTAGAAAAACCAATGGGGTTTCTTTTCATGGAGATAGACCTCCTGATTTTGCCGTGTTGAATATGCTCTTTTTCCTGCCAATATTATTCTCGCAGAGAGATTTGCAATCTGCAGCTTTCACAGCGGAGCGCTCAATGCCGGAGTACACATATGCTGCTGGAGTTGGCCTTCTCCTATCTAAGAAATTTTTTGTTTTCCTCCGGGACGGTTCAACACCCTGGCTTATTTCATCCATCAGAATCTCTAATATCATCAAGATGGCGAGTCCTGCTCCATCATTGCAGCTGGTTACGTTTAGTATCTTCATACCAAATTTTAAGACGGCATTTGGGGAAACTGTGTAAGCATCCGCCCCCAAGAATCTTCCTCTCTTAAATACTAGTTCGAAACTAACTATCGTCATCTCTATATAATCTAGTATTGTTACCTGAAAATTTTCTATACCTCGTTTTTGCAGCTTGCTAGAGTTGAGATCGTGGTTGAATGCCCCGTTTCTTGACAGGCGCTGATTTTATCTTCAAGGACTCACACAATGGACGGGGATACGGATATTATGATCCAAGCTTGCCTCAACAGCTCAGATACAATTATCCCACTCCCACAGAACCCACGTTCCCTATCATCTGAGAGGAATTACCTTTTGGCCGCGTCACCGTTTTGCAAGCGAACAATTGCCTATTCCTGATTCAGCCACATCCTAGGTGCTTGGCAGCGCACTGTTTAGATAGTAAGTTCTGCTGTCAAATTAAATATTGTTGCCAAGTGGGTTCAAGCAAGGATTTTGTACTTTTGCTTTGTGAAAATATAGATAATGCGTTTGCAGTCATTCTAGGATATGTTCTTAGTGTCTTATCAATTAAGATTAATATGCAAGTGCAATAAGGCAATCTCGGCAAAGTAGTGCTTGGAGGCCAAAATGAATTGGATTTGGTAGGTCATTGTGTTTGTATCTTGTCTAGTGTTGAGGCATTGGTCTTTTATATTACATTAAAATCGGGAAGTGAAAGAGTGGTGAGGCATTCACTAATGCGGGAGAAAGCTGAAAGCAAGAAACGTTCTCTCCTTTGAGATCGGAGCTTATCACCTGTTTGTAGTACAAATAAGTTGAAATAACATGAGGCAGACGAGGGAATAAAGCGAACAGCAAGTAGTATATCGTCTCTCATACGACTAACTGCGTTTACATGTTCAAGCTTGCCTATAATAAACGCAAGAGTAGTAATCTGAATTGTACTTTTAGAAGTAGTTAGGAGAGAGCTTTGCGGGCATAGAGAAGGAGCCAAAAGTGATAGACGTTAGCTTCCTGCTAGATTTCAAGTGTTGGGAGAATGCGTTTACCCATCTCTTGGAAAATCTATAGGCTGAAGACGACTCCTTAATCGCAACCGACCTTTGAAAGCAATGGAGTTCGATTACTGTCAGCGTTTGATCATTGTCAAAAGCTTGAGAGATGTCCCGAAGTTCGGTGTTGGACGAGAACTTTTCATCACTTCTGGTTACTCAAGTACTCGAAGCGATTCTTTACATGATTCGGCTTTGCATTCGAGTCCAAAGATCATTAAATCCCAGGCAAGGAAAGTGACTTTGCAATAAAGGTTGGTAGTAGAGAGATCAGAACATGGGATGCAAAGTTGCAAAGTAACTTTCCTGGCCTGGGATTTGATAATCCTTGGACTCGAATGCAAAGCCGAATCAGGTAAAGAATCACTTTGAGTACTTGAGAACCAGAAGTGGCATTGACTTTCTCGTCGCAAAGTACTTGATAGACTGCTAAATGTACTGTAGCGCCTATAACTTTCAAGTGTTGCTGAGAGCGAGCATTTAGGGGGAGGCCAAGCGAGAAACACTACATGTTTTGATCAGGTACATCGCCACAAATCCTCAAATAGTACGGAGAAACACTTTAGATATGAGACAAAGATGGCCAGGATTATTTTTCATTTCTTCATTATGGAGTCAAAAGTGAATTTATATTCAGAAATCCGACATGGTTCACTTCACTTCACTTCCTCTCAATTGTCCCTTCCGAAAGCACTCCTGTCCTTCAGTCCTCATTTCTCACATCTAAATCCTCTTTTACTGCGTAGCTTGCCCAACCGCTTGCTGTCCCTGCCCCGCCACTCCGCCCACCGTATCCGTCACACCTCCCGCCGCATTGCCCACACCCTGCGTCGTCTTGCCCGCCGTATCCGCAACTCCATTCGTCGTTTGTCCAACCGTGTTTCCTAATCCATCGGTCGTCTGTCCGACGGCGTTGCCAGCTCCATCAACAGTTTTCCCGACCGTGTTGCCGACGCCGCCGAGGAGACCGCCTTGGCCTTGCTCTTTGTCGCCGCCGGTGAGGGTGTTGTCGAGTGAGTTGGTGACGTTTCCTAGGAGGCCGGCCATTTTGATGTTTGTGATTGTTTGGCTGTAAGGTGGAGAAAGTGTGGCTTGGAGTTGGAGATTGATTTGTGGTTTGGTTTATTTATGTGGTGGGAATTTTGATGGAAGATGGTACATGTATGGTATGTACAGGACTAGAAGACTTCGCAGTAATATACGCCCTCTCTCTCTTTCTCAGCCAAGGAAATCTCAAACCATCTCCTTCCAGAAGCCCTTCCAACGATGATCTCAGCGTCCCTTCTTCCCCAGCCGGTCGATCTCTGCATCCAATATCCACATCCCACATCCGCATGCGCATTCCGATCCCATCTTCCCTGTACCTTATGTCGACATCACCACCAAATTGCCTTCCTACCCTAACCGGAAACTCAGCCACAAGGACCCTCGAACCTTGACCCCGAGAAAACAAGTTCAAGCTATATTAACTGGCATCTGAGGCAAAACATTACGTGCTTTTCTTTCCTCTTTGGTGATGGGGGAGTATCACAGGTTTTTGGAGCCTCTAATACGTTACATGGTGGCGTAGTGGGGTATGATCAGTCTCCAGTAATGAGCAAGTGGGGCGTGACACTGGCGTCGACATTAACGCAGGTATCAGGGTATTGGGGTAAGTAGAAGTAGGGTAGGTAGGGATAGAGGACGAGGAAGAGAGGGAAGTTCTACGCGATGAAGATCTTTGAGTAATGAGCCACAGTACGGAACTGTGGGGCTGTTAGCGTGACATGTGTGCCACAAGCCAGTGGATCTCGATCGAGATACCCTTGTAGAAGATGAAGAGGGACTTGAAACAGGATTTCTGATAGCTTGTGGTGGATGATGAGATAGATTTGGGATGAAGGCAGCGAGAAGGACTGATGAATGAGGAAAGTGTGGCGTCATGTTGTGCTGTGTTGTGGCAGGTGTGGCAGGTGTGTTGATCGAGCTAGGCCAGGGTAGGCTAGGATATGCTCTGACTGACCTTGGGACTTTTGAGAGCTGGCTGAGGGTTGATGAGTTGGGGCATTAAGTGTGGCACTTTGTTTCATGGTTGTAGCCTGTTAGAAGGTCCTATTTGATGAGGCAGGAGCCACAGTGATATCATTTCTTTCGTTGGTTTCGGTGGAAAGAAAGACAACGAATGTTTTCTCAAATGGATTTCCGTCATTTATCATGAGTAGTAATTACGGGAGATGTGTACGATATGATGTAATATTCTGATAGAGAGAACCTACCTAGGCAGAGAGATTTCATCGCTGAAGTCATGTGAATTGGTCTCGATGTGGCTGAAGCTGGCTGTGGCGTCATGTTTCACCAGCCTCGGGCTCGAAAATTCCGACCAACGGAAACAATCCGCAAGCCACAAATCCCAAACTTCTCGAACAAGTTCCACGGCAAGCTGCAGAATCCCAGGAGACAGAACTCGGGAGATAGCAGTCCATGCAAAGTTCCGTCCACAACGTTTGGATGAACATCATCTACGTATATGTTCGAAGTCATCACATTTGAAGGAAGGACTCGATGCCAGCGCCATGAGTACCCGTAACGGCGGGAAACAGAAAACCTGATTTCTTCTGCCCGAAGCCATGCTTCCGCAAAGCCACTCGGTTCGAAAGGATTCCCCGGATTTTCGATTGATGGGAGCACACCGGCTCCCTCCTGCCCAATCGAGCAATTTCTGATAATACCGACCATTCTATTCATCTCCTGCCGCTCTTGCCAAACCCCTCACTCGGTGTCCTCACATATATATAGCAGTATGCCACTGGCTGACTGAACCACGCTCGTGACTATATACCTGCAGCACATATACCAATCGAGAAACGACAACATTTCGATCATCGAATTCCTGCTCCTTTCGCTGCACCAAGCATCGTTTCAAGTCCGGTCTAGGATTCCAGCTTGTGGCTGACTGACCATCGCTGCTCATCACCTGGTCGGAACTGGAGCGCTGTCACGTTGCCCCGGAACCCTGATCATAGCGTCGTCTCATAACCGGATTTCGATTCGCCCATCGGCCCCATCCCCGAACTCGAGGATGCGGATTTCGAAAGCACGTCTCCACAGTGCAATCGGAAGATGCGACCCTTTAGCCAAAAGTATACTCTAGTTCGTATCTCGCTGGCGTCTCGCGTAGTACTCGGCACGTTAGAAAGAGACCTGGTGGCCGGATAAGTTCGCTCGTGGCGAGTGTTACAGACAAGATCCGCATGTGTAGCCGGTTGGAAGAGCGATCGTGTGCGGAAGCTGAGTGGTAGATGGGGAGCGCCACAGTTGGGAAATTGACGTGCGAAGAAAGAACGGTCTGGACTGGTGCAACTGCAATGGTGCATCTGCTCTGGTGCGAGCTTAGGGGAGAAAGAGGGAAATGCGCTTGTGCTTTCCTCCCATGCGGTAACGCTTTGATTGGGGGGAAGAGGAGGTGAGGGTGATGGAGACGCACCCACGCCGGTCAGCAACCCGTCAGCCACAGGGGATAGGGATACCCTTCGTGCGTCTGCATTGTTGTCCCTAGCGCCTGGCTTCGAGCAGCTTCTGCGGATGACTTCATTTGTGTGTTCATCGTGCATCATATTTGATTGAACTCCGAATCTCTCTCCTTTCTAGTCAAGGCGAAGTTGCTAGCATGTCCGGCTCTGAAGAGATGGAGGAGACGAAAGGAGACGCACTCACGAGTCTACCGCCTACGCCAGAATCTCATCCCCAAGATGAATTCTCAGAGGCTCCGTCGGAAGGTTCCGCGGCTTCGGATCGGAGAAAGTATCAGA
This sequence comes from Phialocephala sp. D728, assembly GCA_003988865.1. Taxonomy (NCBI): domain Eukaryota; kingdom Fungi; phylum Ascomycota; class Leotiomycetes; order Helotiales; family Mollisiaceae; genus Phialocephala; species Phialocephala sp. D728. The sequence continues at coordinate 182,235 of QYAJ01000057.1, forward strand.
GAGGGGGAAGAAAGCAGAGTACGAGTGTGAGGCAGCCGCGCAAGAGTCGCATGCCTCCCGTTCCCGAACCGAAAGATGACGAAGACGCGCAATATGATCAAGCTGAGCGAGAGCTGGTACAAGATGAGCCTGATGAGGCGATAGGAGAGTCGCACGACGATCCGTCGGAAGAATATTACGAGGAGGAGCCGGAGGAGGAAGAGGAGGAGGAAGAGAGTCCTAAGCAACCTGCGCATCGAGAGACTGTTGTTACTCCACCAGAGAAAGAGGTTCTCTGCTCGAAATGTGCAGCGAAAACCCATCCGCAGGAACAGGAGCAGGAGCAGCAGGCGAAATCACCATTCGAGACCGGAATCAAGGCTTTCAATCTCAGGAAGGCAGAGAATTCTGGTGGGCGACCGATAGGTGTCCGCGCTACGTCTAGATCTGGGAAGAAATCCAAGAAGGCGAAGAAACCGAAGAAGTCAAAGAAGAAGAGCAGGAAGGCATCCGTCGAAAGCGAAAGCGAGAGTGAAGAAGAGAGCGAGGAGGACTCTGATGAAGAGTTGAAACAGAAGCCGATGTCTATCAGATTGGATCTGAATTTGATGGTGGAGATCTTCTTGAAAGCTAGGATCAAGGGAGACGTAACGATTACTTTCTTGTGAGTGTTTTGATTCTGCTTTTGTTCCCGAGACATCGCTAATGTCTGTCGAAGGGAATGAAAACCGAGACTAGAGGCCAGACATCAACGCATCCCATCGAGCCAAGCATGAAATCACATCTTAGAGCCACCGCGAATTCGATATTTTTCAGCTAGGCGACTTCAACTCTGCACTCGGATAGCAAGTTTCGGGACAGGACTTTGGGAAATACTGGGCTCTCAGCCTGAAGCAGATAGCCAATATTCCCATTCTTCGCGATCAATCACTCCACTCCGGTCGCTGGGGCTACCACGGGAGCATCATCGCAAATACCTATCACCAGCAGCAACCGCTGCAAAACGCCTTGGTACAAGAAATTGGAACTTGGAAGTTGGATATGGACTATTTTGGCTCTTCCTACATATGATTTGTATGATGCGTAATTGTAGATATTATGGGTAGCTTAAACTTAATTCAATTCAATTCCAGAGATAAATATTTATGTACTCGATTGAAGTATGTACTTCGCCTGTGAGACAGATGTAAACAATCCAAACGAGACAAAAAGTACGGGTACGGGTACAGGTGCCCAGGCCCAGGCGTCAAAAGAGATCCAGGAACAGTCCTAGCAGCCCTGTAGCAATCTCACCAATTCCAGCCCTTTCCAGCCCTCTCACCCATCCGTCCCAACCTCCCAAATCCCATATCGAATTCCACTTTTCCCATCCTATACCATATTTCCCATATCTCCCCAATCTCCCCACTCCCAGCCACCGTCAACGCTTCTCGGCATCGGTGTGTGTGTGTGAGAACGAACGGCAAAGAGAGTGTATCTAGGGATTTACCTCGTGCACTTAGGAAGCGGAACACCCAGGATGCTTAAATGATGTTTCACAAGTCGTCCAGATTAGGGAAGGATCTTTCCTCGGAGTCCGGATTGCCGACCCATTAATTACTTACCCCACGGTCCACATCCGACGTTCGTGATGCGCGTTGCACGTGCATCTTTACTAGTACCCCTTCATTCGTATCAATACTTGTATAACGGAGGCCGTCTCCGATAAGTACTGCTTGCTCTTCGCTTCCTAGTTTTTAAACATATACGGATAGACTAGACTAGCTATAGGAATACAATAACTGTGAGGGCCCGAAACTGGAAGTTGACAGCTGCGCGAGCTGCGGCATCCCATCCCGCCCCGCCATTGTTCCTTCGTTCGCGCTAGTTCGCGCACGTTCTTCCCGTCTTCCAAGTTTTGATCCCTGCCGTGCATTAAACCTTCCCTTCCCGCCCCATGCTGCTTGGCATGATCCCCGAGGATCGCCGGCGCTTGTCGTTGAGCTAGCAAGCGAGGATTTTTCCAACGTCACGGATCGAGTTGCGAGGAGGTTATACGTCCCACATCATTAGATGAGAGGGTGTGCAGAACCAATGATAAAAAGTCTTACGTCAAATGCAGCGAGATGCATCATCGAGGGCCTAAGTTAGGCCCGAGTGAGTTTATACCTCAGGATGCAAGTGCATAGCAGTGCAGTGAGAGGCGGACGGATTATGAGCTGAGCAAGCATGTTTCAGATGTTAGGCGTGATGAACAAAGGCTGAAATCCACCTTCATTCTCATTTGCTGAAATCTATCTGATGACATCAACTCAAAGGTAGACAGACAAGGTCTAGGGAATACCTCAGGTATCACGATGCGCCACCACCGAACTCCTCAAAAAAATAGGCAGAATCCTAAATCTTTTTTCATTCCCCATCCTATCTTCTAATAGTACATGGTAACATATCTCAAAAAACGCCGGGGATATCCCAATAACTAGAAGCAGTAGAGGACCAATGAAAAATGCCTCATCAAATCGTGATCCCATCAACTACCTCGAGGAAAGTCAGAACCGTCTATCCAACCTAACTGCAGGGAGAAAAGAGTCAGCTCTCACAATAACCCGATAGTAACATCTCCCTTGACTCGTGCATAGAGGTCAACCTACAATCCTCACATCAGCCCTATGGTAACATCTCCCTTCACCCGCGCGTATAGATCTACCTCAACTTCCAGATCCAGCTCGATCTTGATCTTCAGACTGCTGTCGCGCTGCTCCGCCGGCTGTGGACGGTCCTTGATCCGTGACTCGCGGATCGCTCCCGTGCGCCCGCCCATGTTGCCCGTCATGCGCTGCTCCATCGGCACGGCTTGTTGTTCTTGTTGTTGGAATTGTTGTTGTTGCGGTTGGCGTTGTTGACGCGCCCGCTGCATCGTCCGTTGGCCTTGTCTGGGTTGAGGTGCGACTTGCTGCTGTTGTTGTCCCTCTTCCGAGTCGGTTGCGTATTCATATTCTTGATCGTCCTCTTGGAGGGTTTGTTGCTTTTCTCTGCGCAGGACGTTAGCATCGCGACATATGTGTGAAGTCACGTTTCTGAGGTCAACTTACTGGTCAGACATGATGTGTGGTTTTGGAGATGGAGCTCGAGAATCTGGTGGTGTAGGTGGTAATGAAGCAATGTTTGTATTTGTGTTTTGTGGTGTTGACAAAGGCAAGCAGTTGATGAGTGATTTTCTATGATGGAATAAGTCCGTTCTCGCAGCCCCCGAAATCTCGCGCTACTTATGAAGTCCACAACATCCCATCCGAGCGATGACGCCGGTTCAGTGGACCCTTTGACGCCATTAACCTGCTTTTCTGAACACCTGGGGAAATCAAGCTGGTCTCAAAACAGGAATTCTGAGCCTCCAGGGTCCTGCCCCCAATGCTGCTGGGAACTTTCATTTGTCCGTTCCGCATCCCTGTCGCGTTGATGTCATCTCCCCCCCCTCAGCCTTGACTCGAGTCACTCAGCGCCCGCCATTTCCGTTGTACCACAGTAATCGCGGCTTTTGTGCAGCCCACGTCGCCCGCCTTTTCATTCGACCACGAAAGTGTGCGTCAGTGGTCTTTTCCCATAGAGGCAGTATCTTATTCCCCGACAGTATTAGTGGCGCCGTTAATGGCATTTTTATTCTCGACCCGCGATTCTTGGAGCGATCGTCAGAGGCTGGTGTGAGTTCCTGCCTCGCCTGCCTTTCCGAATTAGCCTTAAATTGCTCGCTCAGGGATTAGTGTCCACAGCTAGTACCCACTCTGGTCTAGACGGAGGCTTTCACAAGCATTTGGATCCTCGCCAGAAGCACGTTCCTTGCAAACCACACAGGTCGTTGAGCTCCCACGTTTCGTGAAGTCACAGATGGCAGATGGCAAAGTGCGATGGGATTGTGAGTGGCTGGGTTAGATCGAGATCTGAGCAACGAGCGTCTTTCTCACTCCTCCCTGGCGTGGTTGCATGTGAGATGTCGCTGTCGGCCGGTTGATGAGCAGACGGCACACGTCGTAGCTCTGATGCAAGGGACGACTGTTCGGGGACGGTCCCCTAATTCTGTGCTGACCGGTCATGGGATATGATGTCACATAGAAAGCCCTCGAAAGCTTCACGAGGCTGAAGATGTTCCTGAAGCATCTTGAGAGCCTCATGTGAAGAGCCATCTGAACAAACCTCTGAACGACTCCAATATCACACTTTTTGTCGTTTTCGAAGAACAGATCGCCAACATGCCTTTGGGAATAATCACCTCCATCGCAGCGTGTCCGGCCATCATCGGCACCACGGAAGCCGTTCACCAAGGCCAGAAGCAAAACTCCAGAGAGAAACACAGAAGTCGGAAGGCAAACCTCCTCGTTACGTGTCACGACCCATCACGCAAATCGCGCGATATCCACGGCGGGACCGTCGTCTTGCGAAATAACAAAGTACGTCCCTTCCTTTCATCCATCCATCCATCCATCGTCATGTTCGCCAAAAACTCCTTTCGAGTATTCATAGCTAACCTACCATCATAGCTCTACTGCACAAACGTCAATCCGAAATCCAAATTCCTCCCCGAAGAAGGCTACGACACTCCCGCCGCCCAAGGCCACCTCTTCGCCGGCTACTTCTTCCCCTACCCCGAATCCTCCTGGGGCCGTCGCGGCGAAGGCTACGTCTCAACCATCATGGACGACCCTCCGCAACTAAACTGGATCTACGTCGACAAAGACACCTACGAGGTGAAATACGGCCTCAAAAAGGATACGATCGGTCATCATGTGGGGCCGTGGAATGTGACGCCGATTGATCGTAGGCTGAATCTGGATGGGTGGGAGGGCTTTACGGTGGTGGAGGAGGAGGAGGGCGTTTGGGCACTGTATTTTGATTGGGATGATGATGGGTTGGATACGAAGGTTGGGTTGGATAAGAGGATTATGGAGGTGGAGTTGAGTAGGAAGGAGATTAGGATGATGAAGGGGGATTGTATTTTGTGAGTGCGGTTTGAGAGGTGATCTAAGTTGGAAGTTGGTTTGAAGTTGGAACTTAAGGGTTTGCAAGGCGAAAAGATGGGACAGCGTGGCGTTTGGATGGGAGTTTGAGTGCACTTGATAGGAATGACTTAAATTGAAATCAGAATCATAGCACAGCAGCTGAAATCTGTCTGTGTAATGTGCGCAAACAGCATTACTTGAAGTCACATTGTGGAACTGTCTCATCCGGAACGCATTTTCACAATGTCAGTCTATGGTGATGGATGGACCACATTTCATGAATAGTTCACACTTCACAAGAATTGACTTGAGTAGAAATCACCATCACAGCAAAACAACCGCATCCTCTCCAGCACGATATCACTCGGGAACAAAGTCTTTTAACCCTCTTACACTCACGATCAGACCTCCAGCAAACTTCCTACGGAGGACAACTCCCCTCTCCGCGTGACGGAAAACACCAAAATCAAAAATCGCCAAATTACCAAACGCTTCTCTGTACGCAGTAAAACACAACTATCTCCCTCTCTCCTCTCTCCGTCGCTCCTCCCTCTCTACTGAGTACTGCGTACAGTACTGTAGCGCATGTTTCCTCCCTCAAACCATCGCTCGATCCCCACATCCTAGTCCTCGCATGAAGGAGAGCTTCAGACTTCCCGCCTCCCCGCTCGTCTTACGGGCACTCAAGTCACACAACGAAGTCATGTTTTGGAATGCCACGGTTCCAACTTTCTTTCTCTAGCCCAATCAATATGTGGGGAGGGATGATGTGGCTGGTGCCTCACCTCGCCTCGCCTCATCCCGCTTGATCTTATCCACACGTGTGCTGGCGAGTTGATCTGAAGTGATCCTTGACCCTGCTTCCTACGTCATTGTACACATGGATGAAGCTTTTTTTTTGTCTGGTGAGTGTGAGGATGATGGGTGTTGGATGATCGAGGAGGGAGTGTGATGAGGCAGCGTGCGAGGGAACGCATGGTGGGAAACTGATTATGGAAACTGGGTTTACGGCTGCAGTGAGATGGGAGAGAAGTGGTGTGTGTGTGTGTATGCTGGAAGGAAGACTGGTGAGGATTACGTGCTGTGCTGTATATGATGCTCGCGACAGACAGATAGATAGATGCTCAAGTGCCGTGCTCGTACCTTCAGCCTTCATTCAGCCTTACCCATCCAACCTCGCCTTCGCACTAGAATATTCACTAGAGTATTCTTCGCCTCGCAAAGGAACCTTTATTGAGATCTTCACTGCACTACACTACACTGTACTACACTGTTACAATCCAGTCTAGTCTAGTCTAGTTCCATCATCAACAATCAATATCTCCAAAGGATATCAGAAATAAGAAGGACAAGAAAGCAAAAATGGATCCCTCAAGCCTCAACCAAGTCAAGCCTGACCAAGAGAAGCGAAACTCCTACTACGAGTCTACGATGCGGTGGATCGAGGATACGTATCTCAAGTGGTTTGGCGAGAACCGGACCTCGTACGGAGTGAAAGGTAAGATTACCACACTATACCCAACTTCCCATCCCGAACCATTTCCCATCTCTCTCTCTCGTTCTCTCCCCGCCCTTTCCCCCGACCTATTCTTATTTCTTCCTATTCCTTCCTATTCCTACTATCATTGATCTTTTTCGAATGGGGAAGAAACAGAAACTCGCTAACACGTTATGTCCTGGTTAAGATACATTCCGCCAAGGCGAAGTCTCCGGCAACAAAGACATCGACGGCGTGCAGCGCTCCGTCGGCGACGCGGTCGGGAATCAGTTTGGCAAGGGGGGGTTGGGAGAGGATGTTGGGAAGGTGGCGGATAAGGGGCTCTTGAGTCGTTGATTCTTTCTCCTCCGCTCTGGGTCGCGGAGTCTGGGAGAGATTTGAGAGATTTGGATGTTTGATATATGATACCATTTTCATTTTCATTTCATTTTTTTTAGTTTTCAAGAGTGGATGGGATGGGATGGGATGGGATGGGAGGAATTTGAAAACTGAATGATATATTGGTTTGATTTCATCTCAAGTTTGGAGATAAGATGAGAGGAGTTCGGGATGGATGGAATTTCTGATGGAGCAAGAATTGGTAGATTGTGTGGGGTATTAATGCCGCTTCCTACTTGATGTCTATCTATCTAATTACAATTTGATATCCATGCCCATGTATTCACCCCATCCAAGACTCAAATTAAAACCAAGATTGCTGCCTGTGTAAATTTATACAGTGCAATGGACGTGAAGTGAAATGTTCAAAATTCAAATATATGGGGTGAAAGAAATCAGACAACGCCAAACCATTTCTTTCTCGACTCCGGTGCTTGTTCAGTAGCCTCACCCTTGGACTCGGATTTGGTCTCGCTGCCTTGCTGCGGTTATAGTTGTGCTTTCTCTCACTCCTTCGTCCTTGAAAATGAGGGGACGTTGGGAATCATGCCCATCCATGTCTTCTTCGATGGTGCTTCGGTTTCGCCAGTGGATTGTTCTTTATCTTTATCTTCTGTCTTCGTCTCTGCAGATTGATCTTTTGACGAAAACGAAGGTACGTTGGGAATCATGCCCATCCAGGTTTTCTTCGAAGCGACTTGGCTCTCAGTAGTGGTTTCTTCCTGTTCGGCTTCTGAGGTTTTTTTCTCGGAAATTGAGGAAGGCAGTTTTGGGAGCATTCCTATCCAGGTCTTCTTTGGTGCTGACTCTGTCTCCTCCTTCTTCGGCTCCTCGGTCTGCTGGGACTTCTCGGGCGCTTGTGAAATATCTGCTTGAGGCGTCTCTTCCAAGGTAGTCTTGCCCATCTCTTTTGCTAAATTGTCATCTTTCGCTTTCTCCGGCTTCTCTTGTTCTGTCAAGATTGGTTGCTCCTCAGGTTTCGCTTCAGCCGTTGCCTCGTTAACATTCTTCGCTTCAGCCCCTTTTTCCACAGCACCTGCTTCCTCGCCCAACTTCTCCCCTAAAACACCCTCACCAATAACATCCTCATCAACTGGCAACGGCACCCCTACCGCCTTCTTTAACTCTTCCTCATCCACACCTCCATCCTCTCCCTGCGGCATCTCCTCACTCCTCAGAATCGCATCCAGCTGTCCCTCATCTCCCTCTCCTCCCGGTGGCTTCAACACCTTCCCATCATCATCCCAAACCTTAGCCTCACTCATCGTCCTCTGCAACTGTTCTCCAGATGGCCTCCACTCATCCCTCACCTTCCTGGGATCCGTCTGCAACCACTCGCTCACCAACTCTGTCGACATCCTCAGCATATTCCCATAATTCTCATTCCGTTGCTTCTTAAACATGCCACAATGCGCCTCGATCTCATTCCCGGCTTTCGTGTCTGGACACTCGATAAACAATCCTTTCATCTTCTCCCCCCGCTCCTTCGCCTTCTCATCTTTCGCCGCCGAAGAAGGAATGGCGCAAAATGTTCGCTTCGGAACGAAATACCCTCCGCTCCAAACCCCGTTCTCCCCTAGACTCGTATACAAACACTTTACGCCCACGCCCTCGATCTCGCTCAACCTCTCCAATCTAGTCGTCAATTGCGTCGTCTTCATCAGCGCGCCTACAAATTTCAAATGCCCCGCCATCCACGCAAATCCCTCCCCGATACTCTCTCTCGAAACATACGTCAAGCCCTGCGAAATCGAATCCGAGTAATTGATACTCGTCACCGCATCCCTCGTATTCGCATAATTAATCTTCGACAAATTCTCCCGGTTCAGACTCTTGAGCCCAGACAAGATCTGGTCCCGATGAATATACGCCGCCACGCCACCCGCCATGATCGCTCCATACGTCCCCGTCCGCGCAGCCAACGCACTCCACCTCATGAACGAATTATTCGGGCCAGAGCTCGAAGTAGCTTGAGCCACTGCTCGATTCCGCGCCATAGTCGAAGCTTGCGAACTCACAGCCTGTCGTGCGCCAGCGGCCGTCAGGAAACTCGTCCCGGTAGACAAAAGGTTCCACGCCTGGGAGATATTCTGATACTGGCTGAAAGCGCCATACGCAAACATGCTGCGACTCAATCCATTATACGGGGTGTCGAAGGCGAGGACCCCTTGGATGAGCGGGAACATGAGTTTCATGTTGGGATCTTGGGAGATGGGGCGGTTGTCCAGGACGGAGAAGAGGGTGTCGGCGGCGACGAAGCCGCCCATGGAGTGGGCGACGAGGATTATGGAGACGGAGGGGGAGAGAATAGCGGATGGGTTGGAGGACGCGGATTCGAGCGTGGTTACTTGGGATTGGAGCCATTCTTTGAATGTTTCGACGCTGAGGGCGAGGTCCCCGCGCGTCTCGTATTTGGGGTAGACGCGGGTTTCGATGGTGAGGGTGGGGTTGGAGGTTGAGATTGCTTGCTTCAGATCCTGAGGTGTGTTAGTGAGAAGGGGGCGATGTGAGGAAGAAGAGCTGGAAACCTACTTCAGGAAACTGATAAAACGTTTCATCGTCGCCTTTGAATCCGTGAATAAAGCAGAGGAGCAGAGTTTTGATTGCCATCTTTGCTTCAAGCCTTCCTATATCCTCAAAAATATCCTTTGCCTATTATCCAATATTGAACCCGTGAATCAAAGTATCAGAAAAGAACTATGAATACAGTATACAGTATACAGTATCCCTATACAAAATTGTATATTGTGTAAGTATAGAGCGGAATTGTGTATAACTTCAAAACCTTTCTCGAGTACGCATAAATCTCATCTTGCAAGCATAACACAACATAACCTAACATACCATAACATACCATACATCACCTCACAACAACACACCTTACTTGGTTCACTACGACACCAAACCAAGCAAACCACATGTCACAGCCCCAATCCCAGCCCAAGCTCAAGCCACGCCACAGACGCCTCACTTCACTCACCCACCTACCCACTCACCACTCAACGATTCTATCTATCCATTCAAGGGTCCTCTCCATCGCCCCATTCATCGAAAGCAGCGAAGATCAAAAGCAAGGAACGCAACCCATCCCATCATAACCCACCCATAGCTCATAGTACAAGTAAACGTATAGCGTATCACCAAAACACCCCAGCCCAGGCCAGGATCCACAGAATCCAGAATCCCTCTCCCGTGCCCGTGCTGACGACCGAGGCTCCGACTCCAAGATCCGGTTTCGAGAAAGCGATGCGATGTCACCACGGCACTGTGCTCGTCCTGAGAGCTAGTAAGGCTGGGATGGGATGGGATGGGATGGGGAATCCATGTTCGGTGACGTGACATAGCTCTTTCCTACAGCTTTCTGGAGCTTTCTGGAGCTACAGGGGTATATAAAGTAGGTGCAGGGAGCTTGGACGTGTGGCGAAGGAAGTGGCGAAGAAGAAAGTGGGTGGTGGGATGATGAGCTACTGTAGTGAGCTAGTGATGGAGGGGACTCGGGGAGTGGTGGAGAGAAGGGGCGTGATGCGGCGTGGCTGATGCTCCCGCGTTTGGTGGTGAAACTGGGACTTGGATGTTGGATGTCCCCCACCCCCCCGCTAAAATTTGACATGGTACGTCATCAACCTCGAGAAAATTTTTGGGCAAGGTGGTTTGGTGGTTCTTGGTGGTGTGATTTAGGGGGAGAGCGAGGTGAATGAGTGAGTGTAACATGTGAAAGCTGTGGCTGGTGCTGGGAGGAAGTGTAGTGTGGTGGGACGTTCTGGGGGAGCGAGATAGGCGACGTTTCTGTTTCCTGAGATTCTGGTTGGAGATGAAATGGCAGCACAGTTACTGGAGGATAGGGGAGGGGAAATAGAAGAGGAAGAGGAAGAGGAAGAGGAAGAGGATAAGAGTAGACTTTTCCATACATTATTACTTACCACAGAAACTATATAGACAGATAGATAGACAGACAGCTAAACATGACTACAGCAACTCATCACAAGAAACAAAGAAAATCCTACGCTATCAACACACACACTTCCATCTCTCTTCGTCAAACCCGTTGGATCTGTTCAACCCTGTTGAATAAACCCCGGAATCCGAATCGTCAACGTCGTCCCATCTTTCGTAGTATTGACCGTGATCTCAATGCCTCCCGTCGACGCACCACTCGAACCACTCCTGTTGGCAAGCTCTCCCATACTGGGAAGATTCAGCTTCGCAAGTGTGCCGTTCGCTGTCTCTTGCACTGACCCGAGACCACCTAATGATTGTTCCTTCACATCATCCGCTTGCTGCTGTACCTTGCCTAGAACCTTGCCAGACTTATCCACAATCTCGCCTTTCTCATTGACCGTCTTGCCCGCCATCGAAGAGAGATCTCCTGTAGCTTTTCCAAGCACATTGCCGGATTTATCGACGATGTTGCCAGATTCATCGACCGTGTTGCCTGCTAATTTCGTGACATCGCCAACCTTGTCTGTAGCTTGGTCAGTGAGATCGCTGCCAGTTTTCGAGACGTCGCCGAGTTTATCGGTTGCGCCTCCTGCTGCTCCTCCAGCGGAATCTTTCACGCCGTTGACGGTGGAACCGGCTTTGTCTTTGACGCCATTCACGGCGCCTCCGGCTTTGCTGGTGGCATCTCCTGCTGCATCTTGTGCTTTGCCTGCGAGTCCGCCAGCGGTGTCTTTCAGGCCATCTGTTGCGCCTGATGCCTTGTCAGTCAATCCACTGGTAGCTCCTGAAGCTTTGTCGGTCGCGTCCCCAGCAGCTCCTTGTGCCTTGCCTGCTGTGTCGCCGACGGCTCCTTTCGCTTGATCGGTAGCTCCACCAGCTTGATCCGTGACACCGCTGGTAGTATCCTTTGCTTTCTTCGTCGTGTCACCCACAGCACCCTGTGCTTTATCCGTCAGCCCGCCAGCTGTATCAGTGACTCCTAACTTATCACCAGCGCCGTCATCCTCTCCAACACCAGGAGCAGCGCCCTTAGCTTTGGAAGCAGTATCTCCAACAGTCTTTTGTGCACCGCCTGTGGTGTCTTTTGCGCTCTTTTGAACACCATTAGCTTGTTTGCCAACCGTGTCTGTGGCTCCACCAAAGAGACCGCCAGCTTTCTTTTGCGCGCCGCCCAGGGCACCGATTGCTGAATCTTTCGCGCCTCCAAAGACATCACCACCTGGAAGACTGTCGGTAGCGCCGGAAGCTTTGTCCGTTGCGCCCTTCGCGGTATTCTGAGCTGTGTCGCTGGTATCTTTGACCTTCTTCTGCGCGCCATCTGTAGCACCCTTGGCTGTCTTGGTCGCCTTGTTGGGAAGATCACCAGCTGTGTCTTGAGCCTGCTTGGGTACCTTTGAAGCGGTGTCTTGGACCTTATCGAGTGGGCTATCTTCTTCACCCTCCTCTTCGTAATCTCCTTCCTCGTAGCCTTCGTCTTCTTCGTTCTCGTGATCTTGTTCTTCCTCGTTATCTTCCTCGTCATCTTGCTCTTCATCAATGTCGTCGTCGTCATGTTCTTCTTCCTCTTCTTCCTCCTCTTCTTCATCGTGAGCTGGCTCTTCGTGGACGGGCTCTGGCTCTGGTTCGGGCTCAGGCTCTTCTTCTTCCTCTTCTATTTCAGGTTCCGGCTCTGGCTCCGGCTCGGGTGGTGGAACGGGCTTCTTCTTTTTCTTCATCAGTGGCTTGTGGGGTGGAGAGTCGACCTTCTGAGGAGTATTTGATTGATTCTTCTTCGGCGTCTCAGGCTTTGGAGCCTCGACTTCCTTTGGCTTGATATCCTCTTGTGGAGCTTCTGGGATTTCAGGCTCAGGCGGAGGTGCCGGCTTCTTCTTTATGATCTTCTTTCGGTGCGGTGTCGGTGTCTGAGGAGCTTCGTCTGGGACTTGCGACGCATCGGACATAGATGGAGTCTTTGGAGCCTTCTCTTGGACCTCCTTCGGTACTTTATCGCCGACATCCTTTGGTATCTTATCGCCAGCATCCTTTGGGATAATCTTCTTCTTCTTCTTCAGTTGGTGTTCCGGCGACGGCGGTTCTGGGAGATCTTTGACCTCAGATGGGACATCTTGAGGAGGTTTGGGAATCTTCTTCTTGGTCGGAGTCGGCGTGTCACCGTTGGGCAACTTCTTCTTGATAGAACCCGATTTGTGAGTCGGGAGATTCTTATCGGCAGAATCGAGCGGGGTCTTGGGGGTCTTGGGAGTAGACATCTCGGAAATGTAATTGTAGGCACGCTTTAGACCAAAGACGAGCCAAAAAGATGTCGAAGTTACAATAGATATATCCAGGATATCGATGTTGAAGGCCTGGAACTCGATGAACTTATTGATCTGACGCAGGAACTTTCCTGTCTCTCTTTCTGATACGAAGGAAGTGAATCCGAGAGCTGGGAGCTCAGGTCCTGGACGATGACACCACCGACTGGTGGACCGACCGACTTCGCCTCATGGAAGCTCATTACTGTGAGGGGTAGCTCATGACACATTAGTGGTTGGAAAACCTGGCATCTGCATGGTAGCCTGGGAAGCACCTGCACAGGCATTGGTGTGGCTCGAGGAGGCCTGACAAAGTCTCCACGCTTGACGACACGCCTCACTCGCTGCTCCAGCCATGGAAGGGCGCCAATCACCTCCGGGTTTTCGCACGTCCAGTGTGGCTCGAGTGTTCTGCTATCTGGTCCCCTCCGTAGTGTGCGCTGCAACTGCAAAGGGTAATTCAGGCAGACTGCACAGCAGACAGACTTCCAACATGGAGAATACTTGAAAAGCCGAGCTCCTCATACGAGCTGCACTGCAGGCACTATGGGGAAATGCCATTTCCATGCTGGATCGTGAATTCAGAAACCCATCAGAGACGCCCTTGCGTCATTCGACAATACTTCTCGCCGCCGTGTAACCTGGAGGCTGGGGATCCTTCATGGCCAACATGAAGGGGCATTGAGCTTCAGATCGCCACACTTGGTCTGGATCCTGATGTCGCAACAGCTGCACCGAAATTGCATCGCGGCTGCACAAAAACAGGGAAACCAGAGGCCTTCGTCCAATGCTGACGCGGGAGGTACAGAGAATACAGGGGAGTGGCTGGATTGGTCGCCGTCGTTGGCTCGTATGCCTAAGTCATCGGTCGTGGAACGTCGATGTACAATGCCCGATGCGCGCAGGTATCAGATATTGCCAGAGTTTTGCAGCGGGCTGGGATGCAACGGCAGGATTTACCGCCCCCTGTGCCGTTTCATGGTGGGATCAATGGGATGATCCAAGGTTGGTGAGAGCGCCACGGGTCAGCCACAGCGGCTTGGCACACTACGAAGTATACGGACCCGCTTCTCGCGTCTGACCCCGGGAGCGAGGGAAGATCCAACGTCAAGCCTCAACTCCAGCTCCTCGAGCTCCTTCAGGCTCAGGATACGTCAGATCGACACTGCACCGTTGGCACCCGGAGGCAAAGTGTGGCTGTCGCTGATCGCCAATGACCGCTGGCCTGCTGGGCCTTTAGGGCGGCTCATGTCTATCACCTGTAACGAGTCCACAACTTTACCTGCAAACCTTCCTCGACAGCTCTGCCACAGCTCCCAGAAACCTGATATTTTCCCTGTACCGGCTCGCTCACACTACCGCTCACTACCTCACCTGGAAGACAACGTGCGCAATGGAGCCACCCGATCGTCTGCCCCCCGGGACCTCGATACGGCCCTTCCCCATCATCCTCGACGACTCTGGTCTGATCCTCTCCGGATGAGGTGATGTAAGAGCTCATCAAAGATACCTGGATGCTAGCTCCTCGAAGCTCTCAACCCTGTCCGAGGGGTCTTGGTTCCTGCAGCACCCCTCATGACGTCGGTCCTCCATCATCGTCACGCCGCTGGGAACAGCAGGTTAGTTATCCCATCTCGTGCTGATATAACCCTTTCCTCAGCAGATCTTCTTCTTTTTCAAACTAAATCGCACTTCCATTCTAAATCAATGACAGTGCGTCTCACCATATGAGAAAAAGCACAATAACAATCAACAAATCACTATTTTCGAAACCTACAACTTTTATTACATCCATCTACTGAACTGTGTCTGTGGAAACTACTCGCCATCATGGCTGACATCGCAAGCCAGAGATTACCGAGCACGCCGAAGAAGAAGAATGTGAGCAGCGCGGCGGCCTCCCCACTACAATCCGGTAAGAAAGCAGCCGGTTCTCAAACACCACAGGCGGCGAAACCAGCCGAGTCGGTAGCTGAGAGCGGAGTCCATGAAGCAACGCAGACAAGATCCATTCATGAGACCTCGGCAATGGACGATGAAGAGGATGAGGATGAGTATGAGAATGTAGAGCAGACAAACGATGGCGAGGAAGAGGAAGGAGAGGAGGAGGAGGAGGAAGAGGGAGAGGATGGTGAGACGGAAGAGGCTGTTCCCGCAGGAAGCGTTGATCACGAAGGCAACGTTTTAGATGATGGCGGGAAAGTGATCGGCAAAGCTACCAGTGAAGTTCCAGAGGGAAGCATGGTCGATCAAGAAGGAGATATTCTTGACGAGGAGGGCAATGTCATTGGTAAAGCCGATCTCGAAGGTGCCGCGAAGGAAGCTGGAGAGGAGGCTGAATCAGCCGTTGGCGGAGCGAAAGACATCGCTGAAGGCTCCGAGAAGCCAGACCTGGAGGAGGGTGAAGGTGTTGAGAAACCAGAACTCGCAGCTCCTTTCGGCGTCCAAGACAATGGCGAAATCACCAATGCGACAGGCGAAGTTGTCGGGAAGCTTGCGCAAGGCAAACCCCATGACCTTGTTGGCACTGCCATCCATCACATCGACGAGGACGGCAACATGAAGGCCGAGACTGGCAGCACACTTGGCAAGGCCGATATCCAACCTGAGCTTCTGCAGAAGGCTGGCAGCAGTCTCGCAGGTTCATCTAAGCTAGGTGAACTACCTGAGGGTGAACTACCTGAGGGTGAACTACCTGAGGGTGAACTACCTGAGGGTGAACTACCTGAGGGTGAACTACCTGAGGGTGCTGAGGGCGAACTACCTGAGGGCGAATTACCTGAGGGCGAATTGCCGGAAGGCGAGGAGAAATTGGGTGAAGCTGGCGATAAACTTGACGAACTGGAGCCCAAGCCTTTGGATGAGGAAGGTAATCCCATCGAAGAGAAGCTCGGTGAAGATGGTAAGCCACTCGAACCCAAACTCGACGAAGAGGGCAACCCAATCGAAGAACTTGGCGAGGACGGCAATCCAATTGAGATGGTCGATGACGCCGGCAAGGAACTTGAGGAGCCTAAACTCGACGAGGAAGGGAACCCAATTCAAGAGAAGCTCGACGAAGAGGGCAAACCCGTCTTGGACGAGGAGGGCAATCCAGTCACGGACAAGATTGAGGAGCAACAACTTCAGAAGAAGCTGGATGAGGAGGGTCAAACTGTCTTAGACGAGGAGGGCAATCCAGTCATGGAGAAGATCGAGGAGCAGCAACTTCAGAAGAAGCTCGATGATGAGGGCAAGACTGTCTTGGACGAAGAAGGCAATCCAGTCATGGAGAAGATTGAGCAGCAACAACTTGACGAGGAAGGAAATCCAATTCAGAAGAAGCTTGACGAAGAGGGTAAGACTGTCTTGGACGAAGAGGGCAACCCAGTCATGGAGAAGATCGAAGAAGCCAAATACGATGAAGAGGGCAATTTGATCGAAGAGCCCAAGCTCCGAGAGAAGCTCGATGCCGATGGCAACCCAGTCCTCGATGAAGAGGGTAACCCAGTCATGGAACAACTCGATGAGCATGGCAACATCCTCCAAAAGAAACTTGATGAAGATGGAAAGACCGTTCTTGATACGGAAGGTAACCCTGTTATGGACAAGATCGACGAAGATGGAAATTTTGTCCAGAAGAAACATGATGAAGACGGAAAGACTGTTCTAGACACCGAAGGTAATCCCATCATGGACAAAGTGGACGAAGACGGCAACCTTTTGCAAAAGAAGCATGACGAAGACGGCAATACAGTACTCGATTCAGAAGGCAAGCCTATCTTGGAAGCTGTCGATGCTGAAGGCAATGTCATCCCCGAGAAACCTGATCTCTCAATCCTCAAAGGCAAGAAGGTCAACAAAGCCGGCAAGATTGTCGACGAAAATGGTACGCCATTTGGTGTTCTCGTCGAGGGCGAGCTCAAAAAGCTCGTCGGCAAACAAGTTGATGCCGAGGGTAACATCTGGAACGACAGCGGCAAGATCATTGGTCGTGCTGAGCTTCTACCAGAGAGCGAGCGTGAGGCTGAACCTTCTGCTCCGTTTGAAGACTTCCCGGATAGCATTCTTGATGCCAAGGGAAATGTCATCTTTGAGGGCAAGATTGTTGGCAAGCTGATCGAGGGTGATGCGAAGAAACTCGAGGGCAAGAAGGTTGATGCCGATGGTGATGTCTTGGACAAGAACGGAAACGTTGTTGGAAAGGCTGAGCGTTGGCAAGAGGAGGATGTTGTTGAGGAGGAGCCTGAGAAGGAGGATCTCTCTGCTCTTGATGGAAAGAAGGTCAACAAGGCTGGTAATGTCGTTGATGATAACGGCAAGCTGTTTGGTCGTGTGGTCACCGGTATCTTGGCCAAGCTTATTGGCAAGAAGTGTGATGCCGAAGGTAAGATCTGGTCAGATTCTGGCAAGGTCATCGGCACTGCTGAGCTCCTTCCCATGGATGACCGAGACGAGGGTGGTGATTCTCCATTTGAAGACTTCCCTGGCGCTATCTGCGACAAGGACGGCAACATCCTGTTCGAAGGCCAGATTGTCGGTAAACTCGTCTCTGGAGATGCCAAACGCCTCGTCGGCAAGAAGATCGACAAAGACGGCGAGATCGTTGATAAGATCGGCAACGTCCTCGGTGTTGCTGAGCGCTGGTTCGAACCAGATGAGCCTGAGCCAGTCAAAGTCGACAATTCTGCTCTTGCCGGTAAGCGTGTCAATAAAGTCGGCAATGTTGTCGACTCTCATGGACAGATCTATGGACGTCTCGTTCAAGGAGACCCCAAGACCCTTGCCGGACGAATGTGCGACAAGGAAGGTAATGTCCGAGCTGAGGATGGAACCATCGTCGGTCGTGCAGAGCTTGTTCCCGAGTCTGAGCGTGAAGGTCAGAAGGAGGGTCCCTTCGCTGGCTTCGACAATCCCAAGGTCACCAAAGACGGCAAGGTCGCTGATTCCCAAAATGTCATTATTGGTCGTCTCATTGAGGGAGATGCCAAGAAGCTTTACGGAAAGATGGTTGATCCTGATGGAGATGTTCTTGACAAGAACGGCAACACTCTCGGCAAAGCTGAACGCTGGGAAGAGGAAGAGAAGGAGAAGCCTCATAGCCCTGTCGCTGGCCGAAAGGTTAACCGCGAGGGTAACGTCGTTGATGAGAATGGTGATGTGATTGCCAAACTTACTGAGGGCGAGATCACGAAGTGCTCAGGCAAGGAGATTGATGAGGATGGAGATGTCTACAACCAGAAGGGTGCAGTAATCGGCCACGTGACTCTACTAGAGGACATCCCAGTTGAGCCAGAACCAGAGCCAGAGCCAGAGCCAGAGGTCGAGGAGGAACCTGAAGAGACCGAGGAAGAGAAGGAGGCTCGTCTTCAGCTTGCACAAGACAAGAAACTTGCTGCTCAGATGGGGATGTGTGTCCAGCAATCCATTGACAAGATTAATCCCATCTTGAAGATGATCACCGAGGTAAGATATTCTCTTGTCATCCTATTCATGAACACCAACTAACTCTCCACCCCTCAGGCAATCGACGCCGCCGAGCGCCAACCCAAAGAAGAGCTCGACGAACAAAAGCTCGTCGATACTGTCAAACCCCTCATCGAACAAGGCGGCCAAATCCTCACCGAAGCCAACGGCGTCATCCGCGGTCTCGACCCTGACGGACGCATCGCCGCCAACGCCAAGTCCAAGACCGCCGCTCGTGAAGCCACCCCCGAGGAATACCGCCTCGCGGACGTTCTGAAGGAGCTCACAGGCAATGTCACCCAAACCATCGACAATGCCAAGAAGAAGATTGCCGGCATGCCGCACGCCAAGAAGGAATTGAATCCTCTCTGGGGTCTGCTGGCTGAGCCTTTAGGGCAGATCTTAGCTGCTGTCGGTCTGTTGCTTGCTGGTGTTCTCGGACTTGTGGGTAGATTGCTCAGTGGTCTTGGCCTAGGTGGCTTGTTGGATAACTTGCTGGGTGGTCTCGGATTGAAGGGAATCTTGAAGGGACTCGGATTGGGAATGGTCACTGAGAGCTTGACTGGGAGAAAGTAATGACGAATTACGATGATTGATGGTAAATATTCGGGATGCGATTGGAAAATTTTGTACTTGTAACGATGTTACGCTTATGCTGATCTTGGGATGGATTTGTTTGGAGCCTTGATCTTCTGGTTTTCTTTTTGTAGTATGTACCTAGTTCAGGGATAATGAAGTTCTTAAAAATACCCTTTGTTCTGCTTCATAGCTTTAATTTGACTTTCTTATGTGATCGCATTCTCCATTCGCTAGAATATCTTCACGACTCGGCCACTATGTGTGTACTGTACAGCTAGCTGTACGGGTGGAACCTGCCGCAGTACCCATATCTCCCGTCTCTCGCCTCGCGCAAATAAATAAACACCTTCCCAGCCACAACTTCATCAACGCAACTGCATTGCACAGCGGAAAAATAAAAGGAGATTGGGCACGGTCATATCCCACCCCACCCTCTTTCTCTTTTGAAGATTTAAATCGGTAAACTTTTTTTTCTTCATCTTTTTTCGGCACGTTCTATAGTTCTACTCCATAGCAGTTAAGTCCCCCCCCCCAGTAATGGCCACACCCCTGTAATGGCCACCTCGCTTAGCACACCGCCACCACCCCACCACCCACTTTAAATTTAAATAAATTTATAATCCTTGTTACATTGAAAACGACGTCCAAAAGGCATTAAATGCAATTGCAAATAGCAAGCCTAAGCTACAAACAGCTGCGAAATACGGTGTACCACGAAGCACTCTCAAAAACCGAATAAATAGCTTTATTTCAAGGAAAGAAGCTCATAAACCTCAGCAAAAGCTTTCCCCGATCCAAGAGCAACGTTTTATAAACTAGGTTCTAATTTAAGAAAGCTTAGGCAATAAGACTACCCATTCTCAAATCAAAGCTTTTATAAAGAGGATTTTAAAGGCTAGGGGAAACAGCAAACCTCTTGGAAAACGATAGATAGCCGGCTTTTTACGACGAAACCCTATTTTTAAAACTAAGAAATAGTTCCATATTAATTCTGCACGCGTTAATAGAGTTACTTTTAAAGTTATTAAAAAATAGTTTCTAAAATTAACGATTCCAAGCATTAAAGCTATCAAACCTAAAAATCGATGGAATATAAACGAAGCAAGGATTATAGAAAGTTAAAGAGATAATGGATTAGTCGTAGAAAGTGCCCAAAAACGATTTATTTAAAAGAAACAACTTAATTTAAAAGCTTGGACTTTATTTATTAAGTGCATCTCTGCAACGGGGAAAGCTCTCCTCCCTCTCGTTATATTCAAAGGTAAATCAATACAACAGCAATAGTTTACTACTACTTTGGAAGATTTCAAAGGCTGGAAGTTTACTGCAACTAATAATGGCTGGACTACAAACTCTACTACTATAAAGTAGTTGCAAAAGGTCTTTATCCCCCAAACGACACCACGTGACCCTTTTGAGCCCCGATTACTTATTTTAGACGGCTATGGGAGTTATAAAATAATAGAATTCATATGGGAGTGCTTCTCAAATAATATACATTTTATATTTTTGCCTCCTTACACTTCACATATACTTCAACCCTTAAATTTAACTGTTTTTTCTTTACTTAAAATAACTTATCGAAAACATTTTAAATTCTTGACTATATTAATTAATTCTACACTAATAGAAAAGCGAAACTTTTTACGATACTATTATAGAGCAAAAAATAAAAGTTTAATAGCTTATAATATCAAATCTAAGTGGAAAGTAGTAGGTTTATAGCCTATTAATATGGCAAAACCACTACTCAGCCGATTATTACTTAAAAATAGTAATAATAAATCAAAAACTGCTTTAAAATGCAAAGCTAAAAAGCTTATACCTGATTAGAACGTAGATCTATTAGTTTAAGAGGGTTTAACTTCTCAAAAATCTAAGGATATAAAAGATGAAATCCTTCAAATTCCCCAATTAAAAAAGGCTTCACTTTCGACTACTAGAGTACTCTTTAGAAAAGTTTCTAAAGCTTAAGAGCAAAAGGATTTTATTATAGTATAGCATAAATTGCATATTCAGCAGCTAAAGCATAAGGTTTTGGAATTAAAGCCTAGAAAACGCTGAAAGATAAAAGTAAATCCAAATTCTAAGTTTGTAAAGATTAAGGATATTAAAAGGGCATAAATAAAGGCTGGGAATCGTTAAAATAAAAGGAAAGACTTTTATAGTACTAAAGAACTATCTTCTACATTATTTTATATAATAATAAAGGATTAAAAAAGTTATTCAAGTTCAAAGTGGGAGGGTAATATGCTAAGCGAGGTGGCCATTACAGGGGTGTGGCCATTACTAGGGGGGGGGATTTACTATATGCTCTTCTCGGTTCAAGATAAGATATTCTTTTACTCATAATCGTGATTTCTCTTGCTGTTATTGTCGAGCTTTCGTCGAGCTTTCGTCTCACTTATGCGTACATCTTAGATGCACTTTTGTGTTTCTTTATAATATTAAATACATTCCTTTTTTTTAATGCAAAAGATCGTGTGTCCAATTTCCATCCCCGCCTCAACATCTTTCATCCAACTCTCCATACTTGGTCAGAACGGCATTCCGCATCCTTTCTTCAGTTTCTCTCTAGTGTTCAGACGACTCAGGTCCAATGAATTCATAAAGAAAGTGGTTTGCATATATCTCACAATCCCAGTAGTGAAGTCAAAGTTATTCATCTTGAAGAGCAGTTTAGGGGCATAGGTTGAATAACGGGTATGGGTTTGAAAGAATATTTTTGCTTTGCTTCCATGCTTTGACTCTTCTTCTTGTGCTACTGCTACAACAACATTACGATGGGGCACTATCATGCACAACCCGTGATTCCCGCCTCCCGTCTCCCATCTCCGATCATGTCTCGTGCGTATAAAAACACATCTCCTCGCCACCTACTAAACTATGATTCTAAACTTACAATGACGCTTACAGGGCTAACCAGTCGGACCCTCTCTCCCCCTTCATATTAGTAACACCCTCAGATAGCTGATCAGCGAATCTTGGAAAGTCTTTTACATATTCTATTTTTATTGGGACACTGTTCTCGATTTAAGATAAAAGATTAGAGATAAGAGATAAATAATGAAAAACTGTTTGTCATGCTTTCTCTCGCGGTCATTACGTATTAAGCTTTCGTCGCATCTGTGCCAGTCTTGTACTGTACCGGCTAGTAGATCTTTTGCATTATGTTTCTTTCTCTTAATACTATATTTTTTACTTTTGTGGCTTTATTTTCTTCCTCCTGTAATGGGGTGATGGGACGAGCGGCAAGCGGGAATACAGTGTTACTATTGCTCTTAGAGCTTTTGAACTCGTTTCATAGCTGCTTCCGTTTCTGTAAGGTGCGAGGTTGATGAGAAGGTAGGTTATAGTTATAGTCACGATGATACGTGTTCGTCTTAAGGAGTGATTTGTAGATACGGTATAATAACGTGGCGTTGTGCGGTGTGACGTGCTGTGATGTGCCGCAGTGTTAAAAATTACTTATATATTCACTGCTGCTAGGAAATGCAATAGGATTAAAATGATATAGTACGGGAGTGGGAGATTGAAGTATATGTCTCAAAAGCAAAGTGATTCATAGCATAAAGAACAAACACTCTAAGTAAGGATGTGTGGGGCTTAATGTGCAGATGATGAATTTTTGATTGATCTTGTGCAGCCCTGTAAGTCCCCCCCCCCAGTAATGGCCACACCCCTGTAATGGCCACCTCGCTTAGCACACCGCCACCACCCCACCACCCACTTTAGATTTAAATAAATTT